>JAUTXW010002356.1:0-377500 GCA_030620095.1 Kuschelorhynchus macadamiae | reverse complement strand
TGCGTTATTAGAAGGAAAATTTAAATTATTTACTTCTCAAAAAATTAAGGATATATCTGGTGTACCAAATAAAGATTTTATTAACGATTTAGTACAGGGAATTAGCCAAAGTTTTAGCGCAAATAAAACTCAAAATGTAAAGTTACCAGATATAAAAATACCTGTGTTCACGGGAGAAGTAACAGAATGGAACACTTTTTTTGATTTATTTTCTAAATTAGTTTTAAACAATCCCGATTTAGATGATACAGAAAAGCTAATCTATTTAAGAGGTTATCTTCGAGGGGATGCCTTAAGTGTAATCCACAATTTAACAATAATTGGGTCAAATTTACAAATAGCGGTAGATTTACTAGAAAAAAGATATAAAAATACTTATGCTATAATAGAGGCTCATATTAGTAATTTAGTAGATAATGTACCAACTCTATCAATACCAAAAGCTCAAAATTTAAGAGAGTTTGTAACTAAAATTGAACAAAATATTGAAAGCTTGAAGAATCTTAACGTTCCTGTACAAAATTGGGACCTAATTTTAATTCATATATTTATAAAAAAGTTAGACTTTCCATTACAAAAAAGTTATTTCGCACAAAGAAATAATACTCAGTTGCCGACATTAAATGATTTTTTAAAATTTCTCGAAAATCAGTGTAAATTATTAGAAGAGCTAAACGCTACAAATAGTCCAAAACCTATCAAAAAATTAGCACATGTTACAAATGTGAACTCAAACACCTCTCATCAAAATCCAGCGAAAATAAAATGTAATTTTTGTTTAGCAGAACATTCGATATACAAATGTTCACTTTTTAAAAAATTAAATGTACAAGATAGGCTTGAATTTATAACAAATGCTGGTTTATGTAAATTATGTCTCATACAAAAACATCCTTTCTCATCCTGGAATGGAAAAAATTGTTTCCAATGTGGAAGGCGACATAATACTTTAGTGCATTTAAATTCAAATCCAGGACAAAATAGTAATCAAACTAATTTAAATGAAAATTGGCGTACACAGTATAATGATAATCAAAATCCCGGGAAAAACTTCCAAAGTTTGCCCTCAGGTCAAAGCGGCTATCAGAATAGTCGTGTTTTTAATAGAAACGATAGTTACGGTAGTCCAATTTTAAATGTTGACAATCAAAATAAAAGAAACGAGTTTCCACGCAGAGCAGCGACATATTCAAATTCTCGATCAAGTCAAAATAATTCAAATTCAAATCAAAATAATAGCATAAATTCTAACAATAATACTGCACGCACGCCGGCTCATCAAAATGAGCAGACGCCTAGCGAAATTAATGCAGACAATTCTTTATCTTTATCAAGTATTTTAAATCAAAATACACAGGTTTTATTGGCAACTGCCTTAGTAAAAGTTTTCGACTGTAATGGTGAACCCATTATAGCCAGATCTTTGTTGGATACAGCTAGCCAAACTAGCATTTGTACTAAAGAGTTAGCTAAAAAATTAAATTTAAATACGTATTGTAAACGTTTACAAATTTCTGGAATTTCGCAAACGGATATGGTTTCAAATGAAATGATCAATTTGAAATTATATTCAAATAAAAATCATAATGAAAGTATTAATGTTTGCTGCGCCGTTTTGGAAAAAATAACGTGCAAATTGCCACAAGCAGATATAAATATTTCAGAGCTAAAAATCCCGAAAAATATCTTTTTAGCAGACCCAAATTTTAATATTTCTTCTGATATAGACTTATTGTTAGGGGCTGATATTTATTATGAATTAATATTGCCGGGTGTAATTAAATTGGGAAAAGAGTTACCAATATTAATTAACACAATTCTGGGATACATTGTTGGCGGAAAATATTCGTATGTAAATAATTCATCGTCCACTGTCGTAAACTGTAATAAAATGGTAAAGGTCTCTGATGACATTCCTAGCGTTACTTTATTAACGTACACTGCGCCAAATGAAACAGATGAACTCATTAAAAAATTTTGGACTATCGAAGAAGTTGACACAAAAAATATTTTATGTCCCGATGACGAAAAGTCAGAAAAAATATTTAAAGAAACTACATTACGACTTGAAAACGGACGCTTTCAGGTTAATTTTCCATTAAAAAATCCCGATGAACACCTAAAGTTGGGTGATTCATTTTCTCAAGCTAAAAAACGTTTTTTATATTTGGAAAAAAGACTTGCGAAAAATCCTACATTAAAACAACAATATACCGATTTCATAAATGAATACGTACATTTAAATCACGCTAAATTTCTTCCGTTAACGTTGAAAAATAACAAAGGTGAAAATAAATTCTTTCTGCCACATCACGCAGTTATTCGGGAAGATAGCGAAACCACTAAACTAAGAGTAGTTTTCGATGCGTCCATGAATACAACGTCGGGTGTATCGTTAAATAATATTTTATTAAAAGGATTTACCGTGCAGCCAGAGTTATTTGATATAATATGCAGATTTCGGTTGTATCAATACGTTGCGATTGCCGATATACAAAAAATGTATCGTCAGGTTTTTATAAATCCAGAACATAGATTCTTACAAAATATATTGTGGCGCGAAAACCCGGAAGAACCCTTAAAATGTATCGAATTATCGACCGTAACTTATGGCACAAACTTTGCCCCTTTTGTAGCTACCAGATGTTTAAAAGAGCTCGCTGAGACAAATCAAGACGATTTTCCGCTCGCATCTGATGTTTTACTAAATCAAACTTATGTTGACGACGCTTTGATAGGCGCAGAAACTTTAAACAAATTATTTGATACCTGCACTCAATTGGTTAATTTATTACGCATTGCGGGATTTGAATTGCATAAATGGCATTCAAATTCGAAAGATTTTTTAAATAAATTTTTAAATGCGTCATCAAATAAAAACTATGAAATAGCTCTAGAAAATACGTCGAATAAAGTACTCGGTTTACAGTGGAACTCAGAAAAAGATTTTTTTACGGTTTCCATACCTGATGTACACGGTGAAAAAAATTTTACAAAAAGAGAGGTTCTTTCAAAAATTGCGTCAATGTTTGATCCAATTGGATATTTAGGTGTTGTTATAGTAATCGCGAAAGTTATTATGCAAAAAATATGCTTAAGTAAAATTGAGTGGGATGATAAATTGCCCGACGATTTAAATTCTGAATGGAATAATTTCTTTCAAAAATTTTCATATTTAAAAGACGTCAAAATTCATCGAAATTTGTTTTTAAATAATCCAATCGAAAAAATTGAAATACACGCCTTTTGCGATGCTAGTCTCAAAATTTATGGCACTTGTTTATATTTACGAGTTCTGTATTCAAATAAAATTATATCATGTCGTCTAATTTGTTCCAAATCTAGAGTAAGTCCTTTAAAGGCCATAACGTTGCCTAGGCTGGAACTTTGTGGTGCGGTTTTAGCCGCAAAATTATTAGATCGTTTAATACAAATTTACGAAAATAAAATAAAGTTTTCATCTGTGAATCTTTGGACAGATTCTGAAATTGTTTTGTGCTGGCTAGCCTCACATGCTTCGCGCTGGTCAGTTTTCGTTTCTAACAGAGTTTCTATTATACAAAATTTAACTGCAAATTATACTTGGCGTCACGTTAAATCGGAAAGCAATCCTGCTGATTTGTTATCTCGTGGAGTTTTACCGGACAAAGTAGCAAATTCCAAAACATGGTGGGAAGGCCCTGCTTTTTTACACGATTATGATTTAAATCTAAATACGTTAAATTTTAAATTAAAAAATAACAATCTCGGTTCGGACGAAGAAAGAAAATCTTCAACAAAGGTATCTCTTCACTTACGACCGGAAAATTTTTGGTATTTACTTTTTACAAAATTTTCGTGCTTTTCAAGATTGCAGCGAACCATAGCGTACTGTTTACGATTTGTAAATAAATGCTTGAAACGGAAAATGATGAGTGGTGCTCTAACCGTTCAAGAATTGAAGGCCGCACTAAATATAATCATAAAAAATGTTCAGTTAAATGCCTTTTCGGCAGAACTAAAACAGCTTCAGGCTAAAAAACCAATTTTAAATAAACAGATTTTATCGTTAAACCCATTTTTGGATCCAGGGGGAATTTTACGAGTAGGAGAACGTTTGGAAAATGCAGACGTGACGTATGAACAGAAATTTCCGATTTTGCTCCCTGCTAAAGATCATGTAACTTCATTATTATTAAAACAAAAGCATCTAACTTTATATCACGGTGGGCCACAGACAGTGTTGTCAAATTTTCGTTTACGGTATTGGCCGTTAGGTGGCTTAAAAGAAATTAAGAAAATTATCCACAATTGTATAACATGCTATAGATTTAAAGCAAAACCCGCACAACAAATAATGGCAAGTTTACCCAAACATCGAGTTTCAATAAATCGTCCATTTCATGCTACAGGCATTGATTTTGGTGGTCCGCTACTTATAAAAAGTTCTTCGTTAAAAAACGCAAAATTGTTAAAATGTTACTTTGCAGTGTTTGTATGTATGACAACAAAAGCTGTACATCTCGAACTAGTATCGGACTTGACAACCGACGCGTTTATTGCAACTTTAAAAAGATTTGTGTCAAGACGTGGAAATCCTGCGGAAATATATTCCGACAACGCTACAAATTTTTTGGGGTCAAAAAACCAAATAAAAGAAGTTTATGAATTTTTTAAACTATCAAAAAACTTAAATGAAATTGAGAATTTTTTATCTGAAAGGGAAACACAATGGAAATATATTCCTCCATTGTCGCCCCACTGGGGGGGCCTTTGGGAAGCGGCAGTAAAAAGCACTAAATATCATTTGTATCGTGTTATAGGAAATGCCCATTTAACGTTCGAAAAATTATATACTTGTTTAGCGCAAATTGAGGCAATTCTCAATTCACGACCGTTATGTCCAAATTCTAACGATCCCTCAGATCTGAATGTACTGACTCCCGGACATTTTTTAATAGGAAATAGTTTAACTTCATTTCCCGAAAAAGACGTAACTTCAGTTCCGACAAATCGACTTTCGCAATGGCAACATTGTACGAAAATCCAACAAGATTTTTGGAAAAGGTGGTCGACGGACTATCTTAATCAGTTACAAAATCGTCCGAAATGGTTACACGAATGTGAAAATATAAAAGTAAACGACCTTGTATTATTAAAAGAGGATAACGTTCCTCCATTAAAATGGCCAAGAGGAAGAATTCTGGAAGTGATGCCTGGAAGAGATGGTAAAGTACGCATGATTAAACTTCAAACCCAAAAAGGTGTTTTTACTAGGAATATTTTGAAAATATGTCCTTTGCCAATTCAGGCATAAATTCTTGCACTTGCGCATTGTTATTACTATGTATATATATTTTTCTATTTTAAAATTTTACATTTTTTTAAATGTTGTTGGTGTTGAAGTCTTGAAGCCTTCAAGGCGGGGGAATATGTTGGGATTTAAACCAACAATATATAAGTATCTTTATATTTTTTATTTAGATTTATTAAAGCAAAGCTTTTAATTCGTGCTTCTTAAGCTAACAAAATGCTTTTTTTAGTATCACATAAATAAACGTCGAACCATGTTCAAGTATTCATTTCAAGGTTCAATTCAATATAAAATCTAAGATCTTTGCCGCTTTGTCAATAGAGCGTTCTAAAATCTATAGTCATAACAAATTGTGGAGCCCGTATTTCTGGCTCGTCAGCTTTCTTGAAAAACGAAGGATGCTAGGGGAATAACAACGGCAAGAAAAAATGGGTCGACAGAAGTGAGTACGATCTCACGCGAACAACTCGGTTTTTTGAGTTGACCGACTTACGCGCGTAGGGTTCACGTAAAGTAACGTGGCCGAAATAAATAGGGTTCGTCGTGCGCAAATTAGCGTAACTTAAACAGGTTGTGGATTAGTCTGTCCATAACCGGAGTTAAATAGTTATTCGTTATTTTTAATCCTACGTTTTAAATTAGTAACAAGTATTTTAATCCCTAGTTTGTACATAGCTTTTCAAATAAATGTTGGTGTTATTGTTGTGCAACTAGGGCCTTTAATTTCTAAAATACAACTACGAACATACAGTCCACAAGAAAAATAAACCAGAGAGTCTTCAAGAGAACTTCTAGATCATCTGCAATCGTTACACATCAAAAACTCGACGACTAAACAGTGTTCGAGAAGTACAACTCGTTCACATACCTATAATTTTTTACATTTTCATAATTGCTGTATCTGCAATGTTTTAATAGATATTGGCAAATAACTAGTTTTTTGCAACTTTTTTTTCATATTTTGTTGCACTTGTAGGGGGAACTAGCAACGAGTGAAAAAAAAAGCATTCTTCTTAATAATTTTTTCGTCATTGAATTGGTTTTGACAGGGTTGGATCCCCCTAGAATTGAAATCCTGGCTATGTGCCTGCAAAAGACATATTTGTGTAATGGTTCATGTGACAATATTTATTATTAGCAATAAGCTTAGTCATTAAAGAAAAAGCATTTCCATAACAAAATACAACCAATAAAGGGGTGAGTTCTCATTACTATTGTTACTAAAGATGAAGATAAAACTAAATTTTGTTACATGGACCCACTTTGTGTTTTGATGTCTATACCAAGAGTATAATGCTTATTTAATACCTTTCTTTATCAGCTTATCACCGACTTCATAGGAAATATTTAATAAAATATAATTTATCACTTTTTAATGCAACCTATTTTTTGAAATCGGGTTTGTTTTTCAAAACATTTTGATTTCACCCTTTTTCCAACACATTTTAGTTCTATATAAAAATGCACCACCTTTACATGTATTGGATCTATTCATATTTACAGAAAATCAGCAATAAACATGGCCCAATATTAATATGAATGCAAAATTGAACTTCGTGTCCCTAAAAACCACAAAAACAATATTATGAAAAACAATATCTTTACAGTTTTATCCCCCAATTTACCCCCTTTTTCCCCACCATCCATCTTCCCCGCTATACATTTCACTTATTGACAATATAAATATTTTGTGCCAAGATGTTTAATATTTTTAACATTCATTTTAATATATAATATTATTATTTATATTACCCAAATCACGTGATAAAAACAGATTCTCCCTACTTGGGATAGTGTACCTCAGGAGGGTATTTATTTACTTTTTTGATTACTTATTTTTAAAAACCAAATTTTTAGGCAATAAATTAAAGAATTTCAAATTCATTAAAGAAAATCTATGGTAAATGAAAAATTGTAAAGTAACACTATTGCGCTATTTTCATTGTATATGCTTGCTATATGAGAACTCCGACACTACCCTAAATATTCCTTGAAAATTTCATAAAAAATGCAAACCATCCTGGAGTAATTAATGACAACATAAAATAGTGGGTCTTACAGCTTACTCAATTAAAATTTAGTACCTATGTTTTACCAAATAGTATATTTATGTTGTTTATTAACCCCTCAAAAAAGGTGATTTGATAAATTTTAGAGGAATATTTGAGACTTTTCACAAATATATAAATTAGCAAAACGCTGTACTCCGTTTATCATCAGTGTCTTCGACTTTATAGATAAGTTGAAGTTATAAAAAATGAATTTAAGCCCAACGGAAATGTGCAATACAAAAACAATACTTCATTTGCAAATATAAGAACGCTATTAGACGGTGATTTGACCCTTCAACTACAGCACTGGTATGACATATCTTACTTACCTTCGAAAACAAACTTTTGGGTTTAAATCGTTTCTTTTTCTGCAAATAAAGCAAGTTCACACCATTTTCTTAAAGTTTTTTAAACAGATTCTTGAAAATAGCCACACAAAACACTTGGATTTCTGAAAAACACTTATTTCACCAACTAGAACAATTACAACGTCCCGCATCAAATAGGTCGAATTTATGAATGATTACGACCGTCTTCGGCGTTTTCCGAATGATCCCGAAAGAAATCTGTAGTATACTCGAAAAAGGTAGAATTCCGACGTTGCCGATTATTCCGGGCTTTATTTCTTAAAATAAGGAATAATAATTACAGCATATATAAATTACATTGAAAACAGATTCGGTTTGAGTTATTTATAATAAGCTATTTAATTATCCGTTTTAAAATATTCTATATGGAAATTTATACTGGGAATTTCTGGAATTCCTTGTTTATTTAGATAATAGTATAAAGGATGATATCCGTTATAATGTGGCCACAGTAACGGTTTGGCAAACCAGGGTTAATGTTGGATTCCTCCAAAATGTAAACACCTGGGTTTATGTTATTTCCATGTCGTTGATACAAACACACCGGTTCAAGAATTCTGTGTTTCTGATAACTAATATATATATATATATATATATATATATATATATATATATATATATATATATATATATATATATATATATATATATATATATATATATATATATATATATATATATATATATATATATATATATATATATATATATATATATATATATATATATATATATATTTGATTCATAATGTTGGTGACCTTTGGGCCCGCACGATAAGACCGCATTCGACTATAGTACAAAATTTCGGACAACAGATTCATACAATAACAATAAAGCCAAAAGCCATTAGAGGACAGTTCATTTCAATAGAAGTGTGAAGTCAGTACTTACCTCCACCCAATTCAATTATTGTACCTTCCGGTTTTTTGAAAAATGATCTACCGATCTGGGTGAAATAATGCGTTGGGGCATTTCGCAAAACAACGTCGAGGCACTGTATCGCATCTTTTTGAAGTAAGGCTGGGGAATTGGAATCTTAAAAATAAACCCCGAATTACATATTACTTAAAAAATGTCTACATAAATTAAAAAATGCTTTACTGACTGATCAAAATCAAAGATTACCTCTCCTCTCTGGCACCAAGCTCAACGTCTTGACAAGCTTGATTTCAATCTTGAAAACTTTCTCCCTGCCCAAGTCATCTTTCTCTACAATCCCCGTGTCAATCATACCTCCGGTTAGAGGAGTGGACGCGTAAAGATTTTTGTTCCCATCGAACGAGGGATACCGCTTATGGTGGTGTTTTTGCAAAAACTGTCTCATAACATTGAACTTCACCTTGTCCTTCACCCTTCTATTGCGGCTCGTTTTGTCTTCTTTTTTTCCATTAGATCTAAATATTATACAGAATAAAATTAGTAGTTCTTTTGCACGAAAAATTGTTCTGATTTAATGAGTGCAATAAACAAACAAAAATAGTTGGATGTAATAATTTCTGGTTATAAAAAGATTTAAAATTTCGTCTGTTCTAGGTATAAAAGGTTTGCCTAGAGCAGGTGTCATATACAGAGGATATTATCATTATGGCATCTATAGTGCATATAATTTCTTACAATAATAATATTTACAACAGAGAAAATAAATGGTAAAATACACTGATAAAATCGGACAGCAAAAAATATTAACACTGATTTATACCCTGAGAATCAAAAACAAGTTTTTTCGGTCGAACTTTTGAACACCCTGTGGAATTATTTCGCACTGCAAAACATTTGCAAACTTATTCTACACGAAGGTGCACCTTTTTTGAGCATTTTGTTTTTTTGTTCACCTCGATAGCTCAGTTTTTGACAAAGATACGAGGTTTGAAAGAAAAGATTAAACATTTTCAAAAACGACTTTTTATTATAATCCGGCATAAGAAACGTAACCAACAAAATGCATTAACTTTTAAAGTTTAAAGGTAAAAAAAAAGTAAAAATGTATTAATTATCAATATCGTGTTTCCACCGCGAGCTTGTATAAAAGCCTTCATTCCTCTAGTGCCATTGGTGAAGGTACCGAAGAACATATTCTTCTTCCTAGTCTATCCCAAAGATGCTCAATTGGAGTAAGGTCCGGGCTGTGAGCCGGCCATTTTATCCGCTCTATATTGTCGTCATAAGTATTCCTGTACTATTTATGCTACAAGGAGACTGGCCTTATCATGCATGAAGATAAAGTGTTTTCTTATCAAGCCTCTGTGGGGGACAACATACTCTTCCAAAATCTCGTGCATGTATCTTTCGGCATTAAGAGTACCCCTTCGAACTGGGTGAGTGTCTCTTCTGAAATGCCACCCCACACCATGACGGAACCATCTTGAGATCTCACCCTCGCACTAAAAGTGCAATCGGCATACCTTTCTCCCGTTCGACGCCAAACACGCTCTCGACCATCTAGAGATCTGAGGCAATACCTGAATTCATCTGTAAAGAGAACATTTTTTTCATTCATTCTCGGTACAGTGACGATATTCCCTAGCAAATCGAAGATGGGCGACCCGATATTCTCTGGTAAGCTCTGGTCCTGCAAAATAGATCAGCCTTCTTCGCACAGTTGTTTCGCTGATATTAACATTCCTTACATACTCCTAGTGATGCCCACGATATTCTCGTTTGCGAGAGTCCCGTCTCGTCTCGAGACGATACTTTAAATTTTCCTTGCGAGACAAGACGAGACTTCTCAAATCTCGCACGAGATATTAAATATTAATTATTCTAATTCTCGCGATGTTATTGATACATATTTTTTAATCCGCATACTTAATAGGGAACAGTCTGTGTTTACAATAACACTGCCTCGGACAAACGAAATAAATTTGATGATTAAGTGCTCTTTTTAATTTTTATTTTAAAATTGCAAGTCGGCATAATTTTGGTCATCGCAATAAGTTACGACTATCATCTTTTTTTTTAAGTTATAAAAAGCCGTTTTAGTTATAGATCTGTCAATAAAGACGGTTAGAGCTTGTTTTTTTGGTTTGGGTAAAAATAAAATTACTAAGTTTAAGTATCAGTCAAACATTAAAAAGATGACACGCGCGTTTCGTCCCTGCGAGCATCACCAGATCTACGTTAAATGAAAAACCTAATATATCGATGTTCATACAATTAACTCTCGCTATAGTTACTTTAAAATTAATAAAGTGAAATGTACAAATACACAATAAAAGATAAAATAAAGATACAAAGCACATGCTACATTCTAGACAAAAAGTAACAAGAAGCGGTTAGGTCTCTTAGGTAATTTGAACATTGTTGTTTGCATACATCCGTGATCGGGTAAGGTCGAGGAGCGGATAACTCCAAAAACTGTGTATACGAACTTATAGTATTTGTGTACAAATATGTAATTTTAAAGACATACATATGGTTATATTTGAGAAATTTGGAACGAAAGGGGTTTCAAAAAACATCGGTAGTTTTTTTTAAACATTTAAAAATAATAATTTTTTCTTTATAATATGATAGTACACAACTTATAAGAAATCGACCTCTTAAACAACTCCTTGCGATGTTGTGGAATTAATTAAATCTCGATCGTGGACGCCACTACGAAATTTGAGCTAAAGATATCGAGGTTTTTTATATTTCATTGTTTTATATGATAGCATGCCCATATGCAGTTTTTGCCTATTATGCATACTCAACCAACCGGCATCTTTTAACCTATGTGAAATATGGTTTCTTTCAGATATTCCGTAAAAGCAAGGCCCGTAAACGCAGTCAAAATGATTGAAAACTGATCAGAGAACACCAAGGAGTTTTTTTTGTCTCTAGTGTAAGGTAGTGGCAATGCGAAAAAAGTAATTTTAGTGTTGAATAGGCTACCTTCAGCTTATTAGTTACATGCTGCTTAAAACGCAAGTTGCAATCAAGCTGTAGTGCAATGTGTTTGGTTACCGAATAGAATTACGGTAGATTTACTAGGGTTAATTTTTAGAATATGATCGGTTGCGGTTTTAAATAAGGCATTAAGATCACTATTTATGTGGCGATTCGCTATACTACTATGAACTGGATCGAAAGACATGTAAATTTGGGTGTCATCAGCATAAAGATGATAATGGCAGTGTTTGATATTTTTGTGAAATTGTGAGGTGCATAAAGTATAGAATAAAGGACCAAGTATACTTCCCTGTGAAACACCAGACCTTACCACTTGCCTTTCAGAAAATTTACCATTCAAAACCACTTCTTGTGACCTACCGCATAAATACGACGAGACAAATTTTCGAGCACCATGTCCAAAGCCGACATAGTTAATAAGACAAACAAGTAAGTACCTTATGGTTGAGCGTATCGAAAGCTTTGGTGAAGTCTAAAAGGACCAGAGCGTTTATTTTGTTGTTATCATGTCTACGTAGAACGTCATCTGTTATGTCAGCAAGAGCGGTGGTACAGCTATGCATTGATTGAAATCTGGACTGCTTTTCGGGTAAAATATTGTTGATTTCCACAAAAGATCTTATTTGGATTTCAATTATTTTCAATTCAAAGATTTTTGAGAAAGCTGACAAAATACTGAAAGATCTTAAATGACCATACTCAGTGGGTTGTCTTATCTTAGGAAAGAGGACTACAAAAGCGTGTTTCCAAACTGATGTATAGTATGCCGCCTCGATACATTTATTTATGATATGAGTAAAAAATGGTAACAAGAACGGCATACACATTTGAATTAACACTATGTTTACGTTATCGGATCCGATGGCTCTGGATTTTATGCTCATAATTGCTCTCAATACATCATTCTCAGACACTGTGATATTATTATAGTAGTTAAGAAGATTATCAGGTGGTTGATTTAGGTTAAGTTGAATTACCAAAAAAAATTTGTTTATTTGATTTACACCAGAGAAGGTCTCCATAATTTGTTTTTGCTTATTAGCTTTTTTCTCAGCACGAGTTGCAGCAGTAGTATAATTACGAAGTTGTTTATAGTAATTGTAGTGAGTCGGAAGCTTACTCGATTTGTATCTTTTCAATGCAAATAAAAGTAGAATTAGATCGCAAACGTACGAAATTTTGCTATTAATATTAGGAATATTATAAGCAACCCTCCAGGGTAACCACTCCAAGTCTGCCTGAAAATAGTTAAGATTAATTTTATTTAAAGGCCGATATTTAAACTGTTTTAATAAAGGTTCGGACACCCCGCCTATTTTAAACTTAAAGTACACTAAAGAGTGATCTGATATATGTGGATCAATTTTGCCACAACCAACCACACTGTGAAAATTGCAGAGGATAGGGTTTAAGAACGAAAAAGTTTAATTTGATATTCTTGTCGGTTCAGAAATTAATTGTTTCATGTTAAATGTGCTAAGTATATTTTCAAGGACACTATACAAATTACTACCATAAGTACACATAAAGAGCAGGACTATGTCCAAAATAACATTCTACTTCTGTGTGATGACTCAGTTATATACTTGAGGGAGGCTTTGGAGAAGCAGTTAGGATCAAAAAATTCTAGAATCCAATGCATCATCAAACCAGGTGGTAACTATGAAAATGTGCTGGCAAATGTTGAAATGTTGGTGAAAAACTTTGGTAAGAACGATTACGTTATTATTACCGCGGGATGCAACGATTTTATGCACAATAAATATCCCAAAGTAAAAAACATTTGAAAAAAACTAAAATTCAACACAAATACCAATTATATATTTTTGTCTACTGTGGTACCATTCTTAAAAAATAATTACAATAAAGTATGTATGTTCAACAACAAACCTTATGATTTCCAGAATAGAGGTAAACATATTACTGAAGGTGTATTTACATTTGTGTATATTACCAATAAAATGGGTTATAAACTTAAAAACTTCAGTATTGCTGAATCAATTGTTAAAGAACTAGGTCAAAATAAAGTCATATTTAAAGCTCTCAGGCACATACAACTCTGTGAAGTGCCTTGTAAACTTGAGAGAGTTAGTCAAAATATAAACTCTCAACTACTACAGACTACCTCACTGAAGAAAAACTTTACAGATAATACAGATATACACTCCTGTTGTTGAACATACAATCTATAAGAAATAAGAACTTTCCTGACATTGTTTTACTGACAGAACATTGGCTTAGGAGTGAGGAGCCTATATATTTACAAAATTATACGCTAGTCTTATTATACAGTAGAAAATCTTTTCAACATGGGGGTACATTCATTTTTGTGAATAACAACTTTTTACAGCAGAGCAAATTCATGGTTGTTTCAAGATTTGATAGTATGATTATCGAAAAAGAATTTGAATTCTCTATAAGCATGAGTAAAAAGTTAAATGTTTATATAATTTGTTTATACCGACCCCCTCGATGTAGTGAATGTATGTTTTTGGAAAGGCTGGAGGGTCTGTTGCTTCAGATTTGTCCCCGGTCTGATGTCATTTTGGCGGGAGATTTTAATATTGATTTTGGTTGTAAGGATAATTGTTATACACTTGCATTGAAACACTTATTTCAATCTTTTAATCTCAATATGCATGTTAGTTCCCCTACAAGAATTACCCAATATTCTTTGTCTATCTTAGATTATGTGTGTTCAGGTGTCACTAATGTCTCTTGTTTTACTTTGAATCCGGGTCTCTCTGACCACGAAGCGGTGTTGTGTGTCATACCATATGATATACAGAAGGCTCCACAAAAAATGAGAAGGGGGAGGATATTGTGTAAGAAAAATTTTAAAAAATCCTCTCAGAACTGCTTGACTATTGGCTGGTTAGGTGTGGCCTCTTCTGGTGACCCCCAAAAAGAATTCCATAGTCGGATCACAGAAGTCTTTGACCGTTGATTTCCAGTTGTTAACATTAAAAACAAGAAACGGCAGATTTGGATCACAAGGGGTGTTAAAGTTTCCAGCAAAAATTTGCGTTCTCTACACACTTCATAACTTGTGACTTCTTTGTTAATTACTTCAATAAGTACAGATCAATATACAGAAAAACATTAAAAATAGCAAAATTCACATTTTTCATCTTCGAACAATAAACAAAAAGAGAGTTGGAAAATTGGTAATCAACCCAGGTGAAAATCTGGTAGTTATGATGTATCTGATGTCGATATAAGACCTGAGGAATTTAATAAATTTTATTGCTCTATTGCCGAAAATCTCGCTAATCAGATATCGCCAAGGTGTAATCCATTACAGTTTTTGAAGCCGTTCCCTATATGTGATTCTTTTTTTCTTACTCCAACCGACGTGGTGGAGATTAGGACGATATTTAACGATATTAAAAATAAAAATGCTTCAGGATGCGATGAAATTTCGGTGAGGGTATTAGAAGCTTTACCAGAGTCTACTTTGAACGCATTTGTGACGGCTGTAAATGATTCTTTCGCTGCAGGAATCTTTCCTGAATCTCTGAAGGAAGCGATTGTCATTCCAGTTCATAAGGGCGGGGATGTGACTAATCCAGTAAATTTCAGACTAATCTCCTTGTTGTCTAAGTAGTTGAAAAACTTGTAAAAAAAGAGTTATCTCTTACTTAGAGAAGCACAAAACCTTAACTGTTGATCAATTTGGTTTTCAGAGTGGTAGGAGTACAGGAGATGCAATTTTTGAATTTCTTCATAATCTGCATTTTTATATAAATGAGGGTGAGGCGGCTGCGGCAGTTTTTTGTGATCTCGCTAAAGCTTTCGTTTGCGTGGATCATGGAATACTGTTGCGGAAGCTAGAGTGGTATGGTTTCAGGGGAAGTACTCTTCACTGGTTTAGGTCTTATCTCTCCGGACGATGTCAGAGTGTCAGGTTGCATGAGGTTGATTCTATTAAACGAGAAATAATTTCGGGAGTACCTCAGGGTTCTGTTCTAGGACCAATTTTATTTCTTGTCTATATAAATGATCTAGCGTCACTGAAAAATCAAGGGTGAATTCACAATTTTTGCCGATGGTACCTCAATTTTGTGGCATTCCAGGAATCCTGAGGGGCTAACTCATGCAATCGCAAATAATGATGAACAAATTAAAGGGTGGTGTGATGCTAATCGCCTTTCTTTCAACATTTCTAAGACCAACATTATGCATTTTGGGTGTTCGCTTGATGAAGTCTATCTTGATAATGAACAGATTTCGATAAAATCTACTATTACATTTTTGGGTGTAGCCATAGACACTAAGTTAACCTTTAAGGATCATATTTTGAAAATATGCAATAGTCTGGCATCGGGATGTTATGCCTTGAGAGTTGTATCGAACGAGTTGGATGAACACATTGCGAAATCAGTATATTCGACCTTAACAGAATCCCACTTGCGTTATGGGGTCTGCTTCTGGGGTAATTCTAGCCAATATCTGATAAACTGTTTTTGTTCTGCAAAAGAGGCAGTGAGGTATATGTGCGGGGTAAGTGGTAAAGATTCTTGTAGACCACTATTTATTAATCGCAAAATCCTAACTCTAACTTGTATTTTTATTTTCGAGACAGCTTGTATGATGTTTATAATTATTATATTACAATTATTATAATCATTATAATACAAGACAAACTGGAGTTCTGCCAATGCCCATATCTGACACTTCACGTGTTAAAAGCTCAATATTCTATACAGGTAGGAAGATATTCAACCAACTACCAGAGAGTGTGAGAACTTTGAATAATATTAAAACATTTAAATCTTCTCTTAAATGCATATTATTCAAAAAAGCTTGTTATGGTCTTCTGGAATTTTTCAATGATGTATTATGACACTGGACACTTTTGATGTGTATTTTTTTATAACTGCTGTTTTTAATCCTTATTGTTATGTACTTTTACTTATATTTTTTTTACTGCTTGTTGGTTTATATATTTCTACCTTTGGCTTTGTAACAAGATTTTATCTTAGACAATAAAGCAATTTTTGACTTTGACTACCAACATTAAGAAAATCAATATTAAAGTCGCGCATGATGTCTTTTTTAGTAGATTTTAGGTGAATTTTAAATCTTTAATAAGATTTTTAAGTGATTTTAAAGTTTTTAATATAACTTAGGATGACTTTCAAGTCTTCTAAGATAGTAAATTTAAAGTCATCTTGAAGATTTTAAGTTACTTAAGTCTTTCCAATTATAATTTCTATGAATAAAAAGATACAAGTGGTTAATTTTATAGCATCATTTCCTCATATACAGGGTGTACCTCAGGACGACATACTAAACGTTTCTAAAGAAGCGATGCCAGTACTTTAAATTTTGATTAGGCTGGAATATTTTTTTAAATTTTGGTACTTGTCATCGAGTTTAAAATAATCATCATGGTACTGTAAATTTGACTATGTTAGGAATTATACTTTATAATAACTTTGTCTATCATAATATTTCGAATTACATAATATTTAATGATTTTCATATTTTTTAAAATTAAGTAATTTGTGTATTCAGAAGTACAGATTGCATTTTTTCTATTTATCTTGTTAGATTATTATGTTTTTGTTCATTAAAATAAAAATTAGAATTGATTTTGTGTATTTCAGGAAACATAAAAATTTTGCAAGACTCTTGCGAGCTTTAACAATCAAAAAAACTGAAATACTGAATCTTACTAAAAAAGAATTCAGAAAATAAAATTGTAAATTTTTAGGGGTACACTCATTTAAAGGCCATATACAGAAACAAGCTTGAAATTATTGAAAATTACTTATCTCTTCCTTGTCACTTGAATCTTTAAAACATGCGTGTGTATATATTCAGGACCAATTAATTTACAGTATACTACTCTCAGGGCAGCTCCGTAGATTGACAAATTATCCTTAAACAAGAAAGAAGAGCCATATGTGTGATGCTCTAATAAATATCTGGGAAAATTTAAGACTTTAAAACTCATAAAATAGTCCAAATGCTCGAAATAAGAACTTAATACGGTTACCTCCACTTAAGACATTCTTTCCCTCAGAGGAACTATGCTGACTCTGCTGTTTTACATATATGTGTTGTGTATATAGTACATTTTAATTTGTCTGATACATGCGTATTGTTTTTTTAATTTTAATTTTGGAGGACACATGCTTTTTAATCTTAGTATTACATAAATCACTGAAGATGCAAAAACAATGTTCGGGATACTTTTTTTTTCTTCTCATCTGGATAATTTATAACCTGTATTGGTTGGTGTGCAAATAAAAAATGTATTATTATTATCCCATTCTTGTCACCCTATAGTAACTTGTATTACTTTAATTCTTCATTAAAACACACTGCTTCTTTACCAACACTTTATTATCACAGACTAGGAAATTTACATTTAACATTTAGGGACAGAAGGTCGACCACACAAAACTATTACATTAAAAGATATAAGAATTGAATCCTTTCTTTGGAGTCTTATCTATCAAACTTTTTTTTAGACAGGAAGGGGGTATGTCTTAGTCATGAGTCTTTATATCTACAGAAAAGTACGAAGCTAGTTAAAAGAACACTTGAATATTATTCGAGGTTGCAAGTCGCTTGTGCGAGGAAACCTGAAATACAAGGTAGTATCAAATAATATCCTGCAAATACACCCTCACAATTAACCTCTAAATTTCCTACAACATATAGGTGCCTGATGCCAATAAATTATTAAAACTTGTGTTTCAATTTCAAGAAAAAAAAATGATGTCATAGCATTTCAATTTTATTTAAAAAAAAAATCATGAAGGAAATGACCATTAAGAAAGTTCTGTTATGTAATCTAACCTAACCTAACGGTCATAAGACATTCATGCTATCAAATTGTGTGCTAGAATGTTGCAGGGCAAACAAATAACACATAAAACAATACAAATTTTCTCACAAGCAGACCTTAAAGCACTTAAAGCGAGTCATTGTACATCCAAAACAGTTTGGAACTGCCAAAAAGCACTTATTGGCCTGGGGAGCGGCAAAAAAACCGCTCTTATCTAGATACCAGGACACGCGGGACTGAAGGGAAATGAGTCTGTAGACCTTCTAGCAATGAAAGGAGCAGAGACAAGATTCGTGGGACCTGAACCAGCTTTAGGAATAGCCCGCGAAACGGCCAAGCGCGCAATTTTAGACTTGGTTGAGGAAAAAGCTAATCTCTATTGGCTTGAACTGCCAGGTCTGTTCCATGCAAAGGTATTTATCCCCCTTCCCATAAAGAAGAGGATAACAGAAAGTCTGTTAAATATGAACAGAATTAAGCTCAAAACAGCAATAGGGCTACACACTGGCCATTGTAGTCTAAGACATCACATGAACAGGATGGGGCTTGAAGACGAATCCGAGTGCCGCCTATGTATGGAGGATGAGGAGAAAGCTAGATATAATCAAGTTCTCTATATTCGGTAACGATATTCTGCGGCCCGAGGACTTGAAGAATACCTCCCCAAATGAAATGATAAGACTCATTGAGGATTTAGAGTTGCTTTTAACCTAACCTAATTGATCGACATTTGCTTGCATATTTTGTCTTTAGCTGCATGGTGGTGTGGTGCTTTATCTTGTTGGAAATACATATCTCTTATTCTAACAAGAGGAACATCTTCCAAGAATTCATATAAATTCTGTTGCAAAAATTCTAGGTACCTGGCACCATTTAAGATACCATTGAGAGAAAAAAGGATCAATGATGATATTTCCAAATAACCCGCCCAAACATTGATTGCCTAGCTCTGTTGGCCGTGTACTCGAAAACAGTGTGGATTGGTATCGGAGTAGTAATGAAAGTTATGCCTATTGACAAATAGATTCCGGTGAAAAGTGCACTCGTGCGTAAACATTATGGAATCCACAAAATTTGCATTTGTATTTATTGTTGTTGTATCCAAAGACAAAAAATAATTCTCAGTCTTAAATTTATATCAATTAGTTCCTGATGTAACTGTATTCGATAAGGATGAAATTTATTTTTGGATATAATTCTTCTTACTGATTGATGTTCACCCGATTTCTAATTCGAGAGCAAGTTTTCTTGTACCTTCATGGGGATCTTCCATTATAATCAACATAACACGAAATTCGTTTGCTTCATTTGTTACAGTTTTTCTCTATTCTGTTTAGTATAATGAACACTTCCTGTGTTATCAAACCATTATCTTTCAGAAACAAATTTCTCGTGATTGACGCTCACGCTTGGGATGTTTCGCTTTGTACAGGGTTTTCCCGTATATTTTTCCACCCACCTAGAGAGTTTATTTGAATAGATACGAATATGTCGTAAATACAAAAATTGTTAGGTTTTTTATGAAGATTTAGAATATAGTATCATTAGTGCGAAAATATTATTGGAAATGTCAAATTTTGACAGGTTGTCAATTTTATCAAATGAAACACCCTGTATATTAAATCATATTCTTGAAGATCTTTTTTTCTAATTTTAAATATATATACTTTTAATATATTGTGTCAATTAGTTTTGGATATATAAGCGTTTAAACATCAAAGAAATGGTAAGGTAATTTGCGCTAAAACATAGTGAGCCATGGTCAAGACAATTGCAATGAACGACGCCTTTTTTATGTTTCCGGTCAGAAGTATCTATTTACGAGCATTTTTAATATCTAATACGTTGGACGATGGGTTATTCGGAAGAAGAGAAACTCGACATGATAGAATTATTTTATTTACATGGTAAAAATGCATCGATACCTCGTAACGAATATCATAGATGGTTTCCAGATAGATCAACACCGACTTGTAGGACAATATTAAACATCGTTAAACAATTGAATGAAAGAAAAACACTTAAGCGAAAAGTTAGAATACTGGAAAGAAACAATACCATAAAAACAATAATATAAAGTAGGTAAATAATATTAGCTTAAAGAACTAAGTTTTGGTTTTTTATGTAGCCTCCTTGGTTTATAATGGATTTCTGAATATTTCTTCTAAATTTTCTGTGTATGGATGCGTAGATAAAGTTGGATGTTTAAATCGTCGATTGTTTGGACTATATTTTGCTCTAAAGCTTGGATAGTTCTTGGCCTATTGTAGTATACCTTGTTTTTCAGATAACCCCACAAAAATATGCCCAATGGAGAGAGATCGGGACTATTTGCTGGCCATCTTAATGGTCCATGTCTTCCAATCCAAAATGAATACCTGTCAAATTAAAAAATTGCTGACCAGCTGGACCGTATGAGGAGGGTCACCATCTTGTTGGCATATCTAATTAAGATATGAATTAATCGGTAATTGTTCTAAATGCCCCTCGATTTCGTTTTCTAATAATTCCTGATACCTTTGTCCGGTTAAATTCCCATTTAAAAATATAGGTTCAATAACATGATTGTTAAGAAGGCCACACCAAACATGTAGGGATCTTCTTCCCTGAATTTTGACCGCCTGAAGAGCTCGTGGGTTTTCTTTTGATCAAAAATGCTTATTTTTCTGGTTAAACATGCCTCCAGTGGTAAATGTTGCCTCGTTAGTGAAAGTTATGTTTGACAGATTTAGATGGTTCATCATAACACTTTTTCTATTTCTTGGCCGAAGTGTAATGGGTCTATTTTATTTTGATCGGTTAAGTCTTGGATAGGTAAAAACTTATATGGCATATATTTATAATATTTTAGAACTGAGTGGATTTTATGCCATGTTTTGTTAAAAAAAGTAGCTGCATCTGGAATAGAGAGATCAGGATTTTCTAAAACAAGAATAAATAAGATAAATAAATTATTTAAATCTTCTTCAGCGTTTCGTTCCACTATTCTAACTCTTTCTTTCTTTCATTCAATTGTTTACCGATGTTTAATATTGTCCTACAAGTCCGTGTTGGTCTATCTGGAAACCATCTATAATATTTGTTATGAGCTAACGATGCATTTTTACCATGTAAATAAAATAATTCTATCATGTCGAGTTTCTGTTCTTCCGAATAATCCATCGTCCAACGTATTAAGATATTAAAAATGCTCGTAAATAATTACTTCTGACCGGTAAACGTCAAAAAGGCGTCGTTCATTGCACTTGTCTTGGCCATGGCTCACTATGTTTTAGCGCAAATTACCTTACCATTTCTTTAATGTTTAAACGCTTATATATCCAAAACTAATTGACAGAACATATTAAAAGTGTATATATATTTGAAATTAGAAAAAAAAAGATCTTCAAGAAAATGATTTAATATACAGGGTGTTTCATTTAAAAAAAACTGACAGACAGCCTGTCAAAATTTGACATTTCCAATAATATTTTCGTACTTATGATATAATATTCTAAATCTTCATTAAAAACCCAATAACCTTTGTATTTACGACATTTCTGTATCTATTCAAATAAACTCTTTAGGTGGGTGGAAAAATATACGGGAAAACCCTGTACATGCGACTCGCCAGTGGGGGATTTTTTAAAACATTCTCCCAGAACATAAATCATATCGATTAATTCATTTTGCGAATAATAATTACTGTTCATTTTCGTTAACACAATTTTTCTTAGTGAGCAATATACGGAAAATTAAAAGCAAATAAAGCAACGTTCTCTAACAGTTCTTCATTATTAAAATGGCATGGCCTACTGTGCTAGGACTAATTTAATTGCGCGAAAAATTTAAAAACATAGGATTTGAGTAAAACCGTAAGAAACACATACCTTAGATCAAAGGAAAGCCTACAGAATTCTACATTCAATGGCATATTCAAAGTTAGGTAGTAATCAAGTTATCCATGATTTTAGAGACTTGAAATCCCATTAATGATTGCTCAAAACCAAAAAAGGTTGAGAAGCTGCACAATGGCTAGTCATCACATTTAAGCCTATTGGAGCTGGGAAATCGTAGTTGCCTAAAGTCAAGGATGTATTTTACATAAAGTAATGCTAGAATTGACCAAGGCATCCAAATTTGCAATAAACAATGGGGACCTTCATTTAAAAAAAAAAAACATAACTTTGATATGGCGCGGTTTTATGGAACACCCTTTATATATAAGAATAATTTTCGAATATGCAGTAAGTTGATGGGCATAAACTTTATCAAGAACATTTTTTTCCAAGCCCAATATTTTCAGAGATATCGGCCGTGCACATATTAATGGCCCACCCTGTATATGACAATTATGAATGATTATGTTCTTACCTTTTGGCTTTAATTACTCGCATTTATTGATGCTAATGTAAATAATGCATTTTTAGAAAACAATGTCACAAACAGACGGGAAGTATTGTAGTGACGATTATTCTGACGCCGAAGCGGGAAACATGACGTAATGACGTTAAATTTAAAATGCTTAAGGTGAATAGTGAATTTTAAATCCCAATTTCCCCGAAAATATAAGTAAATGTAGTCGATTAATGGCATACAAAATAAATTGTATATACCAACTATTAAGAGCCAACATGTCCCTCCCCCCTACATTAGACACATCCTAAGCAAAGGCTTACTGATAATAAAGAGTTTTGGCGTTTTATCTGTCTGACAGTTTAGTTACAGACGAAAATAATGGAATGAATAGCTTACTTACTTTTCGGGATCTTTTTTCTCCTCCTTTCCAAATTCTTCTATGTTTACATCATAATGATAAGCTATCTTTAAATTCTGCGTATCTAGGAGAGCAAAATGGTTGCTCTGCACAATAATTTTTCTACGAGCCAATGTACCAGGTTCCTTGTAAACAACGGGCAGTTCAGGATAAACCTTTTCAGGGGTGGAACGACTAGATATCTGCATCTCAGAGACGCCTTGAGTGACTGAAGCGACCGATTGTACTGAAAACAAAATGTTTTATTGATTGATTATGATCACTAATAGCTCCAATGACCGAGGTTATGTCAAATATAATTACTGACCATCTTAATCAACAATACAAGAAAATATAGCCCTCCGAATGATCCCTTTTTATCTTAATGTCCATGTAAATGCGGTAAATTTGTTTTAATGTATTTAACAGTCATTTATGTATGAATGTAATGTATACCTTAAGGTATTTAAGAAAGAGAGGAATTTTGATCTTTTGCTTTGCCCTCTTATTGTGGCAGAAAACCCAACAAGCATGAGTATTTTCAATGTCACAGTGTACTGCCTGTACAAAATTTCTATATCTGCAACAAGCGGGGAACAAAAGCAGTGACTTGTTAATCTTTATTTGTACTGTTGGTCAATATAAATTTTAGTATCTATGTCCTGATCTCTGGTGGTGTGACAATAAACCATTTTCTGAATATCCAGAGCTGCGGGAAAGTGTTAGAAAGATCCCGAAGATCAATACGCATCAGTGCTCAGAGCTCTCAATAAAAATCTTGCACATTAATGTACGATGTGTTCGTAACAAAATTGGTGAACTAGAATCTTTTATTGCTGACAAGGATATTGATGTTTTATGTATAACTGAACACTGGATGCTGGAAGAAGAAATTAGGACTACACACATTCAAGGATACAAATTGGCCAATTCCTTTTCAAGGGTGCAGTTTTCTGGAGGGGGAACAGCTATATTTGTTAAGTGTAATCTAGAGACAGACATTAAATCTTTTATTATAGGCTATAATGTTGAGAAAACGATAGAATGTTCATGTATTTTTGTAAAATATTTTAATGTATATATATTGGTAGTGTATAGATCGCCAACAGGTCCGTTTGACAGCATTTACTTACTGCACTGGGCAACAACAAAACAGTGGTCATGGCTGGAGACTTTAATGTACATTTTGGCACTGAGGAGGCCAATGCATTGCAGTTGTGCGACACACTTATGGGTTTTGGTTTGCAAAGGACCATACATGAAGCCACTAGAGAGAAGGCATGTCTGGACAACATCTTTGTAAGTGTGAGTGTGGACATTTTGTAAGCCCAGGTTGTTGACCCAAATATTTCTGATCACATGGGTCAGATGGTTGAAGTATCTTGTCCATCTCGGAATGATTTTCGACAGTCTGAAAGGATATGTAGACCAATCACACAACAAGGCTTGTTTGTCTTTCATGGCATTGTGGCAAACACTTCATGGAGATTCGTGGAACAAACCAACATTGATATCAATAATACATTTTTTTATGAGCATTCTGGAATGTGCCTACAAACAGTCCTTTCCTGAGAAGAAATACATTGTACGTGCTGATCAATCGAACAATTTAGGTTGGTTTAACAATGAGTTGAAAATGATGAGGGAACAGTTGAAATTTCTTGGAGAACTAAGCAGGCAATACAATCAGGTTTATTTTAGAGAGCAATACACGGAGTACAAAAAATTTTATAGGGATGCTATTAAAAAAACTAAAATAGCCGCAAATGACAACTTAATTCGATCTTCCGCAAACCCATCAAGAGAAATGTGGCAAATAATAAATAACCATAGGGCCTGTCATAAAAATAGCCCGGAAAATACTAATTTGACCCCTGAATTGTTTAATGATTACTTCATTAATGTGGTTCATGATCTTCTAAATAATATTCCGAAATCAAATACTGATCCTTTAATTTATCTTAAAAGTTTTTTGCCAATACCTCATGGATTTTCATTTGCACAGGTAGGTTTTAATGAGGTCCGTGAAGTTTTGGACAATTTAAAAAATAAAAATAGTCATGATGCATTTGACTTGACAGTGAAAATTATTAAATCTGTAAAGAACGAAATTGTATTGCCTCTTACTAAAGTCATAAATCTATGCTTTAAAGAAAATACATTTCCATCTATATTAAAAAATGCCTTAGTTATTCCTCTTTATAAAAAAGGAGATGTAGGTGTGCATGAGAGTTACCGCCCAATATCATTACTTCCAATTATATCAAAAATAATAGAAAAATGTATGTCTAGGCAGATTGTTGATTTTTTTGAGAGAAACGGCCTGTTTAGCTCTTGTCAATTTGGGTTCAGGAGGGATAGGAGTAAGGTGTTGGGTATTTTGGACCTGGTTTCAGAAATTCTTAAATCTTTTCATTGTTCTCAGTATAGCGCGGTTCTCCTCTGTGATCTCAGCAGGGCATTGGATTGCGTTGACGACAACATTCTTTTGAGTAAGCTTAAGGCTTATGGTTTCAGCCGAGAGAGTATCGCCCTTATAGAATCTTATATAAGGGGTCGACACCAGGCAGTGAGATATGCCGGAGTGATATCGGATGAGAGCGAGCTTGATATTGGAGTGCCACAGGGTTCTGTCCTAGGCCCAATTCTCTTTCTAATATACATAAATGACCTGCCACTTTGTGATTCATCATCTGGGTTTACGCTCTCTCTAATGTGAGGGCTGATGGTCTTAATGCTTCAGTGGATGCTTCCTTGCGGGCGCAAGAGAGGGCTGAGGACTGGTTTTGCTGTAATCGACTGCTGTTGAACGCAGATAAAACTAACAGAGTTGTCTTTTCCATGAGGGACTGTGGTATGGTGAACTCTCATGTGACTGAGATAAGGTTTCTTGGTGTTCATATGGATCCAAAGCTGAGTTGGAATTGTCATGTTGATCACTTGGCTTCCAGCCTGGCTAGGACTCTCTATCTGTTTCGTAATCTCTCATCCTGTGTGTCCTTGAAGGTGCTGAGAACAGCTTATTTTGCCTTATTCCATTCCAGACTCTCCTATGCAATTCTTGTATGGGGTCATGCTGCTGATGTAGGTCGCCTCTTTGGTCTGCAAAGGAAGGCGGTAAGGATCATGGCTGGATTGGGGTGCAGGGAGGACTGTAGACATGCATTTGTGGAACTTGGAGTGCTAACACTACCATCCATGTATATACTAGAAAATCTAGTGTACATTCAACGAAACCAGAACCTGTTCACTGCTCATGAAGTGTCCATTCTTATGATACTCGAAATAAACTGGATATTGTACCTAACTACTGGCGCTTGAAGAGGTGTCAAACGGGCATTGGTTATTGGGCTATTAAATTTTACAATGCCCTTCCGCATCAAATTAAGAGTTTACCGATGCCCCAGTATAAATATAAAATAAAAGAAATTTTAATTAAAAATAGCTTCTATTCATATGAAGAGTTTTTAGCGTTTCATTTTTAACATGTTATAATGTGTATTTGTAGCAACTTTTAAAACATTATTGTAGTGTGCTTTTAATATGTTCTTAGTAATAGTACTTTAGTATTTATTAATTTATTTATCTTTGAGGCTAGACTTATGAAATTTTAATTTTTAGATTTAATTAAGTACTATTATCTTTTTAGACACTGTTACTCCATCTCCATTGACTTGTGTAAATTACTTTGTAATGTTGACATGAATAAACTATTTCTATTTCTATTTCTATTTTAACTCTCTACAGACACATATCCAAAAATTCAGTTCGGGGAGGTGGTGGCGTTCCAAACGGTTAAACCTCACGAAAATTAGTAAGAAGCATTACTACACCAAAATATTTTCAAACTTTCAGAGGGGGGGCTACGTGCCTACCCGTCTAATCTGGAATGCCCCTTTAATTCACACAGCTGTAACTTTACTGCAGCCAATCAGCACTGAAGAGGTTTTTACTGAGATTGGTTAATATTTTATGTTACAGAATGAAACAGAAATAATAAAGTTATATTTTGGAAGTAGATTTAAGAGAGCGTTAAAATTAGACACTGTATTTTAACTAGGATAGACAACCTGTAGCCATATGAGGAATAATTTTACAGAATTGGAGATGATCATATGAAATTAACAGCAAGTGCAGCATTGTATCCCATACACAGATTTTTCTTATCCATTTGTTGTTAAAAATGGTAGCAATCACTCTAGGAATGCTATGTTGATTTATACAAATAACTTTACGAATATAGCAAGTCTTAGCCTCTGTGGCATAATGTTAGGAATATATTTTAATATTTGAATAAAGATAGCGCTTTTTTTGAGTTTAGATAAATTTGATGCATTGAAATTTGTTTTAGGAGTAAAGGAAAATAATTTTAATATTTTAGAAGCATCAAGTGGTTATTTAGCCGGGGTTAAATTTTTGTTTACACTGATTTTTTATTAGTATTTGATGTACAGTGCAAGAAATTAGATTAAATACTCAAACTTATTTTTGGGTGTTTGGGAGCAGCATTCCCAAACAATTTTAACACCCTTTATCTCAAAATAAAGATTTTAAAACTTTTATCTTAAAATAATTCAACAATTCGCTATTGTAGTGAGAAATTCCAACTAAAACTGGACCAAAGCTGTGCCAAAAGCATGCATCAAAATAGATTTTTTTTCTTACAAATCTGACGAAGGACGTAGCCGATGCACGCATCGGACAAGTGGCCCTTCTGAAACGTACACTACAGAATGCTAAACATTCCAAATGGTACGAATTCGCATGCAAGGTCAAATAGATAAAGTAAAAAGTAAAATAGCCCTAAGAGGCATGTCGAATAGAAATAAAGAAAAAAAAAAAGAACACACAATAGTTCGTCAAAAAAGCAACACAATACATAAATAATTAAAATACAAGTGGATAAAAATAGATACAAAGTATATATAGATATAAAACAATCATAAAAGCAATTCGTTTAACCGCCTTTTAAGCTGTAAAGTGCTTAAACTGAAAATGTCATAATCAGGGAAGTGACGATTGTAATTGCGTACTAGTCAATCGACAAATGCGCTAAGCCCATAATTTGTACGATGGTATCTTTCAAAAAAGAGTTGTTGTTGAGCCTTGTTCTCCTAATAGGAACCAGAAATGCGACCGACTCAAGCAACATCGGACAGTCACAGTCACTGAGCAGTTTGTGAAGAAAAACTAGAAGTGCCTTCTTTCTTCGAAACTCAAGTGTTTAAAGGCCACACAGAAGAGCTCTGGTATTATATGATAAACCCTGGTACGGGAAATTAAACTTATACAAAAGGTATTTGGCAAATCTATTTTGGACTTTTTCGATTTTATCGATGTGGCACTGATACGATGGACTCCAAACTGTAGAACAATACTCCAGAACGCTGCGAACAAGTGAGTTATAAAGACATCCAATTGCTTTAGTATCTGTGACATGTTTTGTTTGCCGCTTTATAAAGCCCAACAGCCTGAAACCCTTCAGTACAATACTATCAATGTGCAGACCAAAAGTTAAATTCTCATCAGAAATAACGCCCAGGTCTGTAAAGGAACTAACAACTTCAAGACACACGTTATCTATGAAGTAGGAGGAGAGTATGGGTTTAATGCGTTTATGAAAACGGAGCACTTTACATTTAGAAACATTAAGAAGAACATGGTTAATGTTGCACCATTTGATAAGCTTTTCCAAGTCCGACTGCAGTGGATTTGATTCAGAGGAAACTGGTGAAAAGAATTTTAAATCGTCTGCGTATAAGAGACACTTAGACACTTTAAAGCATGATACTATATCATTTATAAATAGTAGAAAGAGAATTGGACCAATATGAGAGCCCTGTGGGACACCAGATGTCACAACAACCTCTATAGAAATTGAACCACATACGCTAACTAGCTGACGACGATTGAATAAGTACGATTTTATCCACTGCAGATAGGTTCCAGAAAAACCAATTCGATCTGTTGACCAGCCTCAACCGATGTTGTTAAGTAATTCAGGAAAATTGCAAGATTTGTAGTTGTTGAGCGACCACTATAAAAACCGTGTTGCATACTAGTGATGTAGTGCTTCAGAGACTCAAAGATATGATCCGTAATAATTGCCTCAAACAGCTTTGGTATATGCGAAAGCAAGGAAATACCTCTGTAGTTTTTAATATCGCTCTTATCCCCAGATTTAAAGATCGGCATGAGAGTGGAAAACTTCCAAATTTCGGGAAAGGAAATGACTTGTATCACAAAATATTTTTGTGTGGTTTTACTTGCCTTAAACAATAAAGTTAATACGTTTTTTTTTAATCCGTTTCAATGCAAAAGTCCGGAATGAGTAACCATCCCTTTATGCCAATGTCAAAATGTAGCTTTTAAATACCTGTAAAGTTGCACCAAATCTTAATCAATGAGCTCTTCCTGTCATGGAATTACTAAAAAAAACCTTATATTTTTTTAAATTTAACACCCAATCTCAAAAACAGAGCATTTGTGGATACATTTATATAAACTTTTAATATTTAATTCACATTTAGGACAACACCCTGAAAAAAAACGCTTAGAATTAGTTGTTAAAGCCAAATACATATTAAAGTTTTCTTCTCTCAGTAACAACAAACCAGATTTCCACACTAAATGGAGCTGTATATCAAACAATTTCGTGTTTTTGATCATTTGTTATTTTTATTTATTTTTGGAAAGTGCAGTCTGATAAATCAAAAATTCTAAAATATTTTATTTCAAATGGGAAAGTTCTTAGAAAAGTTTGTGGAAATTTTCCCAATAATTTCGAAGGAAAGTTTCCACTAATTTTCACTAGACAATATTTTTATAATATATTTTTGCAGTTTACCTTTATCAGGTGCTGCCATGCTCGGCCTAGTCCTTTGTAGTTTTTCAGATTCTTCTTCGGCTGGTTGCTGTTTTTTTCCTTTCCAAACTTCCCCACCCTTGGGTTTTTCAGGTTTCTCATACTCCTTTTTCTGAAATTGAGGTTTAGATCGGCTTACATCTGATCTGGAATCCGGCCACTGACCTTGTCCACTTGACTGGACCCTAAAATGTATTTAGAAGAGAGTTTCCAACGTTTTTTAAACATAATTTAAATTTTGATATTTATGTTTCTAGAATTCTATATGTTATACTATTTTTTTTATTGTATCCGCAGTTTTGTTACGTAGACTAAATTGTAGAACATAAACGTTGTTTGACGTTGCATTGTCACCATTTATTATGATCGTATGACAATAAAGAATAAAAGAATATGAGTATGAGTAAGAGTGACATTTTATATACAGGGTACGAAATAAATACAAAAACAGAAGTTTGCAAAACCAAAATATTATGAAATTCCAGCTTTTGAGACAGCTAAATTAAAGACAAAAAGCTTGTAGAAGTATTTGAGAAAGATAGTGAATATATAAAACTGAGGCATTTTTTTTAAGATATTCAACATTAATTCTTTCAAATACGTAACTCTATTATCAAAACACTTCTAAAACTTGGAATTTCAATTATTATTTGTTTTGACAACTTTTATTTTTGTATTTATTTCATACTCTGTATATAAAATCACCTATTTCCAAAAGTTAACCAAAATCGTAACAATAATATCCCTTTTAAGAGAGGTGGCAATTTGACGTCTCATCACCACTTACGTTACATATTTGTCACATTACTATTTAAGGGTTAATACAAGTAAAACAGTAACATTCTAATAATCAAAACAAGAAATATGTATTCTGCAGGCCTATAAAGACTAAAATATTTAATACAAAACAGCTGAAATTGACATTTGTATTTAGTGGAATCCCACAAACAACATAAATAACTGGCAATTGTAGCATATTTTATAATTTTAATATCTCGTGCCCTCTACCTTTCTCTTTTTAATGATGTCTTCGAATTGTCTAATGTATTTTCAGAGTTCTTTAATGTGTATTGATTACATGTGCTCAACTTTGATGCCGGTTCTTTTGTATGCTCAGTAATCAATGCTGGTCTGTCAGATCACGCAGCTATTGTTGCCTCAGTCCCCTTAAAGACTAGTAAGTGTCGTGGTCCTAAATTTAAGTATGGCAGGTTATTTAGCAGCAATAATTTTAATCGCTTCCGACGAATGTGTGAAAATGTTTGTTGGGATAGCATATTTGATACATCCCATTATCTAGATTCCTTTCACATGAAGTTAACCCATGTATTTGAAAGTTCATTTCCCAAACAAAAAATTAAATATAAGAATAAAAAGCCTTGAGGTCTATGCTGCAAATATGCGTTCACTGCATGTAATAAGAAAACATACTAATAATGACCGTTTTCATGAATATTTTATTAAATATAGGTCACTGTACTGTAAACTTATCAGAAGTGCCAAAGACTTATACTACATTGAACGTCTTGAAAGATCTGACAACAAACAGAGGGAAAGATGGTCAATTGTGAGCAATATACATGGAAAGGCAAATAAGAGTTCTCATTCTGGTTGTCCGGAGTTGTCTGCTGATGAGATAAACAACCATTACTGCTCTGTTGCAGGAAGCCTCAAGGGGATTCTGCTTCCTACCGAGGATCCCTTAACAAAATCAAATTTAAATGAGGTAAAAAATTAATTTCTCCCACCGATTTGGTAGAACTTAAGAACACATTAAAGGAGGAAGTCAAAAATAAAAATGCTACAGGTGAAGATTCCTGAAGCAGCACTAAATGTATTAGTTTTGGCCATTAACAACTCATGGAAGACTAGCGACTTTCCTCCTTGTCTGAAAACAGCTAAGGTTATCCCTCTATTCAAGGGTGGTGACGCTTACCAGCCGTCGAATTACCGACCCATATCCTTACTTTCGACACTCTAAAATAATCGAAAAATTAGTTAAAAAACGTATGATCTCATTTCTTAAAAGTAATAATATAGTGGATCCAAATCAATTTGGATTCAACAAAAGTACTAATGATACTATGTTTGCATTGTTGGAAGGGGAGGTTGCAAAAGCAGTGTTTTGTGACTTATCGAAAGCTTTTGATTGCGTGAGTCATGATATACTGCTGCGTAAGCTTCAATGCTATGGTTTTAGGGGTTGTGCTCTGGATTGGCTTGAATCATACTTGAAGTGAAGGAGTCAAAGAGTATTTGTGGGTGCCACATCTTCGAAGAGTCGTATAAATGAATGGGATGTGCCACAGGGTTCAGTACTTGAATCAGTACTATTTCTTCTATACCTAAATGATTTGTCAACTATTGATATTAAAGATAAATTTACATTATTTGCCGATATATCACCATATTGTCGCACTCCAGAAATGTTGATGCATTGGCTAATATTATTGACTCAGATTTAATAAAGATAAAAAAACTCGAATTTGCTGTTATTGAATCTTAGTAAAACTAATGTAATTGGTTTTAAATGTGATGTGGATGGTTTGGTTATTGGTGATTTCCCACTGAAAAAATCTTCTAACACAAAGTTTCTTGGTCTTGTAATAGATAACAGACTACGTTTTGAAAATCATATCATGCAATTAAGTAAAAAAATAGCTTTTGGTTGTTACGCAGTGTTATTGTAAATGAACTTGGAACTAACATAGGGGAAACAGTCTATTTTGACTTCATACATATTTGTCTTACAAAAGCGAGCGATAAGATACCTTTGTAAAGCTAAACCTAGGGATTCTTGCAGACCATTATTTGTACAAAAAAAAATTCTAACACTGTTTTCACTGTTTAAACTCGAAACCGTTTGTCTAACTTTTAAATATCGTCACAAGTTTATGGTTACCAACCACCAATATCACACTCGCCGGTGTCATAACTTGCCACTTCCAATTCCCTCAAGCACTCTTACAAAAAAATCAGTTATTTATGATGGCCTAAAGATTTTTAATCACTTACCAGTGAGTTTAAAGGGTCTCCAATCCCCAATAATATTTAAAAAACTACTGACAAAACAAGCTTATTATAGTCTTGACGAATACTTTTCCAGCTCATTTTGACATGCATTGATCCATATTTGTTTGTACTGACTTTTCTGAGGAGAAGGGAAATGATCGGTTTTTATTGTATATGTATGTGTGTGTGTTTATATATATATATATATATATATATATATATATATATATATATATATATATATATATATATATATATATATATATATATATATATTGTAATATCTTCTTGTTCTGGTTCGAACTACATGCTTAAGAAAATAATCAGCGTGCACTCCTTACTGTGTAACACTTTATTCTGCTCTTTTCTAAATCTAACTACAATGGTATAAAACTACTTAGACTAACCTAATTAATAAAAATAAATAATAATTTGATGATTCTATAAACTATGACTCCATATTTACAACAATCGAAAAGCTGTGTTGGACATTGTTGCAATAAGTTATTGCCTTAATTATAGTTCAATGATATGGCCTACTTTTGCAACTTGGATTCCATCACACCTTCCCCGAAAAGCAAAAAAAAAATATATACATATAGATTTTTTTCTTTGTGGAATTAACTAAAATAATGTTTTATTCTATTTTTATGTATTTCTACATTCTTATTTTTAATTTTTACCACTACATTTGGATCATTATCCTCCAAAACTGGATATGGACCATTAAATAAAGCTTCTAATTTATTATTTCTACCGTTATTTTCTACTAAAACCATATCTCCTACATTATAAGTTTGACTTTTACAATTGTTTTTGTCATACTCAATTTTGCGTTTATTTTTTGATGTCATTAAATTATTTCTCGCGTCATTCCACGCTGTTTGCAACCGAAATTTGAGTTCCTTAGGATAATCATAAAAATTATATACTGGATCGACTTGATTAACGATGTTAGATGGAATATTACTGGATTTTCCAAATACGAGTTCATAAGGTGTGTACTGCGTTGACGTGTGTACACTGTTATTGTATGAAAAACACCAATAAGGAACCCAAGAGCTCCAGTTAATAGTTCCTTTCGACAGTTGCATGCGTAGATATGCACCCAAATGCTTATGGGTATTTTCAAGGGCTCCTAAAGTTTGATGGTGAAATGCTGTAGAATTTAATTGTTTAATTTTAAGCAGCTTACAAGATTCTTTAAATATATTAGATAAAAATTCGGTTCCCTTGTCTGTTACGCAAGAAACAGGAATACCGTAACGCAAAATAAAATTTTCTACAAATGACTTTGCAACAGTCAATGCCTCTTTATTGGGAAGCGGATATGCTTCCACGAATTTTGTTAGCTCACATTGAAGTGTGAGTATATATTGATTATTTTCAATATCAACTGGTAATGGACCGACTAAGTCTAGGTATACTTTTTGAAATGCTGAAGCAGCCGTTGATGATATTGTCATAGGTTGTTTATTTGGTTTTGAATGCTTGTACCTTTGACATTCGTCACACCTTTTGACAAAATCCTCAACGTCATTCTTCATGGTTACCCAAAAGTAATATCTTTTTATATTGTTATACATTCGGTTTATCCCTGAATGTCCTCCCGTTGGTAATGTATGAAAGTCATTAAGAATTAACTGACGTAATTCCTTATTTTCTATCCTTTGTTTATCTTTTATAATACTGAGTTTAAGATTTGTCTTGAAAATTTCGTTTTTACATTTAATCATGCGCATGTCATTTAAAAACTGATTAGACTCATTTTTTTTTATAATAATTAATTCCGGAATATCGTGTTTTTTACATAATTTCTCCAGATGCCTCAACGACTCACCTAAGTTCGACGTTGATCGGTATTTCTGGGATATGTACACTATCTTAGAATTGACGTCATACATTAAATTTTCATATTCAGTTTTTAATTTATTATTAAGCTTTATTTTCGTAAATTCATTTTCACGTACCGGCCGTAGTTCTATTATTTGAGTTTTAGGGTATTTTAATATTTCCACGGCAACAGGGTGATCAATCCTGTTTTCCATGGAAGTATTATCACTTGTCATATTGGGTTTTGTTTTGTTATTTTTTGTCTCCGAACGAGTGATTGCGTTTAAACTGGCACTCACTTTATTATTCATTTCTTTTAATTCGTTCGACTCTATACACACACGTGACAAAGCATCCGCTGTAACATTTTCAGCACCTTTCACATAGTGGATTGAAAAATCGTATTCCTCGAGCGTTAGCCTAAATTTTGTGAGCCTACTAGAAGGATTTGTCATGCCAAATAAGTATATTAAGGGACGATGGTCCGATAATATTATAAATTTTTTACCAAATAAATATGGTCTAAAATGTTTACATGACCAAACGATTGCTAATAATTCCTTCTCTATTGTACAATAGTTTATTTCTGCTTTATTTAGAGTTCTAGAAGCGAATGCAATAGGCCTGTCATCTGAGTTCGACAATACAGACCCCAACGCGTACCCACTTGCATCGGTTCTAAGAATAAATTGATTATCTTTTGAAAAATTTGGATACTGTAACAAGGGCGGACTAATAAGAGACTGTTTTAAAGTTTCAAATGAGTTTTGACATTCTTCAGACCATTTAAAAACTATTCCTTTCCTAGCTAGTTTATTTAAAGGGTGAGCAATTTCTGCAAAATTTTTAATAAATTTCCTGTAATAATTTGCAAATGCAACGAAGCGTTTGGCTTCGTCACAATTTTTAGGAACTGGATATTGAGAAATAACCCTTGTTTTTTCAGGATCAGGTGATATACCTTCAGATGAAATTAAATGACCCAAATATAAAATTTCCTTTTTTAAGAACTCACATTTACTAGGATTTAATTTAAGGTTTACTTGTCTAAGGCGTTGTAGAATTTTAGTTAAATTTTGATTATGATTCTGTAAGGAATGTCCAAAAACTATCAAATCGTCTAAATAAACAAAACATGCCTCGTAATTTAAACCCGCCATTGCTACAGTCATCAACCTTGAGAACGCACTAGGACTTATTTTCATACCCATTGGTAATCGTTTCATTTGAAATTGTCCTCTGTCCGTTGTAAAGGCTGTACAGGGCCTACTCTCAGGATCAAGTTCTAATTGGTAATATCCTTGTGCTAAATCAAGGTGCGAGAAATAAATCGCACCAGATAGGGAATCTAGAATTTCCGTAATATTCGATAGCGGAAATACATCATTTTGTAGGCGTTGATTACATAACCTAAAATCTATTATCAATCTGTGACGTTTAACGCCATTTTTGTCCGGTTTTTTGGGAACTAATAAAAGAGGTGAAGACCACTCTGAGTGTGCTTCCTCTATAATACCCTTTTTTAGCATATCGTCCACCTGGTTATTAATTTCCTCTTTTTGAGCATGAGGTAACCTGTAAGGTTTAACGTAAACTGGAGTTGCGTCCTCCTTTAACCTTATTTTTTGCTTATATAAATTAGTAACTGTTAATGAATCATTTTCTAAGTGAAAAACATCCGCATATTTAGCGCATATTTTTTGTATAGAATTTCTCTCTTCTACGTTAAGGGCTTCTGTATTTATAAGATCTAAAATTGTATCAACTCTGTCAACGGAGATTTTATTTTTTGTAAAAGAATAAACATCATATTTTGATAGATATTCAACTTTAGGCTCAAAATTTCGCAATCTTATTTCTCTTTCATTCACATTCAATAGCCTTACAGCCACTTTACCATCTTTCGGTCTTGCAATACTATTTGCGATCAACACTCCCTCACATAATTCATCATTTAAAATGACACATTCATCTGTGAGACTGGTACAGCAATGTGTAATTATTTCACATCGGGGTGGAATAACAGTATATAAATTATTTTTGGACTCCAAAGGTACTGTTATTTGCTTATTTTGATTAAGCCAAAAAGAAAATAAAACCTTTTCATAATCGATAATTGCACCATACTTAAGGAAAAAATCTGAACCTAGAACTCCATGTATATTAGAATCGAAACTTTTAATAATTGTAAAATCATGAGAAATATATTCATTGTTCATAGTGAATAAAATATTTGCAGATCCAGCTGAATATGTTGAGCCTGCAGTTCCTTTAATTTTAATTTTATTAGTTGTATTTATAATACTACTATCTTTCAAATAATTCTCAAAAAAACAAGAAATACTTGCACCAGTGTCACATAAAAATATCATTTCTTCCCTTTCATACCCGACACGCACATAATTTAAAGCATTCATATTAAAACTAGCTGTATCATTATTTTTTAAATTATTAGAAACGAAAAAACTTATTTCCTTGAGATTCCTCGCTGTTTTTATTTATGTTACTACTTTCCACATTATCAACAAAATATACACTATTATTTGAAAACTGCTGACGCCTACCTCCTCGACGAAAATTTGACCTACTAAAGCTGGAACGACCTCGGCCTTGGTACTGCGAATTATTTTGCTGTCTGCTAAAATTGTAATTATTAAAGTTTTGCCTACTCGGGTTACGAGATTGATTATAATTATGAATTTGTCTAAAATTTGTAAAATTACCTCTAGACCGATTTCCTCGATATTGGTGACGCCCACGCATATGAAATAAGTTATTAGAATAAGTTGGGGTTAAATTTAAATTTTCTTCTTTAGCGCCAGTTATCGCGTCCTTTAAATTATTGTAATTTCTAGCTTTTATTATTGTTCTTAAATCTGAATTTTTTAACCCATTCGCGAAAGCATTTATCGCCAATTTTTCATTCACCGGTTGTAAAATTTTTGCCGAATTTTGATCACCGTCCGCTTGCGCTAAGGTTAAATTTAATAAAAGTTGCTCGATAGTTTTCGCATAATCATCTATACTTTTAGTATCTTGTCTAACGTTATGCAACTGATTAGCTAAAGCTGGTGCAGATTGTTTTGTAAGAAGTTGGTTTTTTATATCTGTGACCAAAGCACCAACATTAGTATACGTCGTTTGTAATCTTAATTTCGCGTTTTGTGTTAATGTGGCCTTTAAAACATATTTGATTAGCAATACTTTCCCGTTGTCGTCAAGCAAGTCGTTATATAATTCAATAGCATCAATCAACATTTTCGTAGTTTCTTCGGTACCATCCATAGATGGCAACAAAGAAGCTGCGGTTCGCAAATCAAATTTTTCACTCATTGTTGAACTAGGATGAATGCCCAAAACCAAATCAGTCTCTGCGAGCTGTAATTTTTTTTTATCTTTTATGGCAATTAACCGACCTGATAAAATAGATCTAGCTTTATCTATGTTTTCTCTTATTTCTAATACATATTTTTGAAAATGTTCTAATTTATCGGTGTCATGCACCGGTTTACTATACTGATCTCTAAGCTGAAAAAATTTATTTTCTAATGTTTCTACGTTGCTACTTAATTTATTTACCCTATCCAAAGATTCTCTACGCTCTAATGACTCCTTTTTTATATTTATGATAAATAATGAAATAATGTTATTCAATTTATCCAAATCGCTTAAATCTACTACACTCATTAAATAAAATAATTATCAATAAATTTAAGGCAATAAATAATATCCAATAAAATTGTATAGTGCTAAAACTATGACTTACTAATTATGTTAATACTTAAGTATGTTCATTGTCCATAGTCGCCTAAGATAAGTCCATACTGTCCATATTCACCAATACTAGGGGCTTTATCAATCCCAACGTTGCGCACTAGCGGCCTTTTGCCACACTAGCACGTGCCCTCGTTGCTGACCACCGGATTGGTTCGGCCAGTGTCTTCTTTTTTTCTCGACTTTATAAGTCTTGGCTTCTTCTAATTTCTAGACGTATTTTTCTTTCCAATTCCTTTTTACTGCGACGGCAACACCATAAAACAATTAAGGTAACTGCTATCATTATAGCTACAACTCCGCAAACTTGCAAAAGAGAATAGTTACCACTGTTGCCTGCCTGGGCAATTATAACTTCTTCTTTTGACTGTGTTTTTCCCATGTTTTTCTTTTCTTCTAAAGCACCATAACGATATTTTTGCACTGTTAACTTAAGCACATAGGCTGCAGGATCGCCATGTAATATCTTCTTGTTCTGGTTCGAACTACATGCTTAAGAAAATAATCAGCGTGCACTCCTTACTGTGTAACACTTTATTCTGATCTTTTCTAAATCTAACTACAATGGTATAAAACTACTTAGACTAACCTAATTAATAAAAATAAATAATAATTTGATGATTCTATAAACTATGACTCCATATTTACAACAATCGAAAAGCTGTGTTGGACATTGTTGCAATAAGTTATTGCCTTAATTATAGTTCAATGATATGGCCTACTTTTGCAACTTGGATTCCATCACAATATATATATTTTTTTTTTTATTGTTAGTGCATCTCAGATGTTATTTTTTGTTTGTTGTTATAGCGTTACATTAACTGTTTTTTTTTAGTAATCGTTGGTAGCGAGTTTAAGTCATAGGCAATTATATTATTTTAATTTTATTTTGTTAAATATTTTTTAGTTGTAACATTGTGATTTAAATCATAAATTATTTTTAAAAAATCATGAAGTCGCGATTAAAATCAGTGAGTAAAATCTACCTGCTTACCTATCACCTCCCCTCTGAGAAAACTGCATTTCACCTCTACCATATTGTTGCCTGCTGTGTTCTGGGGTTCTAGCATACTGTCGCTTTGGTTGGTTTTGACGATCGCCTTGTTGATATTGTTCATCGCCTTGACCTCGATTGCCTTGTCGGTATTGACGATCGCCTGGACCTCGATTGCCTTGCTGGTATGGACGATCGCCTTGACCTCGATTACCTTGTTGGTATTGACGATCGCCTTGGTCTTGACTGCCTGGTTGATAATGACCTCGATTATATTTTCCTTGGCTCTGGTGACCACTCTCTGCTTGACGGCTTCGCCACTCACCAGAAGAACTTTGGCTTTGCTGTTGAGAGGTTCCGCTTTGCCCTCCTCTTGAGGAACCTTGGCCTTGTTGATCAGTTCTGTTTTGCCATTGCCCAGATACTGACCTTTGCGGTTGAGGTATCCACTGTCTGGAAGAACCTTGCCCTTGGTGTTCAGTAGATCTAATTGGAGCTTGACCTTCAGAACGAACTTCTAAAAATAAATATGCAATATTTGTGTGATACATTTATAATTACACAGAACGAGTAGGATATACAAATCAATATAATACTGACATGGTATCTTCAGAATGTCCTTACAGAATACACCCCTCATAGACTATACATTAGAATTCTTATCATTAGGGACATAGAGGCAACTTTACTCTTCATAAGTAAAAAATTTCGTATTTTCCGAAAGTTAACAGTACCAAAGTTTACTGAATAAAAATATAAGTTGCCGCACTGGCCTGTTGGCACTTTGAAATCGCAGATAAAAGGCGAGAGCATAGTTTCAAACCCGATCGACACTGGCTACAGTTATTCAGTTAAATTTTGTCATCGGACCAGTTTAATATTTTACAATTACAGTTTTAAATGTTATTTAAATATAGTGAATTTAATATTAAATTGTTACCTGCTAGTCGAATTAAGAATACAATATTTTTATTATATGAATAAAAAATCGGTAAATTTCCTTTAATAATAATAATAATAAATGCTTTATTGTCAAAAAAATTTTACAATTTTGTGGACAAAGCTGTTGTAAAAAAAATAGTTTACAAACATTACCCGGAACTTCCCTCGTATGATTTTTTTCCATTTGTTCGGAATAGCGAAATGTGACTCAGTTTACTTCAGTACATAGTCACAGCATATAAGTGTTACATGTACTTTTATTTTTACTGGGCGCCATTTTGTTTCATGACATTGGATTTCTACCAATATTTTACCATTTTCTTTCTACCAAACAAACAAACAAAATAAGCTTTATTATCATAAGAGAAACCTCATTGACAAAGCAACCTTAAAATTAAAAATGTGTAATCTTATGGGTCTAAATTTTAATAAAAGTAAAATATGTACAAAAATATAAAACAATAGATATACATATAAATACAAAACATGATAATGTTAATAAAACAATAAACAGTAAAAACCAGACAAAACAAATGTTAGGTCACAAATAGATAAAATATTATACACATTATAGGGGGTTTTCATAAAATTCCTGCAGGTTGTAATATGCCTTTAGCTTAAGAATATTCTTAAGGGTCCTTCGAAAGGACTTTTCAACAGTAATTGACTTCAGGTACATGGGTAAGTGATTGTAGATCTTAACACTTTCATAAATTAATGAGTTTTTAGTTAAGACAAATTTGGGTATCGGGAGAGGGACTCTGTAACTGTTTCGGGTAGTATATGTACTGTTTCTAGAAAAATAGCTATATTTTTTGTGCATAAGCAACAGGTCTCCAAGATGAAAATGGAAATAACAGTTAAAATTTCTTCCCGTACGAAAAGTGGTTTACAGTGTTCCCTAAATTTGGATTTACATATGTAGCGTAGTGACCTTTTTTGTAGAACAAAGATTGAATTAAGCAGTTGATGGTTACAGTACCGCCAGAAAGCTAACCCATACCTTATGTGACATTCAATTAAAGAATAATATGCCATTTTTGCAGCGTGTGGACCCAACTCATTAGAGATTACTCTCACTGCGAAGCACCCAGAAGCAACCTTTTTACTAAGTAGTGTTACATGAGTGGAGAATTTTAACTCATCAATATGAATACCCAAAAATTTGGTGACAGATGGGTTTTTTATTTGAATATTATTTAGATCTATGCTATTAAATGTACACTTAAAAGTAAGAATCTATGATTTATCACAATTAAAACTTAAATAATTATAGGTACACCATTCTTTCACTCTCTAAATCCTTACAAATGATATTTATTAAAGTGTGGTGATCAGTTCTCCTCCAAAGAAGAGTGGTATCATCTGCAAAAATAGTGCAAGTCCCTTGAATATCTAGAAAGGCAAGGTCATTTACATACAATAAAAATAGGATTGGGCCCAATACAGAGCCTTGTGGAACACCATCCTTGTAGTATAGTAGATTTTCCTTCAGGTGTTCTAACGTACTGTCTTCTGTCTGTAAGGTATGACTGTATGAAACCATTGTAATGGAGTTCCCCTAAAACTGTAGTGCTCTAATTTTTTTAAGAGCAATTTATGATTGACACAAGCGAAAGCTTTAGAAAAGTCACAAAAAACCGCAGCAGTAAGCTCATCTCCATTCAGACTCAAGTAAAGGTTTTCAAGGAAAGAGAAAATAGCATCGCCAGTAGACCTACCCCTTTGAAAACCTAACTGACACTTGGTCAAAACTTTATATCGTTCCAGAAAAGAAATCACTCTGACATTAACGAGCCTTTCGACAACTTTACTAAGCGTAGTGAGTAAGGAAATGGGGCGAAAATTAGAAGGATCATCGGGATCACCCCCCTTGAATATAGGTATAACCTCTGCAGTCTTCAAAAAAGATGGAAATTTCCCCTCTAAAAAGGAATGGTTTATTGCCTCTGCCAGCACGTTTAGTGCCTCATAAGGTAAGTTTTCAAATATTCTGACAGACATCCTATCACATCCGGGCATCCAGAGGAACTCCTGTTTTTTATATTCATAAATACACTCTTTAATTCATAAGTATCTACATTGGTAAGAAAAAAAGTCTGATGAACAAAACTATTCCCATGCAAATAGCTCATAGGATCCGTTTTTTGTATAAGAGTAGATTTAAGTCTTTCGGCCACAGATCAATAAAAATTATTTAAAATACTAGGATCCAATGATGGTTTATTAAATACAACATTGTTTTTTCCCCGAAGATCGTTCACAATACTCCAGTTTTCTTTTGTTTTATTCCTTGCATTGTTAATTCGATTCCTATAATATAATTCCTTAGCCAGTTTTATACCACGACGATAAACATTTCTATATCTATTAAAATACTGAATAAAATACTCATTATAAGTAAATTTCCACTTAACTTTTGGGCATAATTTAAAATAAATTCAATAAATAGTTTTTACATTGACACATACCGCCATTTTGTTAATTTAAGTCGAATTCGTACCAGTTGCATAATTAATTTTTGTGCAAAATTTAAAGTCAATTGAACAAATTTTTTTACCATGATTTTTAAAAAAAAAATATTTGGCCGCCATTTCGTTTCGCCACCTTAAATTGAAACCCATATTATCAGTCTTTACGTACTCCGTTGGTCCGCAGATATTTCCTAACCCCATTCATGCAGGATAAAAATCTATATACGTATCCTGAGGATGCAACAATAAAGTTGCGAAACGTCGACAATTTAAAAATAGTCTTGGTTTTTTTTACTGGATCCTAACCCCAAATAATGCACGACTCAAACATAACAACAAGAGGATCGTTAACGAAAACCATTTAGAAACTTAATATCTGGGAAATAACTACGAACCAACGTAGTAGATAAAGACTGATAATATGGGTTTCATGCAGGATATAGAATTTATGTGTCCTGAGGATGCAACAATAAAATAGTGAAATGTCGACAGTTTAAAAAAGTTTGTTTTTACTGGATCTCAACCCCAAAAGATACACCACTCTAACAGGACAACAAGAGAAAATATCTGCGGACCAGCGTAGTAGGTAAAGACTGATAATGTGGGTTTCATGCGGGATATAGAATTAATATATGTGTCCTGAAGATGCAGCAATGAAATAGCAAAACGTCGACAGTTTAAAAAAAGTCTGTTGTTTTTTTACTGCATCCCAACCCCAAATAATACATCACTCTAACATAAGAACAAGAGGATGGTTAAGGAAAACCATTTAGACACTTAATATCTGGGAAATATCTGCAGGCCAACGGAGTAGGTAAAGACTGGGGTTTCAAGCAGGATATAGAATCTATGTGTTCTGAGGATGCAACAATAAAGTTGGGAAACATCGACAATTTAAAAAGACTTGCTTTTTTTTACTGGATCTTAACCCCAAATAATACACCACTCTAACAATTTTTTTTTAACATATTATTATGTCATCCTGGTATGACCCTTAATTTTTTAAATTTGGAGTCAATCAGGTAAATAGTATTTAAGCTATGTCGCGAACTAATAGACAGACAGATGGACCGACAGAATTGAAAAAACATGTTTTTTACAACCATCTACAGAGCAATATCTAATAGGCATATTGGCTCATATTTGTCAAAACCTTGGAGTTTGTTTGATACAGCTACTATAGAGTCTTCAAGACACCCTAGATGGCGACACTTGTAAATTGTTTTGTTTTTTTTTTCATAAAAATTATTATAAAAGTACCCTACTCACTTTTTCCAATTTTATTCAATTAACTAATAAATGATTTGTTTTCTAAAAGAAATGTTGAAAACCGTCCATACAAAGTTAAAACTCTAGAAGCACTTGTGACTTGCATTTTAGACATATTCTGTAACAATATTTACAAAAAGTTCTCTATCTATATAATAACAAATGTGAGTAATATAAAAAAATTAAAAAAAAAAAAATAATCCTGATCCTCAAAGCAAAAGTTAAGAAAGTTAATGCTGTCCCCATCAAAGCCATACAAATGGATTTGTCAAGTCAAGTCAAAGTCAAAAACAGCTTTAATGTATAGAAAGAAAATCTCATATACCAAGCACTTAAAACTAAAACTAAATTAATGTTGAGTAATCATCATAAAAGTGAAGTTTGTTCAACAGTATGTCATGGGACACTTAGTCAAAAGCCTTACTCAAATCATAAATTGAATTACAACTGTATTCAATATTTTCAAACAATTCGTACATCTCAAAAACAAGACTCAACACACCCTACACCTTCTAAAGGAAACTGCGCATTGCAGAATAAGTTTGTAATTTTCAAAACAAAATGTTATTTTATTATTATTTTCTGGCAATCTATAGTACTTTCTAATAGGGTCGATATCTGTTGTATGATACCTGCAAAGTTCTTAATAAATAAATATTTTTCAAAAATCTTAAGAGGTTATGGGTAGTAGAGATATCGATTGATAATCTATCAATAACGTCCCTTATCTCAGTGTGTGTCAATCCGTAAGAAAGAATATACTTTGAGCCGTATTTAAGCTCCCCAAGGGATTGATAGACATCCACAGCAGGAATATTTTTTACATCATGAACAACTGAGAAGTAATTGTTAAAATGATCTAAGTCGAATTAATGCTGAAATAGTTTTTTGTTTTTATGTTCTACTATCAATATTACATAATATATAACACATACCTCGAGCACTCCTTTCAGGTATGCTAGATGGAACTGGAGGAGGATTCTGGGCAGTCGCTGAAGAAGGTCCAGCAGTTTCGTTGCTTGGTTCTTGCTGGTTTTGCTTCTTCTTTCCTAAAAATATTATTTTTCTTGTTTTATAAAAGAAACATAAAAACAAAAGCATGAAAAATAAATAACTATTATTTGATAAAAGACTGTCAATCAATTGAATGTAATTTTTTGTTTGCAAAATAATATTTAGTTATTTAATGAAGAGTGATTACTTCAATACTTAGTTTCTCTTTTGGAGTAAAACACATTTAGCACTATCCTAAGTATAGTTTATTTACATAAAGTGCTCATAGATTCTCTAGTTACTTTTGTAAAGTTTTATGTACAATTTGGTTTAACAATATTAAATTATGATGACTTGCATCACAAAACATTTAATTTCTTTTAAATTACAACAACAGATTTATGTTTACCTTTATTTCTACCCATGATTTACTCTTCTACAATCTTCTTCAAATTACAGTCAAAAGGGTATCAGGATAATAACTGATATTCTGCAACAAGATAAGAAGAATATAATTGAAATTTCTACTACAATTATTTTGTATTTTTGTGCTTAATTGTGTTCTAAGAATATTTGTAGTCTATTTATAAATAAAATAAAATAGAACATCTCTGCATTTCAATGAAATAAAAAATCCTGGACTAAATATACATTGTAGCTTATTCTCTTTTTATTTTTGAATGAGTGAACATACTTCAATATCTATGTAAATACTACTTTCTTATGTAAATATCATACCTCTAAGATTCAAGATAGCAGCTGGGACACGTTGAAGAAAATTTAAATGAAGGGGGATTAGGTGATACACCATTTGAAAGATTGTATCGAACTGATTATGGTGTAAAACTTTTTAGAATGTTACACAGACTAACAAAGAAATAGCAGCATGTCAATATTTTAACCTTAAAACATAAACTCAAAATGCTTTATTGTCTAAAAAAATTTCTTATTGGCAAAGTTAGAAAAAAAAGGACATATAAATATGAAGCAATCAAATAAATCAATATTATGATAAATAAAATGCCTCTCTCAAAACATATGTTAACCTTATGCAATAAATATAAAAAAAAAAAGCATAAAGAAAGAAAAAAAAACGAAAACTAGTTAAAACTGAGACATATACATATGAAGTATAGAAGTAAACAAAACAGACAATTAGAACAAAATAATAATAATAATAATAATCTTTATTCAAATATACAAAGGCACACATTTAAAAGGCAAGAGTGCAGATCAACAGAATGACACAATTTGTTAATCTGTTTTTAAAACCTATCCTTAGGAAAGTAAAGTAAATGTCCTTTTTACAAAGCAAAAAACTTAGAAACTAGAAGCCTTATTAGTTTCCATTATTTATACAAGAGAATCTTGAATAATGTTAATTTGGATTCTTTCGGTAGTAGACTTTCGTGTGAGGAATGGACTGGAATGTTTACTTCGATTAACTTTGACAGGAAGTTCTCATCATTTTATGATAATTTTCTTTATTATTACAATATTACTTTTCCTATCACCAAAGTTAAAGTCACACTAAACTTGAATAAAAAGAAAAAATGTTTCTCAAAAGAGATAAAAGAAGTGGCAAATTTCCTGAACATTTTAAAATCTCGAAATGTATCCCAATACTTAAAAATAAGGGATCTGAGCTAGACGTATCAAGTATAGGTCAATCTGCGTCCAGAGTCAGATCGAAAAAGTGTTTGAGGCGGCTTACGCCGTGAGATTGGCAAGGTTTTTGGAAAGGTTTAATTTATTAAATGATTTTCAAAATGGTTTCAGGCAACGGAAATCGAAAATCACAGCTATTGATGACTGGTTGAATTTTATCTATGACTCGCTGAACACCAGAAATAAAATATTAGGAATATTTTATGACTTAAGTAGTGCATTTACACTATTCGGTGAGATCATACCTGGAAGATCGTTACCAGGTGGTTGTGGTCAATGATGTTAAATTAATGAAAATAATGAATAGGGTCCGGGTACCCCAAGGGCTATCCTTGGATTATTGATGTTCATAATCTTGATCAATGATTTACGTAAAAGTTGCCCCACAGCATATCTTATGGTGTTATATGCTGATGATACAAATATGCTAGTCAGACGAGACATTGAATCAATTATTATTATTAAGCAACTTAGCTTCAAAAGAATTTCAAACATATTGCCAATTAAATGGACTTAATATAAACACAGGTAAAACATTATACATGTGGTTCTGCCCCAAAAATGTCACTCATAGTATTAATCTATTAATTACAATCAACAGAAAATCAATCATAAGTTCTGATACTTTTAAGTTTTTAGGATTATATATCAATCCCAAATTAACATTATGGAATCTCAGATCAACGTTCAATGCAAGAAATTAAGTAAAGCATGCTATATAATAAGAAATATTAAAGGTACTGTTTCTAATGAAATAGTGAAAATGTTGTATTTTGGTGCCGTTCATTTACACTTGCAGTATGGTCTGCTATTCTGGGGTTCCTCAAACCACTTTTGTAAAGTCTTTGTCTATCAGAAGAAAATACTGAGGTGATAGAGGGTGTTGGATCAAGGCACTCATGCAGGCAGTTATTTTTGAAATATTGAATATTAACTTTACCTTCTTTATATAATTTTCAATTGATAACCTATATTAACGCTAATTACTTCTCTTTTACAAAAATCAGTGACGTGCACTCATACAAAACACGCTCAAGTGATAATCTGTCAACCCTACTATAGACTAACTGTGTCTTAAAATTCACCAACTTACCTCGGAATAAAATGTTTCATAAAATAGCACCGGTAGTTAAGGAATCAAAAAATTTTAAACAGAATGTGAGAGACTGGGATGCAACGTTACACTATGCGCCAGTGTTTTTTAATAAACTCTCTGATAGAGTAAGGGACCCACCAACAAAAAAAATTAAGAACGTGGTAAGACAATTTCTAGTATTAGGGACAACTCTATAGCATCAGTGAACTTATCAATTCAAGTGAAAGGGAATTCCAGTTTAGATCTGGCGTGTCGTACTTAGATTTATTTTACTAGTATTATTTTAACTGTAGAGGGTGTCCGGATTTGGTTGCAAAAGCAGGGTATCTCGCTTATTTTTAAAGATAGAACCTTGCGGTTTTTACGAACGAAAATTTTGCATTTTGGGATCCCCTCGTATCTCGGTTATCCTTTAACTTAATGCAAAGGGAAAAATTGCTGCTTATGCAGTTTTTTACGCTGGATCCAGTAGCGTAGTCATATTTTTCATTTGAGTTGTTATTTTTTAGATAAGACCCAAAGTTGTGTTTTTTTAAATGGGACACCCTGCATATTTGTCCAGAAATTGATTTGTCCTTTTAAAAGCTTCTCAAAAATATATAACAGTATGGGTCTATTTTAATAAACAACAACAAAAATCCTAATTTTTATAATTATCATCCCAAATTTTGCAGTAGGCCATGCAAAACGATGCCGTTTTCTTTTGTTTTCTTGGAAGCAAATGACATTTCCCAATTTTGTACGCATATATAAAATATAGCGCTAGTTTTTTGTATTTATTTATTGTGTAAAAATATATTTGTATTATTACGGAAGAAAACCAAACTTTCGAACATTATGAAAAGTGCGATATGTTAGCTTGTTTTACATTAAGTAATGAAAATGTTGAAGCGGCTTCTGAGATGTATTTTAACAGGTAAATAGTTAATTTTTAGGTATTTTGAAATACTATTGCTTAATTTTTATTTAGATATCCAAAAAGGAGGCAACCTAATATATCCACTTTTTATCGGATAAAAAAGAATTTACTTAATCACGGATCATTTATCAAACCTCGTACGACATATAATAAAGAAAATCGGGAGGCTGAGGAAATTACGGTTTTGGCTAATGCAGAAGCTTACCCTATAAACTCTTGTAGGGCCAGTGAAAAGAGCATAGGGATTCCAAAAACTAGAGCTCAGGAAATTCTAAAAAAGCACAAATACCACCCATACAAATTTAGGCTCGTGCAGCACTTACAGCCAGGGGATGCAGAGCGTCGGGTAGTCTTCTGCAATTTGTTTCGAGAAAGATGCGATATGGTTAGAGATTTTAAAAGGAAGGTTATATGGTCAGGCGAAGCACATTTCAGTAATTCTGGTATACTCAATAGGCACAATAGTAGATTCTGGTCCCAGGAAAATCAACACCAAATATTTCCCAGAAGACAGCAGGGCAGGTTTGGTCTAAATGTGTCCTGCTTCATATTAGAAACACATATAAAATTTTATATATTTGAGGGAAATCTAACAGCCAATCGCTATATAGAAATTTTAGAGGCAGCTATACCTGAATTACTTGACGATGTTCCTCTAGCGCAAATTAACGAAATTTATTTTCAACAGGACGGTGCTCTGGCACACAATTCTGGAATGACGAGATTATTTCTGGACAATAATTTTACCAATCAATGGATCGGAACAAATGGACCTCTACGATGGCCCCCTAGGTCCACAGATTTGTCGATTTTAGATTTCTTTCTATGGGGATATCTGGACAATAGAATTTACAAAGACCACTATGATAATGTCCAAGATTTAGGAAATGCAATAAGAGAACATTTTCGCTATTTACAAAATCATCCCGTTATTTTGCTTAATTCCCTAAAACGAATATGAAAATTATGCGAAGCATGCATAGAACAAAATGGAAATCAGTTTGAACAGTTCTTTTGATTTCCTTGGTTACTGTAGTTCTTATACGACAGTTGGTTTTTGCTGAAAGGCTTGTTACATAATAATTTATTACTGTTTTGTTCTTGTGTTACATAAATCTAGGTAGGTGGTACTTTTTTGGTGCGACATTATCAATACATATTTTGATAAATAGATTTAATTACATATTTATTTTGATTTATTGTTAGGATGTAGATATTGTTAACGACTTTAAATAAAGGCAGCGTTGTTTTGCATGGCCTACTGCAAAATTTGGGCTGATAATTATAAAAATTAGGATTTTTGTTGTTGTTTATTAAAATAGACCCATACTATTATATATTTTTAAGAAGCTTTTAAAAGGACAAATCAATTTCTGGACAAATATACAGGGTGTCTTATTTAAAAAAACACCACTTTGGGTCATATCTAAAAAATAACAATTCAAATGAAAAATATGACTACGCCACTGGATCCAGCGTAAAAAACTGCATAAGCAGCAATTTTTCCCTTTGTGTTAAGTTAAAGGATAACCCAGATACGAGGGGGGTCCCAAAATGCCAAATTTTCTATTTGGCCTCTATCTCATAAACGAAAAAGGCTATGAAAATTTTGTTTACGACTTCATGAGTTTCACAAAAAAATTAGCTCAGGTTCGTGAAAACCGCAAGGTTCTATCTTTAAAAATAAGCAAGATCCCCTGCTTTTGCAACCAAATCCGGACACCCTGTACAGCCTGAGTTTGGCCCTGCAGAAGATTCTATCCACTGCAGAGGGATACCCCTTACTCCCGTACATTAAAGCTTTTTAAGTAAAATTCCATGCCCATAGTGGTCATGCCATCGTCAAGAGATTCCAGTATGGAGGATATATGATAAAAAAGAGCTGTCTCGGTAGACTTATTGTTGAAAAAACCTTGTTGAGAACCACTAAAAAATGAGTTACTTTTTAAGAATGATAAAAGTCTCACATACATTGCCCTCTGAAATATTTTTGAAAATGCTGATGGGACCGCCACTGGTCTATAATTATCAATTTTACTCTTACTACCTTTCTTGTGTATAGGGACCACCTCACATGTTTTTAAAAGTGTTGGAAACTGCCCCTCATGAAAAGATATATTAATTATATGTGTTAATGGTGTAGTTACAAGAAAACCAATACTCTTTAAAACCTTGCAAGGAATCTCATCAATGCTTTAGAATAAGTTTTATAAATTATCTGTATAACCTCAAATTCATCAACTGGAGCTAAGAAAAAAGAATAAAGTGGAACCACGTCTGTACACACTGTGGTTCCTGATAAGTCCTTGTTGCATGTAAACTGAAGGACACTGACTAAAAACTTCATTAAACATATCACAGATCTTACCTGCATCAGTGACTGTTTCCCCATTGCTTTCAAGTTCAAGTGTACACATTTGCATTGACAGAGTTAAGAATTTTGTTATCATAATATTTTCTTTTACGTTCTGCTAATAACTTTTAAGATCTTTTGGTTGTTATTTTCATACAAATTTGGGACATTTTTATAGTAAGAAAAATGCCTGATCCTTATGAAGAACAAAGTAAAAGGTTGCAAATATTATATGAAGTTTCGACAGACAAGGAAGTCACTATCGATAAATAGGTCAAATGACTTGATTGCCGATGAAGTGGTTTGCAAGTGTAGTGAATACAACAGTAGCTCGGTGAAAGAAGTCAGCTTAGTCTATGTAATGGAGAGCAATTCTCAAACTATATTGCACAAGAGAACACTTATATTTTATAAGTAGTATCAAAATGCAAAAAGTTCCAGTTCAAGTTGCTAATAATTGCAGTCGGTGCTCTAAAAAATCATGTTACAACTACAGAATCTACAGAAAAATATATTTATTTGGAACATTCTAGATCTATCTGCCATGTTTGTTAACGGAAAACATTTGGTGTGTTATTTGTAAACCAAAAATAAATAAGTTAGTCATGTGAACTTTACTGACTAGTTTAGTTACATTGTCTATGTCTCTTGACCAATTTTTTTTTGTGGCATAAAAATTAACACATATAAGAGGAAGTCTTTTGAAAAGATTGTTTTTATATGTAATCTTTGATATGGGATATATTTGTATATTATTTGTAATTTTACAATGATAAAAGTAAGAGTTACATGATAATATCTATATGTGGAAGAAGCGGCCTTAGGCTCCTTGTTATTCCAAACCCAACAACCACACCCAGCATCTTCACATTTCCTTCTAGAAATATCTAAATTTAGTTTCAAGTCTAATGAACTTAACACTAAGTACAGCTAAAAATTTTATTAAAAAACCAAAGTTGTGGCAATATTTTAACCACAAAGTAGTACATCCCTACTATTTACGAATTAGAAATCCAACATTTTACAATATTGCACAACAGGTAATAAGACAAAAGAATTTGCTTCTGTCTGACCTTTAGGTTCTGGGTATTTTACAAGAATGAAATTGTGCTGGCGAAAGATATTAGTATGTACCTTATATCATTAGGTACTAGCAGGAAAATAAAAAAATAGTCATATTACTTACCAGTAAAAGATTTTCTAAAATATTTCACAATTTGAAACACGAAACAGCTTTTATTTACTTCTTGTCTCCGACTCGTTGTCAAATCAAATAATTCTAGAAATTTTTGACGGCACTCTTATATAGCCTGCCATCTACAGGAATCCCAGAAAAGTTGCTACGTAATGCCAACATAATAATGATAAATATAGAAATAAGACGGTGGCCGCGCTCTGGCGGAAGTTCCTACATTAGCGCCTCTATTGGTCTTTCGTCAAAACAAGTTTATTTGAGAGAAGTGTAAACAAGTTTTGTTTACTGTTCAGCATGGTCTTTGTAGCTCGGAAGGTGTTACAATAATACATATATGAGAGAGGATTCGGCTTGATGTAATAAACTCCGTAGGTATAAAAATAATGAAGTAATTCAACAGAAAAATGACCGGAATCCGACCAAGAGCGCAGAAGCAGGAACAAAAATTACATTTACATACTTAATACATTATTTTCGAATTGACAGTGGTCGAAAAAATGTAAATAAAACATTTTTTCTTATTTCATATTATTTTATAGATCAAACAGTTCATGTTCACCTTGTTTGCAGAGTCTGGGGCAAAACCGCTGAGGCACTAGGCGTACCCGGTACCGTGTTAGCACAAAATTAGGCGCCGGAGCGCGGAGGCATCATCGATAAAGCTATAATACATTGGTAATGTAGTTTTAAAGTACCGATCCATCTATTTAAAAAAATATCTATAATAAACTGTTTCGAAAACCGCTGTTTTCATAAAATTTGCCGAATTTTGAATTCAAATTCAATTGTTTTCTTATAAATATTACTGAAGGAAACAGAAAAGAAGGTGAAAACTGTGTATAAGATTGTAAACGTTGATGGCGAATAGCTCGGAAACGAAATAGGGCCGACCTAATATAACTTCGTATCCGTTATCAGCGTCTAAAAATCTAACGGTGTACCGAAAATCATCAAAACCGTTGAAGATAAAAGTGAGTAAATGTGTACCGCAGATTATACTAGAAATAGTTTTTTGCGCGGGCATTTTTGTATAGTTCTGGGAATTTTTTAGTTTAAGACTATTTTTTTGACTATTGCTCCTTTGACGCTAAAGTGAATGGATCGTCAGAAAGACGTTTTAAGTTAAATAAGAAAAACATGAGAATGACTGCTTTTTTGACGAACTTGTACTAATCTAACGGAGGGGTTCACTTAACAGTATAGATTTTCTTAAAAAGAATCCATGTTTTAATATAGACTCGAAATTCGGTTGGGACGCTAACGCGCGCGTTCTTTAGAGCAAACCTAACCATGCCTAACCTAACATAACTTTAACAAAATGAGTAATCCAAACTATAAATCTTGTTAAAAAAAAACTAGAAAAAAATTTTCAGTTTTGCCGAGATGCGAACCCACAAGCTCTACGACGCGTACTGAGGATCCTACCACTGCGTCACCAAGCTTCTCGATGAAAAACAAATAAATAGCTTATATTTGTTAGCGTGAACGTCAATGACGTCACATCGGGTTCCGCGTGAACCAAAATTTAGGAAGTTCGTCCACGTTAGTGCAAGGAGACATAGCGTATTTTTGTATATATGTTCACAACTATCCGTAGTGTCACTAAAAATATATAAATACAAAGCCATGCCAATGATGTCACTGTCAGATTGTCACATGTTCTCCAATGTTGCATATTAATTAGATAGTTGGAATTGATTTAATAATAAATTACGTATATAATGTTCCGTTATAAATAAATATTGATTGGTAACGAATCTTAATTGCAGTACTCCAAATATGAATTGTTAGGAATAGTATTTCTTTTCAAATAATTTGTAACAGTTGTCTAAATTTGTGGATAAAAACTGGTTTTTGAAAACATGTGCAGATACGACGATTGCAGGAGCACATTTTTCAAATGCTTCACTTAACTTCTTATGAATTCGAATCCAGGTTCAGGTGGATGATTTTTTTTTTAATTTTAAGTATAAAAGAAAACCTATAATAATTTAATACGCATTAGATTAGATTAGGATTGGTTAGGTTTGTCAAAAAAGGTGCGCGCCGACAAAATTCCAAATTTAATGTACTGTTACCAGGATCTGTCCCGTTAGACATTAGATTAGCCCAAGTTCCTCGGTAAAACCATCATTAAAGCGGTAATAAATAATAACAAAGATTATAATAAAATAATAAATTTACTACTTAGTATAAGTTTACTACTTAGTACGAGTAGTGGCGCTAATAATGAAGGATGTAGGATCCCTTCCTCCCGCGACCTGCTCCGTATATAGAAAACGAAGAAATTTTATAGCCCGCCTTCATCATTCTATCTAGAGTTTGGAAATACAGTGATTCTTCAGTAAACCCTAAACCGGTTCTCGTGATTTATAAATCACTGTGATTTTAAACTGGTATTTCAGTGACTGTAGTGATTCTGGTGTGACGACAAGGGGTGAAGCAGTTAAAATGATAATATTAATGGTGGCAATGATATTTAGTACGTGGTTTGAACATTGAGTTTTAATCTGATAGATTTGGAGACATAAATTTCAATATTGAATAACGGATTTTTTTTAAAGTAAACAATTAATTTTTCACAAAATAAAGTTTATCCAAACTCTTAAAAACCAATAAACATAAATATAATAAAAACAAGTTTTTCTGCTTTAGTGGTACTCAGTCGACTTCTTCGATCAGTTAGCATCAGTCCTACTTTGGAAATCTGCCTTTCACAAGATAAGGCACCGATATCGCTAAAGCGCAATATCTTTCTTAGACTACGGCTCATAAATGAGTGAAATTGAAACTTTGTTCACTTCAAAATTTTGGATCGTTAGACTTCTATTATTGCCCGGCTTGTGCTTTATTTTGAAGTTGTGTTGTAGCAATATTATTTCCAATATTTCGTATATTGACAATTCATTTTCATCCTCGTCGTAATTTCAGCATCAACAGATACTTAGATATTACTTGATTAATTTTGACCTTTTTGACCACTGTGGTTGGAAAATCAAAAAAAATAAGGACGGAAAGGGCTACAAGATATTTATTATACCGTTATACGATGCTGTTTAAAATATATCTTACATAGATATAAAATCAGAAGTATTTTCGAATTCATTCCTTATTTGAGGAATGCTCTCGGCTCCAGCGATAAACATTAATATTATTTGAAAAGATACTAGAAGTTATGCCACAAAAAACAAAACTTCAAATACTTGTTTGCATTCTAATACCCAATATACCATTAAATATTATATTTAATATATTCAATGCAGATAGTTTTAAAATTATCTATAGAATACCTATTATTTTTTTACACTAAAATTAAAATTAATACCAGTATATATTTCCCATAATACCAAAACAACACATCAACAAAAACAGTAAAAGCACCACACTTTTCGCAAAACAAATTGTAAAGACATTTTTTCACCTAAGCGACGATCCGGCGATTAATATTGAATCAAGTGTTAAAATAATAACTATCCCACTCCAAGCCGCTGCAGTGGCACAAGAGTCTGGGGAACAGATTTGTAAGAGCTCCTAAAAAGATCGATCACACTTTTGTAGTGAGTGCCAGTGGTAGATTTTGCTGAAATGTTGTGTGCATGGTCATGCACCATGCGAGGGAAATTGACGTCTTAACTACTTTTTGCAAAGAAAGAGTTAAATAAGTGTATTTATTAATACTTTTAACAAATAGTACAATAAAAAAAAACAGAGTAATAAAAACACGAAATGAATGGACAGAATTAAATTTAAAAGTAGTAGAATAATAAATGTTTATTAATAATTTTAACAAGTAACCTAATAAAAAAAATAATAAAAATACGAAGTGAAAGGACACAAATTTAAAAGTGGAGGAATAATATGTATTTATAAATAATTTTAATAATAATAACGGGTGAGGATTTTAAAGTTGTGTACAAGGCGATATCGGAAAAATGGTTTGGAATTTTTGTATAAAAATTTGATAAGTTAAGAGTAGAATAATAAATGGCATAATAAAAAAAATAATAAAAATACGAGAGACACAGATTTTAACTTCGTATTTATTAATAACTTAACGGGCAAAACGTGTGTCTGCAAAGTAAGAAAAAATTTGATGCTATATTTTTACTTACTGATCAAAAAAGCATTTTGGATAATTCATTTATTCGTATTACTCCAAAATATCACACACGAATAGTCACTGTATCATACAGGGTCTCTAAAAACTTCAGAAACAAGTGAAACAATAGGAAACACATGTAAATGTTTGCCTCATGGCCCCTTCTATGAATAGCCTTTATAAATAAATAATTACAAGTTTTTCTTCCAGTTTTTATTTTAATGAATATTTTTTACACAACCTGTATAAACACTTTAAACATTTTAAGCTACAAAAATATGGCTTTTTGCTTTTCTTTAATTAAAAAAATATAATTTATTGAATTTAATTCTGTCTACCTCAAAGTATGAACCAAGTGAAATCTAAAAAAAATCGTACCCTTTGTAATAAGGTAACGGCAACCGAACTTCATTAACGTCTATAGTAACTTAGAAAACACGACCATATTTCTCAAAATAGAGTATATTTGTAGTACATATAGTAATAGTTACAACACGGGGTTCATGGACGTGAAAAACTTTACTCTTCAAAAGAATACATATCTTGTCATCCTAGCTAGACTATAATTTCCTCAAGTCCGCAGTTATTTTTTTTGTTTAACCTCCCTAAATTTTAGAAATTATAAAACAGGTTATTAGAAAATTAAATTATAATTTAAGCCACCCCCTTAATACGTAACATAAGAATTCCTTCTATATTTTGTTTTTTAAATTAAATCATGATGATCGTCCATAGTTTATGATATAAACTATGCCTTCAATTATCGTACAAAGAAAAATTATTGTGCGATCAAACCTTTCCACCGGTTGATCTTGTTTCTCCTAGAAATAATGTTAATTGTACCTAAGTGTTTGTAACGTAAAACTGAAAGCGTTTTAGGTACTATAATAATACGCACCTCTGAATGGTTAATCACTTCCGCCAAAACTAGTTTATAAAAGCAAATATAATTTAATTTAGTACTTAACAGTGTTCTGTGATCTAAGATCTAATTGACAACAGATTTAAAACTAAAACACTAAAATATAAGTATTCTCTGTACTCTACACGGTCGAACAACACAAGCGCGTTACATGCGTTGTCGATGCCAATCGTGTAAACTCGGAGCTCCTACAAATCAGTTCCCCAGACTCTTGTGTGTGTGGCACCCTGAGAGCGTCTCGATTTCACTGGTTTACGTTCGTATCACCGAAACTGCTGTTGGGCGGATTCAACGTTTATATTTCGATTACTGATGAAGATCGCGAACATGCTGGAAGATTATCAGTGAGTTGAGTGGGAGAGAAACAGTGGCAAGTGAATGTAGCGTGAGACGCAATGTCCTAAATCAATTTTATTGTTCAATCTCTATATTACTAACAAGAGATATTGCTTGTTCTAAAAATGCTCTAGAATATTTGCGAAACATTTCTAATCAGGATTCGTTTCTTCTCCACCCAACAAATATTGTCGAGTTGAAAAATACAATGTCTGAGATTAAAAATGCAAATTCGTCTGGTTGGGACAATATATCATTAAATGATTTCTGAGTGTTACTAGATACCATGCTTCATGCTCTAGTGGGAGCCATTAAAGTATGCTTCTTAACGGGGAGCTTTCCCAAGTGTCTAAAAATGCTAGAGTTATACCAATTTTTGAAAGCTGGAGATCTTAACCCGGCAGTACACGCGTGTCGGTCGAAAGGACCGACGGTTAATAAATTTCGTAGTGACGCCACTGGTAAAACGATGATTGGGCTGACCTTCAGAGAATGCCCGAGGCGGGGTCCCCACCACCGTCTGGCACAACAATATTTTAGTTTTAATTTGGCAGTGTACAAATAAGGTGCTATTTTCTTGAAGTCGGTGCTTTTGACCGCGCGCGTGTAATTGAGTATTTGTGTTCAAGTACTACATTTTTAGACATTGGTGTGACTTTTAATTCCCTCTACGGTAAGTTGGCTGTATTTATGGTTTTCTTTAGCAATTTTAGTACGAATAATGTAGTTCCATAATAATTATTTTTTATTTCTCTTCCAGATTATGTGTTCTTACGAGAAAGAAACCGAGCGCCTTTTAGCACTATGGGCTGAAATTGAGAGTGACGATGAGGTAGGAGGACCTCCTGAGGACAACGACGATGTTTTGGAGGCTAACGACCAAGACACTAATTCAGAGCAATCAGAAGGAGAAGAGCTGCCAGATTTTAATGAATTTCAGCAACACCCCTCTCTGTGTTTTTTGGGAAGAGATAAAAAGACGTTATGGAGTAAATTTCCCGTAACTGCATCGAAAACGAAAACTCGAAGCAGAAATATAGTGACTCAATCCTCAGGAGTAATAGGAGCAGCTAGAGAAGCAAAAACAATTTTGGACGCTTGGCAATTATATTTTCCCGATTTTGTAATAGAATACATAGTCGAACACACAAACAAATATATTCAACATCTGAGAACAAATTACAGTAGAGAAAGGGATGCCTCTGATACAAATATGGAAGAAATAAAAGCGCTTATTGGTCTCCTCTATTTGGCTGGGGTCTTGAGGTCGTCACATCTACATTTGAGAGATCTATGGGCACAGGACGGAACCGGCGTAGAGATTTTTCGTCTGACGATGGGAATTAATCGATTCCAATTTTTGTTGAGGGCACTTCGCTTTGACAACCTTGAAGATAGAGAAGAACGAAAAAAATATGACAAGTTAGCTGCTATTAGAAAATTTTTTGATGGATTTGTTCAGCGATGCAAAGCCAATTATGCTGTAAGTGAATTTGTCACAATTGATGAAATGCTTGAGTCATTTCGTGGTAGATGTGGATTCAGGCAATATATTCCGAACAAACCTGCCAAATACGGAATCAAAATATTAGCTCTTGTCGATTCCAAATCATACTATACTTATAATATGGAGGTGTATGTTGGGACTCAACCAGACGGGCCCTATAAAATTGATAATAGCGCTTCTGCAGTCGTCCAAAGGTTAGTTCAGCCAATTTCTGGAACTGGCAGAAATGTAACCTTCGATAATTGGTTTACTTCGATTCCTTTAGCGCTAGATTTATTGAAAAAACACAAACTAACTATGACAGGCACGATTCGAAAAAATAAAAGGGAAATTCCTGACATTTTCACCGCAAAGCTAAGGGAGCGTAAAGTTAATTCAAGCATCTTTGGTTTCACACAAGACATGACTTTGGTCTCCTATAAGCCTAAGGCAAACAAAATAGTTACACTATTGTCAACAATGCATTACACAGATGAGATCGATCCGGAGAGTGGTGATGCCTGCAAGCCAAGCATGATTACATTTTACAATGCAACAAAGGGAGGCGTTGACGTTGTTGACGAGCTAAAAGGAACCTATTCTGTGTCACGAACAAGTTGTCGATGGCCTCTAACATTATTTTTCTCTTCACTTAACATTTCTGGAATAAATAGCCATATCGTTTATAGCCAAAACAACAATACCCATAATAGTCGTCGAATATTTTTGAAATCATTAGCCATGCATCTTATTACACCCCAACTTGAACGTCGCAGAGAAATGACTATGTTACCAGTAACTATGAGAAATCGCATAAGAGAAATTTTAGGGACCCCAGAACAGCCCGCTGAAACCAGCCTATATAGTGTTCCAGGCAGGTGCCACTTTTGCTCATCGAAGAAGAACAGAAAAACAAAGACCCAGTGCGTACAGTGCCAAAAGTACATATGCCGAGAACATACATCCCAACTCTGTCCAGAATGTAAGGAAAGTCAGCAATAAAGCTATATTGCATACATATTTTACGTGCCTATTAATGTACCGTCAGTTTTATATATATTTTTTTTACTTTTACTCTTAGGTTAATGTTGTTTATTTTTGATATCTGCAAATAAAGTATATAATGATAAAAACCAAAATAAAATGCTAATCTATGCAAAAGTCTGTAAAAGTTTTATAATTTTTACTCGCTATTGCCAGCTGTTGTTGTTTTATTTATTTAAAGTAAACAGGAACTCAAAATTGGTCATGCGGTCGATTTGACCGTACGCGTGTAAAAACGTAATTTTTGAATGACATCGGATTACTCAGTGCCTCTCAATTTGGTTTTCAATCGTCAAAAACACAAATAACATATATATACATTTTTTGAGAATCTGTATATTAGTTTAAATGATGGTGAGGGTGCTGTGACAGTGTTCTGCGATCTGTCCAAAGCATTTGAATGTGTAGATCGCGGAATACTGCTGAGCAAGTTAAAGATATATGGTTTTGGAGACGCGTCATTGCCTTGGTTTGCTTCTTACCTGCCTCAGTGCGTACAATCCGTAATAGTTAATAACGTGGAATCTGATCTTCTTTCCATCGAGACTTGTGTTCCGCAGGGATCGGTTTTGGGGCCTTTGCTGTTTTTGCTTTATGTCCAGGATCTTGCTAGTGTAAACATATCAAGGCAGATCACAATGTTTGCTGATGATACGACAATACTATCGCATCAGAAACAAAAGGAACTTCTAGAAGGTATAGTGACTGAAGACTTGGCAATAATCAAAGAGTGGTGTAATGCTTGTCCCTTAATATATCAAAAACTAACCTAATGACCTTCAAATGCCACATAAGTGATGTTTACTTAGAATCTCAGTCAATGACCAATGTTCAGGTTAAGGAGTTTTTAGGGCTGAATATCGAGAATAAATTGAAGTTTGACCAGCATCTACAAAACATCTGTACCAAAGTGACAAAAGGTTGTTTTGCTTTGCGGGTTGCAGTCCATGAATTGGATTTTCTTACAGCAAAGATTGGCCATTTTATTTTTGTTATTTCCTGTTGTCAACGTAAAATAAAATGTACTTATTTTTACTTCCCTCATACAACGGGAGTATTGTAATCGTGAAAAATCACCCTCCGAGATTTTTTCAGATCTTTACGTTTCAAGGTCCCTAGATGGCGAAAAACATGTTTTCCCGATTCCGTCAGTCTGTCGGTGTGTCTGTTCGCGGCATAGCTAAAAAACTAACCCGGTTGACTTCAAATTTTGATAAAAAATTAAGGGTCATATGGGGATGACGTGGTAACATTTTGGTAAAAATCTTAAATTTTACACAAAAATCGAGTATTGTGTAGGAATCAACTGGTAAAAGTTTGGTACCAATCCAAGATGGCCGAACAAAAGTGTCCTAAACTTAGACAAGGAAAGAGAGGGGACGGATAACGCCAGCTGTTTTACTGAAGGCCAACTGGCACCACGCATGTTTGCTCAGTGGCGTATCACATGATTGATATTAGAAATAAATGTACATTTTTTGTGATGTAACTTATTTAGCGTTTTGGTTCACCGACGCATATATGAAAAGAGGTGATAAGTAAGAGGACTTTAGACGAAAATGCAATTTATTTTCTATCAAAATGAAAACCATGTGCAAAATTAAAATCTGCTTAAACTTTTACCGAGCGCCTGTTAGCTTTAAATTTTTGTAATGTAAATTATCTTGGAAAAATTAGTATTTCGCTATTCTGCTTTTTATGTATTTATGTACCTTCTTAATACTGAAATAAAACTAGGTATATAATTTAATTACGTTATATTTTATTTCATATAGCTGAAATATTTTACAGGGTTTCTACATACTAAATACAATTACAAAAAACTTAAAACTAAAAAAATTATATACATTATTATAAATACTAAAGCTAAACCAATACAATAAATGTTATTGTCCCTTAAACAAAATTAGCTTGGTATATTGACTTCTGATGGGATCTACTACTTCAGATTGCCTTTTACTTATAAAATGCAAACGAATATTTAAATACTGTAAAATGATAGATTCCATCAAAAAATATAAGTGGTTTGTAGTACCTTCTGATGCATGTTCTTTTAAATAATTAAAATATTTTGATTGTATGCAGCTAAACATAATTTTGCTTTTTAAGATACTTAAAAAATTCTTCTTTTTGATATCGTGCTCATAAATTCGCAAAAAATGTTCGCTTAATTTACAAATTTCTATTACGTCTTTAGAGGGATATGTTAATCCACCTCGATTTTTTGGGAAATTAAGGAGTTTAAATAATTTTCTTTTTCCCCAATTAAAGATTGTATGCACATTTCACATTTAATTAATGATTGTAACCTACGTGATACAAAACCCGCTATATAAATTATAATTTCTTTTGAATATTTACTAATTACATGGGCATTCATTATATATTCATGATCTTCCCAAATGCTTTGCAACATTGGATACTTTTCAGATACCTCTGGGAGAAAATCAGGTGGTGCAATATTGAATTCTGGTTTTTCAAACCTGCTTGATCCCACTAGTATAGGTATGTCATCTAAGGGAATACAATTCCCCATTCCCCCTTCACGAATTTCTGCTCGGACTAAAAGTCGTTTGTAAGCAGCCGTAAATTGTCTACAGGTAGGATTATTATTCCAACCACCCCTTGATCTTATGGATGAAAAAAATAGTTCAAAATGGTCTTGACTAATTTTATAACATGGAAGGTAAACAAGATAATTTTTTGAAATTGCTTCATCATACATCAGCAAGGCACTTTTTAAAGATATTATAAAACCTAGAAAGCCCGTTTTCCTTTTGGAATGTATTAGTAATTGATTGTTTGTAAATTTTAATGTTGAAATATAATCAATTGCTTCAGAAATAAACTTCCTAGTTTGGAATATATTTTTGTTAAAAATGGGTTTTTTATATCTTGGTGCAGCAAGGGTTCGGCTGTTTAATACATCAAAAATATTATTTAACATTTTAATAAAATTAACTGTAGCCTTACAACCACGAAATTCTTCAAGGCCTAAAGTTTCCTCACAAAAAGTTAGAGCATCTGCTACTGATTCGCTTAATAATTGGACAGCTAATCTAACTTTCATTTTTTGCTTAAAAAACTTGATGTGGGCTTTTCTAAGTTTGTTCCCTAAATGAAGTCCTTCAGATTGTTGTAAATTTTCTAATTTTTCTATGTACTCCCACTTAATTAAATTCCCCTGACCATCTACTAATTGTTTGCTCTCTCCGAATGTATTTCTAACTAGTTTAAGCATATGACATGGATCATAAAAAACAAAAATATTGCTGTTACGAATTGTAAAATATGTTTTCATATTTTGCAGTTCTGTGACACAGCCTAAAAGATTTGCCATTGCGACATTCGAAGGAGCACCGTCAAAAGTTAATGATAATACATGGACACCAGTTTCTTTAATTAATTCTATGCATTGAGACACAAGGGAACTTTTTTGCATGCCAGTTAACCCGTCTACAAAAAAATACCCTACTGGTATTTTTCATGTACCATTTATGCAAACAGCCATTAAAACAAAAGCTTCTTTTGCTACTGCATTTTGATCATCGTCCAAGTCTACCCCATAGTAAACATATCCATGAAACTTTCTCCCATCCCATTCCACTTATTTTCGAATTGAAATTTCGCCAATAACAAGTGCAATGAGAGTAGGTCTATCAGATATTTGGACATATTTTCTTAAAGTGTCAAAACACTCTTTGGTAAAACCTGGTTCCGCGTTTATATTTTTAAACCACTTTCCTATGGTACTCCTATGGGGTAAACAAGTATCAAAAACTTTTCGAATGTAATCATAAGCTTTAGGTTAAAAAAAAACTGACCGTTATTGCAAACTTTCTTAATTCTGGAGAATATTTAGCATTTTTTTCAATTTACGTTTTTGCAGTTCTTTGGTTATTCCAGACATGTTGGAAAGTAATAGAGAATTTTCTGAGCTTATCAAATTTTTACTAGCTAAATGTTTTATGATTTGCTTCAATGACAAAACCTTCTTTTTATACCTTCGTACTTTCTGCGACAAGATTTTTATCTTCTTTGTTTTTTGCTGACTTTTTACCATTTCCCTAAATAGCTGTTGACGTAGTTTTTTTTTCCTAGGAGTCTCTGGATGGATATCTTCCAGGGTACTACTTGATGTAGAAGCTACTGCTGATGTGGAGGCAGTATTCTGAATATTTTGTTCATGAGATCTCTTTGTTGTCTGCAACAATTTGATTTGTTAAATTTTTAGTACTGTACAGTCAAATAATATGCAGTTCACCAATTAGTAACATTTTTTCCAACCAAAATATATAAAATGGTAATCAAGTCTCATTAATATTTCTTTAAAAAATGTGTGTTATATAAATGTTATAGTAGTTTTTTGTGCCACTTTAACTCAACATTTGGTTTATAATAGGTTTATATCTTGAACATCTATAAATAGTTATGATTTGTAATTAGCATACTTTATATATCACTTTAGGCATAAATAACTAGATGGTTTAGAAATTGTGGTTTAAAGGCATATATATTGTTTTATCAATCAAATATACTCCAATTTCCATATCAGAGAGGTATTACTGTGTAACTGTTTAAACATGAACAATTATTAAATTTTGCCTATCATTAAAGAGAAAATGACTATAGTAATAGTAAATAACAATAAATATTATATTAAATACCTTATAAATTATATAATAAAGTAAAAAAAATTTAGCAATTACTTCTACTAATCAAACAATGTTATTTGGATAGTTACAAAAACTATACTTTACCTTTTTTGGTTGCATATATTTGGGCAGTTCTGGAAATATTGTCGGTACGGCTTCATCCAAAAGACAATTTCTTTCGCCAATGCGATAAAAGAATTTTTTTTCAAAATGCTTGGAACAAAGTCTATGATTCTTTGTTGGAGACCAGTCTGCAAGTTTCAGATTCTGAACCCAAAGTTCTCGCCTTACCAGATTTGTAGGAAATCTTAAAAAAAAACTTATGTGAAACATCAAAAGAATATGTTTTATTATCAAAATAAACCAATTTTCCTATTGCAGAACTAATAGTAATTAGATAAAATAATATTAAACAAAGCTAATAATAACAATATTAACATTATGGTTCAAAAATATAGTAATAAACAATTTTTCATAAGCGTAATTATTAAAATATATATGAACGCCACCACTGCTCAAATGACATTTACTCGAGGAGATTAACCCAATTATGAATACTTAATTAGGTAATCATGAATGAAAATAGTCATGTTTATGTAGGGTTGCCACCTGTCCTTTTTTGAAAAGGACAGTCCTTTTTTCAGACAAATTGTCCTTGTGACTTTTTTTGCCACAAAATGTCCTTTTTACTTACTTATAAACTATTGACAACAGCACGGCACTGCTGTGACTCGTAAATTCTTCCGGCAACCGCGGCTAACAATCGACAACAGCGCAGCACCCCAACCTGCGAATAGTCGTTATTTTCTAGGCTGAAAATTCGCGCGTCGGGAGAGCTCGATGATATCGGGATATCGCTGTCTTTATTTACCCAATGTAAAAAAGGAAGAACAGTAACATAACATCGCCCACATTTCCCTGTCGTCCGTGCGACATTTGACATTTATTTGTTCCCGTTCCCGCTTTTTTCGCGGTTTGTAGTTGATCGTTGATATTGAAAAGTAAAAAATCCTATTTTTAATTATTTTATTGTGGTTTTTCTTTATTATACTTCATCGTCTTTATGAAGTTTACCTACTGGCGGTAAGTCTATATTTTTAATCATTAAAGTGGTTGCAAGTTGCAATTTTTGTATCTAGTTAGCTTTATTTCCCTGTTGTTTGTTGTTGCATGAGTTTTTGGTTTTATTTCAAGTTTCTATTACTTAATTAATCTGGTCCTGGTTTGACTTTAGTTTGGTTTTGGTGAATTAACAAAATTAACAACCCAGTCCGCCAGTCCCACTGATAAAATGGATGTAGATAACGTAGATGATGTGACTGAAGTAGCAGAAAGGTTTGTCAATAACGGTGATGGTGATTGTACTGAAAATGGTGGAAGTAGCTCTACAGGGGCGGCGAAGGTTTTTAGTTTTTCAGCTAATATGTTTGAATATTAAAATTAAAATATGTTTTTTATTTAGGATTGTCAATCTAAAGCCAGAACCGGAGCCAGTACCTGTACTACCCCTCCTCCTCCTCCTAAAAAAAGAGAGCAACTTATTACAACAAAGAGTGGGAAACTAAATACGGCTGGCTAAAGCAAGGCGCAACCAATACCGAAGCATTTTGTAAAAGTTGCCTGCTTTCATTCACAGTTGGAAACATGGGACTGTCTGCAATAAAGCAACACAATGAAAGTAAGATGCACAAGCAAAAAATTTCTGCAGCGAAAAGCTCACATTCCATGGAAACATTTTTTGTCAAAAAAAATTCTCAGGAAGAATCTCATGTAATTTTAACAGAAATATGTAAAATTTTCCACTGTGTGAAGCATAACGTCATATAATTCTTTGGATTGCTCATTTAAATTGGACACAAAAATATATGTTGATTCAAAAATAGCATCCAAACTTTCATGTGGAAGAACCAAAAGTGAATCAATTGTGAAAAATGTTCTAGGTCCAATTGCACTGCAAAAAGTGATTGAACTTTTGAAAAGCCATGTTCCAAAACTTTTCTTTAGTATTCAGTTGGATGCTTCTAACAGAAAAAATCTTAAATTTTTTCCAATTTCAGTACAATTTTTTACAATTCAATACGGACTTCAAAATTTCTTGCTGCACTTTTGTGAAAATAGTGATGAAAGTGCTGATGGGATGTTTACCATGGTAAATGATAGTTTAAACGAACTTAAATTAGACTGGAGTCAAGTTTCTGCATTAAGTGCCGATAACACCAATTCAAATTTCGGTGCCAATCACAGCCTTTTTACCAATGTATCCACAAAAAATCAACACCTGCTAAAAGGAAATTGCCATGCTCATGTTATACATAACTGCGTGAAGTTTTCAATGGATGCTTTGAGTTTAGATGTTGAAAACCTTATTCTTAAAATTTACTCCCATTTTTCAGTATCTGCCAAACGCCGGGAAGAACTTAAATCTTTTCACGAATTTACAGATTGACAATGGCGGGAATTACTAAGACACGTTGGTACTCGTTGGTTGTCTCTAAATCCGTGTGTAGAACGGATATTAAGCAATTATGTAGCTCTTTGTAGTTACTTTTTAAGTACAGAAAACAGCCCTTCACACATCAAAAAGCTGCTGAGAATAGATGAGAATAGTGGTACTGTTTCGCCTGAAGTTGAGATTTATCTTTTATTACAAAAAATGTAATCATATACTTACTGTTTTCGAAACTTTTATTAAAAAAATTGAATCTAACGAAACAACTGCGCTTGACTTATTCAGTATAATGACTGACTTAAGAAAGACCCTAATCAATAGGCTAGAAAATAATTTTTATGGCTTTGAAACCAAGGTTAAGTTATAATCTCTTGACGCGACTAGTAAGAAAAAACTACAAAATGATTTTAATGCGTTTTATCAAAGATCTATCCAATACATTGAAAAATGGTACGACTTTTCTGAAGATAGTTGGCACAGTGTCGTCAGTAAATTAAACATAAAATTAAAATTTCCATCATTTTCAGATTTTGAGCTAATTATCGAAAAAATTAATAATCCAAATCTAAAAATTAATATGAACCAGCTTTTTGATGAGGTGATGCAGATTTCAGAAAGTTACCAAGCAAATGAAAACGAGCTTTTAAATTTAAGCACACCAAAAAAATGGCAATTTCTTTTTAAACGTTTCAATAATACTGAAAATATTTTTTCATTGATTTCATTTTTGTTAAGTGTTCCGGCCAGTTCAGCATTTTCTGAAAGAATTTTTTCTATAATGGCCACCAAATGGCGAGACGAAAGAAATCGTTGCTCGACAGAATTAATTCGCTCAGAATTATTGATTTATTTTAATTTTAAAGAAAATTGCCAGGAATTTTACGATTCCATTAAAAGCAATGAAGTTGTTTTGAAGGCAGCAAAATCTAATTCCAAATATTCTTTTAAATTTAATTAGATAGACAGTTTTATTTTAATAATATCGGCTAATTTGAAATACACTAACTTAATTTGTACTCGTTTTTTCCAAACACCCCCCCCCCACCCCCCATCCAGGATCCAGGTCCAATGTCCTTTTTTCACTTTTCAAAAAGGTGGCAACCCTATGTTTATGTCCCACACTGCGCAGTATCGTGAAATCAGACAGCTGTTAGATCATATTAAAATATTATAGCAAATAACTACTTAGAACATGAGATAAATGGTTTTTTAAATGCAATTGAGAAATTACTTTATTATTTCTCACCTGTGAAACGTAACTTCAGGTTCCTTTCTGTCACTCCGACTTTTACAGTTGTAAGCACAACAAACCACCATTTTTCTAACACAAAATTTATCGTTTTTAACACACTTTCCGCTGAATAATCCACAAAAGAAACTGTGGTGACACCTCGATTGTCTGGCACCATAAAATGGCGTCCTAATGAATTTCTGCTTCAATTTGCGCCAGCGCCGTAAACGGGTGTTACGCGTCCTCTCTCTTTCCTTGTCTAAGGTCCTAAAGATGTTATTCAAGTCAATTAAATTTTCAGTATTTTCTTGAGTTTTTCATGAAGAAAATTAACATAAACAGCGTGGAACATTACAGCAGTGTCGCAAATCACTAGGAAAATATAGGTTTTCCAAAGCAATTAATCTTTTGCCGTGAAAACGGGAAAATTCTGTTTACTTAACCTCAAACCGTGGCGTGGTATTTTACCAAACTGTATTGTAGTGAAAATCGAATATTTTTAACTATATAAATTGTAAATTACGTTAAAACATCGAAAAAAATGCCGTTCTTTGAACCTGTGATAAAATGTGTTACGAAATCGACAATTTTACGAAATTAAATTTTTAGTGTTTTTTTCAGAGTTTTTCTTGAAGCAAGCATCTAAAAACTCTAATATACTACATCAAAGTCAGAAACTATCAGGATCATATTGATTTTACCAAAGCAAACAATTTTCTGTTGTGAAAACTGAAAATTTCGGTTCACCTAACCTTCAACTGTGTCGTAATATCTTTATTTTATAAAACCATATTTTCAGTGAAGATCGAATATTTTATCGACATAAACTGCATAATATGTCAGAAAGACGAAAAAAGTGTAGCTCTTTGGACCTGTGATAGCTGTATCAAAAAAATCTGTGCTAAATGTGTCGACCTCACCACTTCAGAGGAGAGAGTTCTCGAACTGAAAAAGAATAGAAAACTGAAGTTTTTCTGCCCTCCTTGCAATAACCCTTTACGACTATTGCTTGAAGAGGTAAACACACTACGCAAATGTCTTGCTGACATCGGAGAAAAGATGGATACAGTTACAGAAGATGTAAAATCGCTTTTAACAAAAACTAGCTGCCCAAAGGTCAATAAACAGGAAATTGGTGTCTCAAATATTGCTAAAACTATGGACCAAAAAGCTGAAAAAAACTTGCAAGGAAAAAGGCAAAAGCCTGATACCAGAACACCAAAACCAATGCAACCTCAAAAACAACCAACTTTAGACAAAGAAACAGACTACGAAGCTGCACAAAAACAGATTATGAACAATGTCATTCATCTGGTGCAAGATGAGCCAAACTTCTATTCCACAGGTAGAAACCATCAATCAAAAAAACCTGATGAAATAAAGACAGTGCCAACATATACCCGGAAAGATAAAACAACCCTTGGTTCTAATACCAACAAAATGCCAATTGCAGCGGTAGAAAGTCGCAGACACATTTTTATATCCAGATTGCATCCAGAAACGACAGTGGATCAGCTGAAGAAATACTTAAGTTAAGAAAAACTTCAAACTCGATCAGTTGATATTGCAGCATTTAAAGTATAAATACCTTTTTCAGAAATGGAAAACATTTATGAACCGTCTATCTGGCCCAAGTACACAATTATAAGACCATATCGAGCACCAAGAACAGCAGGAAACTTTCTGAATACAGATGCCTGGATTCAGAAACAACAATAAATTCTCAGGACCTGGTTCATTGTAGTGAAGGAACTCTGAACATTCTTCATCTTAACATTAGATCCATAAGACAAAAGACAGGTGAATTTGAAGCTTTTCTTAAAAGTTCTAAAATAGATTTCAATTTTCTGTGTTTTAGTGAACATTTCTTGTCAAAAAAAGAAGTTGATCTTCTGAAAACAGAGCAATTTAATATAAGTTCCTCTTTTTATAGGAACTCCACTATACATGGTGGCACTGTAATACTAAATAGCCTTTATAATGAATGCTTTGAAAGAAATGATTTAACTAATCTTTCTATCGAAAACTGTTGTGAAATATCAGCTGTCCAACTAAAGATTATTAATTATATAATTGTCACAATATATAGACCACCAAATGGTGATTTTCGGGTATTTTTGGATATTCTTGAAAATCTGTTATCTATAGTAACACAAAAAAAATTCTTTGTAATCATAAATGGAGACTTTAATGTCCACTTTAACTCAAATGATAAGAAAAAACAAGATTTACTTGATATCATGCAGACCTTTGGTTTTACTCCCCAAATCTATGAAAAGACTACAATCTTAAACACATGAGATAATATATTTGTTAATTTTAAAAACCGGAAAAATTTTTCTGTACAAGTTTTGAATCCTAACCTCTCAGATCATTTTGCTGTGTGTATCTCGGTGACAATGGAAGGAGATGGCCCAGAACCGGAACTGTATACTTATCGTCCTTTAACCCAAAGAGGTAGATTTGAAATTTTTAATATTCTTCAAAACCAAAGCTGGTCTTTTGTTGATCTCGCTGATATAGATATCCATACAAAATGGGATATATTTTTACACATAATAACAGAATCTATGGAAATTGCTTTTCCAAAAAAAAAATACAAAACAGATCTCAAGTTATGGAAATTAAATGGTTCCATAACGGAATACGCACCATGAGAGAAACACTAAGATTTTTAAATGAACTATGTCAAAATCAACCTTCAGTGGGGTTAAACAGCTATATTAAAACATTTCAGTACAAATATAGAAAAGAAATTGATAAAGCAAAACAGGATGCATACGCTTCTTACATTAGAGAATCAGACAATATTGCAAAATAATCTTGGGAAGTCATAAATTCTCACAGGGGTCAATCCAATGTCAGATCTGTCGACACAAACTTAAATTCTGAGGACGTTAATACAAAAATTCCTAAATTAGATATTCCAAATCTAACCTACATAAATTATACTCAAGCATTTTTAAATAATCTACCACCCACTGCCAATTTCTCCTTTCAGGAAGTTGGCAATGTAATAGTTAGAGATTCCATAGAAAAAGTAAAAAATAAATCCTGCAGGGACATCTATGACATTAAATTGATAAAGGATATAAAAAATATTATTGTTTCTCCAATTACAAAATTAATTATTCTAAGCATAAGAGAGGGAAAATATCCTTCCTGCTTTAAAAAGACTAAGGTAATTCCTATTTTTAAGAAGGGTGATGCAAATGACCCTAGCAACTATAGACCGATTTCTTTAATACCTGCTCTATCCAAAATATTTGAATCCATTCTTAGGCAACAGCTATACAACTTCTTTAAATCTAACAACTTGTTTTCGCACAGTCAAAATGGCTTTAGATCTGGAAAATCAACAACCCTTGCAGTCTTGGATTTTTTGGAGCATGCAGTCGAGACCTTTGAGGATGGTGGCTATTTTCTGTGACCTATCAAAGGCTTTCGACTGTGTGTCCCACGAAATACTTTTGGACAAATTGAGATGCTACAGAGTGGAAGAGCGGAGCATACAATTGGTGCGCAGTTACCTAACAGACAGAAGTCGGGTTACTGTTCATAAACAACAATCAAGCGAAGTGTTTTTAAAATATGCTGTTCCCCAAGGCTCACTCTTGGCGCCTCTTCTATTCTTAATTTATATCAACGATATAAATAGCTCCACTATAAATATAAATTCAGATCTGATTCTCTATGCAGATGATACAACACTTTTTCAGCAAGACCAAAATTATGACTGCCTAAAAGAAAAAACAGAAAAAAACATCACCGATCTTGAACGTTGGTTCCTAGTAAATAGACTTTCACTTAATAGAGATAAAACCATAAATATTACTTTTTCATTACAACATGTCAATATAGAAAACCATGATGAAGTAAAATTTCTAGGGGTATACCTTGATCCCTCCTTACGCTTTGAAGCACATGTTGATCACCTTTCTAATAGACTTTCTAAAAGTATTTTCCTTTTGAGAAACCTTAAAAAAGTTGTACCTCTGGCGATATGTCTCCAGGCATTCCATGGAATCTTTCAGTCTGTAAGCTGCTATGCAGTTTTGGTTTGGGACCATTCCTGTCACATGGGGAGAGTTTTTGCTCAGCAGAGGCGTGCAGTACGTGTACTGGCAGGCTTAGACTATAGAGCTGATGTGCGACAGAGTTTCATTAATCTCAAAATACTGACATTGCCATCAAGATGCATACATTAATTTAAATCAATACCAAAGGGGAGATGAAATCCATGATCACGAGAACTCGCAACAATCTTAGAGTACAATTCGTTCGCCTAAATCGCTCAAAAATTTCATCACTGTATTATGGTTCCAAGTTCCTTAATAAAATACCAGAAAATGTTCGAGGATTGCCCTTGGTCGAATATCAAAGAGTAATTAAAAGAACCTTAATCTCAAATGCCTTCTATAATTATGATGATTTTTCGGCAGCAACATTATTCTAGGAAGCTCTGTGGGCTTTTAGATATTATATAAAAATAAATGTCTCTCACTCACTCTCTCCTTTTATGTCTTTATATATTAGTTGTTTCTAAGTTTGTTTTTATTTACGTGCTATGTTCAAAATACAAGAGTTCTAACCACACTACACCACAACTTGTTACTTTCTGGACGCGCGTTTCGCTAACCAAGTTAGCATCATCAGCAGATGATATAAACTAAAGTAACTTATCCTAACCGAGACTATTTATAGGTAAATGTGATCACACTTGGTTGCACCCGACTGCACCGTTGTCAAGTAAACAATAGAGGGGACTATAGGGAATAGGCCCTCTGTCTTTATTTAGTGCTTTCTTACCACATTTAACTATTTCTATACTCTCAAATGCATCCAATAATCTATTATTAGATACATTTTTAATCAACTTAAGATTATTTATTCCTATTCGGTGATTGTTTTCCAAAGCATGTTGGGCAACGCTTGACTTTTCTGTTCTTCCTTAAATGTGCCATGTGTTCTTTAAAACGAATGTTTATGGAGCGTTTAGTTTGCCCAACATATTTTAGATCGCAATCATTACAGCTAATTTCATAGATGCCACTCCTCTCCCTCAACTCGACTTTGTCTTTGGGGTTTCCAAGGAGATTTTTTAAACTATTCTCCGTTTTGTAGGCTACTCTAAAACCTACGTTTTTAAATACTTTTTCTAAACCTCTCGTATATCTGGGATCATATGGGATTACTACGAATTTATTGGAAGCCTCAGGTATTTGAAGAGTAGTGGCATCTTTTAACATTTTCTTATGCTTATGTCTATTTACTAGTTTATGTACAAAATTATCATTATATCCATTACTTTTAGCTATATTTTTAATCCGATTCATTTCATTGTTAAAACGTTCTTTACTTAGTGGAAAATTGACTAACCTGTGAGTTAAGAAATGGAATGCTGCCATTTTGTGTTGACGGCAATGAAATGAGTCGGATGTTATATATTTATCAGTATTAGTAAATTTCCTATAAATATCAAATTCTAATTTATCGTTATTTCTAATAACTAACGTGTCGAGAAAAGGTAATTGCCCATTGTTCTCCTTTTCGTACGTAAAATTAATGGAAGGATATTTATTGTTTAATGTTTCTAAGAAAGTGTCCAAATTTTCTGTTTTAGTATCAAAAGTAGCAAATATATCGTCTATGTATCTATACCACACCCCTGGGAAATACTTGAGAATTCTTTTTTGAATTGGGTTTCTAATCTGCCCATAAACAAATTTGCAAGGAACGGAGATAAGCAATTGCCCATCGCAGTTCCCTCTAGTTGTTTATAATATTTATTGTTGTACTGAAAAAAATTTTGATTCATACATAATTTTGTGAGAAGTAAATACTCATCAATAATTTCTTTCTTCAAATTATTGATTTCAAGTAGTTCCTTTAGGTACTCTAAAGCTAGTGGTATGGGTACACTAGGAAACAATGAGCTTACATCAAAAGATATTAAAATTTCACCTTCTTTTAAGTGAACATTCTTAATTTTATCTAAGAATTCTAACGAGTTAGTAACCTCAAAGTTATCATACGAGATATTTAATTTGCCGAATTCTTCTACTAACCATTTTGAAATATTGTACGTTGGTGATCCAACAGCTGAAACAATAGGTCTCATGGACTTCCCAGGTTTATGAATCTTGGGAAGGCAATACAGTTTAGATAACTGTGGGTTACTATGTGTTAGTTTGAATTTTAGTTTATCGGACACAAGGTTTTTACACTGTTTTAAAGTTCTTTTTACTTCTGTTATCATTTTTGATAACGGGTTTTTCTCAATTAAATCATAAGGACCAGTTTGAATCAAATTGTCTACTCTTTCAAAATAATCTGTTTTGTCTAGTATAACAACCTTATTTCCTTTGTCAGCTTTTAAATAAAAACATTCCTTTTTCTTCAGTCCCTGGATAACTTCAGTGTTTTTACGAGAAACATATTTTGACTTGTTGTTAACGTTTTTTGAGATTTGATTTCTGCAAGCCTCTCTAATGAATCCCTTAGTTGACTCTGGCACATATTGAATGGAACTTTCGATATTCCCTATAATAGTTGGTAAACTATTTTTTACTGGAGGCTCTGCAAAATTCAAACCTTTATTCAAAAGGGCGATTTCTCTATTATCAAAAGACTGAGAAGAAAGATTTTCTACAATGTTCTCGACTTCCGAAGAAATTTGTTTTTGTGGTTTCAACTTTCTCAGTTTGTTTTTAAGTGAACACATTTTCTTAAAAATTTTTTTTTTTTTTACGTGCTATGTTGCTTATATATTTTATTATATTTACCAAATTTTGTTGTATTTTATTATGGGTATTCTAGCTTTATATAGTTTTATCATAATTTATATTTACTTAGTACTTGTTTGCCATTTTCTTATTTTTTCTCATATACTTCAAGCAGACATGACGTGTGGAAAAATTGTACCTCAATTTGTTACTTAATAAGATATTTAGAAATTAAGCCTGAAAATACTACTTAATGAACTGATTTCAAATTGTGTACCATAACTAATTGTAGTATGAAGTAGCAAAAGTGTGGTACTAATTCAAGATGGCGGTCAAATAAAATTTTTGTAACCTGAAAAAATCACACTCTCAGGTTTTACATATTTTCGTGTTTTGGCGTCCATAGATGCCAAAAATATGTTTTATCAAGTTCGTCGGTCCGTCTGTCGGTTTGTCTGTCTGTCTGTCAGTTCGCGGCATAGCTTAAAAACTGCTTGTCAGATTGACTTCAAATTTTACTCAAACGTTAGGGCTCATGGCCTGATAATATTTTGGTTAAAATCCAGTATGCCGGAACAAAATGCCGGCCTAATGAAACGTCAAAAAAATTATTACTTAAAAAACTAATTATCCAATTTGCACAAAAATCATGTATTATGTAGGAATCAACTGGTAAAATTTTGGTACGAATACAAGATGGCGGAACAAAATGGCGGCTTAATAAAATATTTAGAAATTCAGCCTGAAAAAACTATTTAATGAATTGATTTGAAATTGTGTGCCATAACTAATTAATGGTAGTATAAAAATAATATGTTTTACCAATTCCGTCGGTGTGTCTGTCTGTCAGTTCGCGTCATAGTTTATAAACTACTCATCAGATTGACTGCAAATTTTGGTCAAAAATTAATGCTCATATGGGGATGACCTGGCAATAATTTCGTAAAAATCCATTATACCGGAAAAAGATGGACGTTAAAAAATTATTACTTAAAACACGAATTATCCAGTTTGCTTCAAATTTTGTAAAAAAATCAAGTGTTACATAAGAATGAACTGGTAACATTTTGGTATGAATATAAGATGGAAAAACAAAATGGCGGGCAAATAAAATATTTAAAAAAATCAGTCTGAAGTCTACTTATTAGATTAATTTCAAATGTTGTGCAAGCATTAAGTGTGATATAGAGATAAGCTGGTAAAGTTCTGTTACGAATTACGAAAGGTAGGAACAAAATAGCGGCTAAATAACATGTTAAAAAAATTAATGTAAAAAATCTTATTTAATTGACTGTAAATTGTGGGGAAAAATTTTAAATATAATATAAGGATAAACTGGTGCGAATTCAACATGACGTAACAAAATTGAGGCGTATGTCAATGTAAAAATTACTTCTTGAATTCATCTTAAATTATGTCCAAAATCAGTGGCATAGGTAGAAACTGGTAAAATATTGGGATCCAATATATAGGAACAAAATGGCGTCCAATAAAAATGTACGATAAGACAGTATATATGTGTTCCTAAATAACTATGCTTTGAACTAAATTAGTTCACACTTCACTATTCCTAACAATATTTTTTAATATAATTAAACTACACAGTTAATTTTTTGGACGATTTCAAAAAAAATATATATAAATCTTAAAATTAGTGTTTTTGAGTTGGTACTAACCTCAAGTAAGAGAATTTGTGAAAATTAAAATCTTTTATGTAGGGCATTTTACACAGTGGCTCAAAAATGGGTTAAAAAAATATAAAGTTTTATAAAATTTTTAAAAATCAAAATTTTCAAAAAAATTTTTTTTTCGTAATAGACTATTTAATTCCAAGTAAAAAACGTCTTATGAAGTTTTCTGTAAAACCTATGGTTTTATGGTAAAAAATTATCTGATTTTTTTAATGCAAAAAATAATACATATTCAAAACATTGTATAGCTACTAAATAACATTTTGATGACTCAAAACACAAAATATAGCCCTTTGTAATATGTATTTTTAATAACGGCTACATTAGCATAATATCAAGTTACCTGTGACTAGCCGTGACGCTTAGACCAAAACAAATAAATAATATGTCAAAAAAGCGTGGTTTATTAACAATGTTTGACGTTTTCACTTTGAAGTTATATAGTATATAAACTGTGTTAAGGCTATTTTTGTGATTTTTCTGTGTTTTGAGTAAGATGCCTCATAAAAGAAAACATCATAGTGATAATCGAAAAATGGTATGTTACGCATGTTTTAATAAAGCAGTTAGAAGTGTTAATATTACTGGTAAAGTAAAACAACGTCTTGAAATTATTTCGCCTAGTTTTGACGAAAATAATGCAAGTATTCCCTCAGTGATCTGTAGAACTTGTTACATAAAACTAATGAACAATAGACTAACAATAATTTTTGACTACGCACAAATGAAAATTTTGCCTGGGCGTTTCGAAATTACTGAAACATGCGTCTGTCAAATTTGTCAAGTGGCGCGTTTTCGTGGTAATCCTAAAATCAAAGATCTACCGTTTCCGTTTGCTGTCAAGAAAAGGCTGTAGGTAGACCTTCAAAGAAAGATACGAAAGCGAAACAAAATTACAAAATATGCGTGAACTGCAATTGTAAATTACAAAAAGGCAGAAGGCATAAATGTACGAAGATGAAAAAATTGATAATTCCCTAACACTAATTAAAGACTGTAAGCAACAGATTGTAACTAAAGTTCTGGAGGAACAAGAATGTGCTCAGGGAAGTTCTGTCATATCTTTAGATAAGGGACGCAGTACTATGTCTATACAGTTGAAGCGAAAATCAGATCTTCAGGGTGTTTTAAGTGCTCAAGATTTGAGCTATATGCAACAAGACTGTAATTTATCTCTAAATTCGTTAAGAAAAATATGTGGTTACCTTCGCACCAGGATAAACAGAACTTCCATAGAATCTTCGGCTTTACAGAAATTGCGGTCTAGTAGTCATATGCTAGATAAGTTTTTTTCAACTGTAGACTTACCGGATATTCAATGCTTGAAACAAGATGGCACTCCATTTTTGATATACTGCAGCGATCTTCCGGGGCTACTAACTTATATTTTAAATGCCAGGCAACAAGACGATGATTTACATCTAAAAATCGGAATAAATAGTGGCGACAATTCCTTGAAAATATGTCTAACCATGCAACCAACAAATGACCCAGAATATTATCAAAAATATAAAAGTGCTGGTATACAAAAGTTACTAATAATTGGCTTGGGACCAAATTTCAAGGAGAATTATGAAAACGTCAAAATACTTATGGACACTTTGCAATTACCTAGTATATGCGGAATTTGTCCATATACTTTTGCGGCTGATCTGAAACTAATAATGCTGCTTTTGGGTCTGCAAACAAACGCGTCATGCTATCCTTGTCCGTGGTGCGACATCAACTGCAAGGAACTTCAAAATAAAGGTAATCCAAGAACAATTAAGAACATCAACGAACAACGAATTTTATGGCAACAAACGACTGGGGGAAAACTTTCTAAAGCAAAGTATTTTTGTAAGTATAAGTATAAATTCATCAAGTTGCGATAAATTTTAATGATCATCATCTGACATTTTTAGTAAACTGTGTAAATATGCCACTAATTATCGGAGATGAAAACGAGCCAGTATTAAACTATATACCTCCTCCAGAATTGCACCTTCTTTTGGGAATCGTTCAAAAAATGTTCGACAGCTTAAAAATTGAATATCCAGCAGCAGCCGAAGCATGGATAAAAAGAGCTGGGCTAAGTTTCGACCATTATGAGAAATTTAATGGCAACAACGCGAGAAAACTGTTGAAAAAAGTTGATGTTTTAGAAGCATTGTCACCTGGTTTGTACACTTACCTAAGCACTTACTTAACTTATTTTTTCCTAATGTCAAAAAATATAGTTTTTTTTTGGTTTTAGGCAACAAATATTGCAATTTGTTCAAGTACTTTGATAAAGTTGTTTCCAGTTGCTTTGGGCAAAGTCTTGACATTAATTTTGCCGAAGATATTCAACGCTTTGCCGTCGAATTAATACAAGTCGGAATACGCTATACACCGAAAATTCATGGCCTTGTGCATCATGTTCCTGACTTTATTAACGTACATCAGCGAGCACTTGGTTTTTTTTCTGAGCAAGCTTCAGAACAAGTTCACCATTCATTTAAGATGTGTTCACAAAATTTTAATTTAAATTCAAGAAACTCTCATTCTTCTAAACAAAAATTGTTGAGGTGCATTTGTTACTATAATAGCCAACACATATAATGTATGTATAATATAAATTCGATTATTATTCTTGTATTATTTATGCACAAAAGATCAGTTATTTTTTTGGAAAAAGGTATAGGTTCTATGGAAAACTTCATAAGACGTTTTTTACTTAAAATTAAATAGTCTATTACGAAAAAAAATTTTTTTTTGAAAAATTTGGTTTTTCAAATTTTTTAAAAAACTTAATATTTTTTAACCCATTTTTGAGCCACTGTGTAGAATGTCCTACATGAAAGATTTTAATTTTCACGAATTCTCTTACTTGAGGTTAGTACCAACTCAAAAACACTAATTTTAAGATTTATATATATTTTTTTTGAAATCGTCCAAAAAATTAACTGTGACTATTCAGACAAAACTGCACCTCGATAGCTTTCTTCGTTTTCGAGATATTTATAATTAAAAAGGGGTTAAAATATAAACAGTCACCCTGTATAACATGGGGGTGGGCTGTTATACGAAGGAAAGAAAATATTTGTCGTTCTTAAGTTTTACACGGCAAAGTAAGCTTGAGAGAAAAATAAACAACACATCCTCCAGGCGATGCGTGGTTTATATAGGAAGCGATGAAGGCGGGCATTTGTCGTTTTTCTTTAATCCTTATTCAATATATACGAGCGAAGCGACTAAGAAACCTGATGGGGACGAGACAAGTTTTCATTAAGCACAACGCACCTAGGCAGGTGCGTTACATGTATCTCGTTTTGACCATTTATTTTCACGTAAGTTGTTTATTCACAAATGCTTGTAGGAGACAATAATTGTTTCGGAATTAATTGCAAGCAATGAACCGCCTTGAAAGATGTTAAAATATTAGGGAATCGTGGTTCTTAAAATTAGACCGTGGCAAAATAGAACCGCTTCGCCGACGGTTCACAGTTTGTCTGTTGACTCCAAATCACAACAAAACATTATTAGTCTATTCCGTTCATCTAAATCTCTATTATAATCGAATGCGGTCTTATCGTGCGGGTTCAAAGGTCACCAACATTATGAATCAAATCAGAATACACAGTGAATTCCAAAATGTTGTGTGATTTTTTTATCGAGCTATTAAATATCGATGGGCTATTTACAAATATACAGGGAGAAAGAAAATAGTTTTTTTTTATTATTTTACGCAATATTATTAAGATAGCCACTTAATATTATTTTATATATTAAATGCCGAGGGACTAAATAAGAAAATTCGCTAAATTTGTATTTGGTAAAAAATTTTTGGTTGGCAAAAACAAAAATACACAAAATGGCAAGCGCCTTAATAAAGTCCGAAGGTGGTTCGAATCAGTGGAACAACCATGAAATGTTCTGTTTATACAGCCACTTAATGAAAGTGAGATTTTTTTATCAATCACCAAAAATTATGAGCCCCGCTTGACCTAAAAATCTAACCACTTATACAGTGTCATTTATTTAAATGCGGGCCACCCCTGTGTAAAGAAAACTTGTTTTTTTTTTATTGTGAAAACAAAAAAAATTTATTTTGCAAAAATATTATACACTTTGTTAAAAACACAAGGTAATTAGTTATTACTTCCCTCGTGAGATTTTTTCAGATCTTTACGTTTAAGGGTCTCTAGATGCCGGACAACATGTTTTCTCAATTCCTTCTGTCTGTAGGTATGTCTGTCCGTCAGTCTGTCTATTCGCGGCGTAGCTAAAAAAGTACTTATCCGATATTCGAAGCTTTCTTTCTCGCGTCCGAATAGATTCTCTATTCGGACGCGAGAAAGAAAGCTTCGAAAATGCCAAATGTGATTTTGGCGAAACGTCAGCAAAACTGTTCTTTTCAGAACGACAGTAGTGAACGGATGTGCACCCGGAATGAAAACACATTGTATTTTTCCATCCGTGAAGGAGTAAAAATCAACACAATATATATATATATATATATATATATATATATATATATATATATATATATATATATATATATATATATATATATATATATATAGCCTGTATTTTTCGTTAGCCTTGAGTTTCTGGTAAAGCGATTACCGAGTTACCGATTTTTATATATCAAATTTTGTCTTATAATTAATAAAAAATTAATAAAAAAAATTGCTTATTTTAAACACGCTTTAAAATTGGAACAAGTATTTTATAATTATTTATTTATTGCCTACAAAATTACAAATGTACTAAAAAAGTAATTAAAAAAATGGTGTCAAATCTAATAAAAAAATTTTTAAATTAAAATGCACTGGCTAATATCCAGGATCCAATGGCAAAAGCTCTGAGAATCGGTATAAGGAATGTACAGAAACTTGTGCATGAAAAAAAAACATAATTGACGTCCAAAGAAGATTAAGAAATGTACACGAAAAAATCCAAAGGCAAAAGACTTAGGTTACAATGCAAAAATAGATATGCATAATGCAATTTATGATTTATACACATCAAAGACTAATATAATCCTTCAGAAACTTTTTAATATTATAGACTAAAAAATATCATCATCACTTAAAAAGTCCTCATCTTCTGAGTCGTCCTCAAATGGCGCAATGATCATTGGTGCTATTTCGACATCTAGAACTCGTTCTCGATTCCACCAATCCCATATTAATTTCTCCGTATGTTCCACAGATTTCTTCCAGTACTCCGGCGTAATATAATTTAATGAATCTTGCCAAACAATTTGCACTTCATCTGATGTAAGGCCATCGTTCACGTGTTTTTCGTTATATGATTTTGCCCCAGCCCATATTAGTTCTATTGCGTTAAACTGGCAATGGTTTGGCGGCAGTCGTAAAACCTCATGTCCATTTTCCCGTAATAAAATACATATTTACGACATGTATTTTTTTAAATAGATTTTGCCATTAAAAGAAGTTCTAGTTTCAGCATATTGGGTAAAAGATTTTGTTTTTGTTTTATTAGCCAGTCATAAATATCACTTTTCTTCCGGGATGAGGTAGGTTGTTTATTTAAGATTTTTTGTTGTTTTTTTAATCACTTTTCAAATAGTTCACAGTTCATATTATCATGGTAGTCCATACTTTTGTATGTTAAAGAAAACAGTAAACTTGCACCTGGGAGAAATCTTGTTGAAGAACCTGCATGCAAAATGATGAACCGTTTTCCCGTCCCACATCCCTTTTTTTTCTTGACACTTTTAACAGACTCGTCCTGCCAAGATTTCAAATCCCTTGTATTAGAAAATATCCAAGTCTCGTCTAAAAATGCCACTTTTCTAAATTTTGAATTTTTCATTTTCCGCGTATTTCTTTGAAAACTGGATATACTAACTTGCTACATGTGGCAACTCGCAGAAATATCTCCGATTACAGTCCTTTTTATATCGAAAACCCAACATTTTTATTAATTTTGACAACGATTTTAGTGCGTTTCCAATATGAGTCGATTTTTTAAAGCTTCTATTGAAACTTGATGGTTTATATTAGTTTTTGATGTGTATAAATCGTAAATTGCATTACGAACATTTTTTACATTGTCACTTAAGTCTTCTGTCTTTGGCTTTTTTCGTGTACATTTCTTAATCTTCTTCGGTATTAAATTATGCCTTTTTTCATGCACAATTTTCTGCACAGTCCTTATACCGATTCCCAGAGCTTTTGCTACTGCCTTCTGGATATTAGCCGATGAATTTTCATCTTCGTAATATTTTATTAGGTTTATTACCATATTTTTCGCTTGTGGATTTAAAAAACCCGAAAATTGTTTGCTTGCTTGTCAGTCTGGCTTTGAAGTGACATCGCTCAAAGATTTTTGCAACTGCTGATATTTATATGTTTATCCACTTTTTTCATATGAAAATATCATAGGTCTATTTAATTCATCTTCCGGATTTTATACGGAGGATATGATTACACGTAATAAAAGAAAAATAAACTTAAAAAGTTTTTCGTTGATAAATCGTATGACCCGCACGATAACACTGCTTTTGACTATAGTTAGCGAATTTTCACTGGAATGCTATACAGTAACTTAATAAAATATTAAAAAAAAATAGAAACTTCAGAAAAAAAATGGCTAAAAAGCAAAAAATATTTTAATTAATCCTTAAAAGTAGAAATTTTGAAGTCGACGCCCAAAGCAGCCTCACCCAGCCATTACAATATATAGTGGATGTATTTTATATTACATTACATATAAACCAAATATATAACTAACCTTATATCTTTTAAAACTGATGCCCGAATCACTTGCTCTCAGGGCCCCTTTGTGGAAAAGCTCAAGCGCAAATTGCTATTTCCATCCAATCGCTGAGCATAGAGTCAAATGGCAATATTGACTTCCTATAGGACCTTTATAAACGTCCAAACAGACCGATAACGAATTCGCATTTCGAGACATATATATATATATATATATATATATATATATATATATATATAATATATATAAATATATATATATATATATATATATATATATATATATATATATATATATATATATATATATATATATATATATATATATATATATATATATATATATATATATATACACATCTATATATATATACATATATATATATTTATTTATAAATATATATTGTTGATTCTTGGTCCTTCATGGATGGAAAAATATAATATGTTTTCATTCCGGGCGTACATCCTTTCACTACTGTCGTTCTGAAAAGAACAATTTTGCTGATGTGTTGTCAGAATCACATTTGGCATTCTCGAAGCTTTTTTTCTCGCGTCCGAATAGAGACTGAAGTGTTGGTGCGACGCTTCCTTTTATACTCCTACCCAGAGCCGAAGGTTCTATCTGAGCGGCTGTTGATCGTTATTTATATTTTCCAGGTAGTGCTGTTGTTGTTGCGCTAATTGCGTTGGATTTTTTGTGTTTTTAAATTTGTTGATTATTGTCTTTCATACTGTTGGTAGTTTTAATAGTTCGTCACTTTTATTCAGATCATCTTGTTTTTCAATTTCTATGGCTTGGATTATTCTGTTCTTGTAATGTTCTTATTGGCAATCTCCTTACACCCATCGAAATTTATTTTGTGGCTGGTTACCTGATGATGCTGGAATAGAGCTGAGGTTGTTTGTTTGTTTCTGATGCTGCGTTTATGCTTTACCACTCTTGCCGAAATTCGCCTGTTAGTTTGCCCCACATACATTTTTTCACAGTCCTGGAACGAAGTGCTGTATACTCCGGTTCCAAGTAGTTTACCTATAGTTGTTTGTGGCTTGTGTATTATTTGTATGTTGTATTTCCAAAGAATTCTTCCGATTCTGTCTCTTGTGCCTTTTATATATGGTAAGACTACTTGTTGCTTACCCTGTTCATAATTTTTGTTGTTGGTTGTTCGGGAACCCTGTGCATTAATAGCTTTCTCTATGGTGCGATTTGTGTAGCCATTTTTCTATAAAGCACTAGATATTATGTTAAGTTCGTTTTGTCTCGTATGTGTTTCAGTAAATCGCACGGATCTGGATATTAGGGTGTTTTCCACAGCTTGAATTTGTGCTGGGTGATGATGTGATCTTGCATTAAATGTCTATCTGTAGGTGTTGGTTTTCCATTTTCTCTGTTTCTAAAAATGGAAGATTGTTGTTTTCCTCTAACTCTAGAGTAAATTGTATTCTGGGGTGGATTGAATTTACGTGAGTCAGAAATTTTTCGAGCACCATGTTGCCATAAAATAAATATATCATCGTCATAGCGAATCCATAATTTGGGCTTTAAGCTTGTTTTCTTAAGAGCTTCTTTCTCGAAGTATATCCTAAATAAATTCGCGACTACTGGTGATAGCGAGAACCCCATTGGAGTACCATCTGTTTGTTTACATATTTGCCAGTTGAATGAAAAATAAGTATTTTTAAAGCATTGCTCCGAGAGTTGTTTTATATGTGCATGGAAATCCTCGTTCATAGCAATCCTGTCTAGTGCTTCGTCCATGGGAATGTTAGGATACAACGATTTTACATCTAGGCTTGTTAGCATATCGTCTTTTCAAAAACGATGCCTCGTATAATTAAAGTAAAATGCTCCGAGTTTTTTACAATGAAACAACAGCTGGTTGCATAGTCTCAGTAAGATATTTTTCCAGTTTTTGTAGCGGCGAGTTAACAGCACTAACAATAGGTCTGATGGGCGCCCCTGGTGTGTGCATTTTTGGTAAGCCATAGAATTTAGAACATCTGCTCAACTTTTCCCGTGGTAAATTTTTTGTTGAATTTCGCGGTTTATTGTTGATCTTTTTATTTTATTTTTAGTTTTTTTTCTAGGTACGTGGTTAGGTCTCTTGGAACAGGCTTATAATGAAAATATATCGATGATATCATTTAATTATAATTATAGCTAAAGCTACCATTTCAAAACTCTTAATTCGACATTTTTATATGCTCTAAATTCAAATACATGTTTTGTATAAACAGATATTATATATATTAAAAAAGTTTAAGAATTGGGGGACATCTATATTGATTTTATTACATTCAGTTAAAAAATAACTGTTTATTGTTTGCAGTGGCGGCTCGTGGTGAATTATATTGGGAGGTCAATAACAAATTTAAAAATAGGCATACTTAAAATAAAAATAAATGTCTCATCTTTAAATTCTTTTGAAGTTCAGGTCTACTCTTCGTTCTTTAGAATTAGAAAAATGCTGAATGACACGTTACATACGCACATACCTTTTATAAACGATTTCTCGATTTGGTTTTATCTTGAATTTTTTATAAGCCCTCGAAAAACCCCTGGATTTTCAGATAGCTTCCATCATGGCCACGTAGATGGCGTTACACAATGAAAATATAGATTTTTGGATACATTTTCATTTTTAGTTTTTTTCAAAAAAAATGTATGTTTAACAATGAAAAATCTTAATAAAACTGTCCAACAACAACATCTTATTTTTTCAATCCAAAACCGTTCGTCTAACGAAAAAAAAGTCAAGAGGTTCTTTTTGTTAGCAACTAATAAGTGATTACGAAAATGATTTTTATTTTGACAAAAAGCAGTGGCGTGCCATTTTTTAATAAAATAAAATAATATTTTGGTCAATATCAACGGTTCAAAAAAAGGTAGATGATAAATTATTTTCATTAAATTATAGAGAAATTTATCCCCTTTTAAAATATGTAAACATCAATATACCATTACATTGGTTTTTTTTTGAAAAAAACTAAAAAATATGCTACTAATTCAGTTAACGCCATCAAGCGACGCCAGCAAAAGTCAAAAATTCAAAACCAAATAAGCGTTTTGTAGTGCAAATTATGCTCTTTCATATGAGCCTAAGTTTGCTAAAATCGGTCAAAAGAAACGGGAGACATCTTGGTTTGTTTGAAAAAACAATTGAACTTCCCCCACCGCTTTATTTTGATATATAGAACAAAACATTTTAGACAAAAAGTGTAGGGAAATGGTCACTAAATATGAAAATGAGATCATAGATATATTTTCATTAGGAAAAATTCTATAAAAACCCCATTTTTCTACTTGGTGTTGGTTGTTACGCCCTCTAGCGGACGTTTGACAAACTCGAAAATAATTTTCAGCAATTTCTCTTGGCGACTTTTATTTGATTTTTTTTTCTCAAATCTATACGACCAATATCTTATGAGATATGGCCGCTCGCTACCCTTAACTGATCACCCTGTACAAAGATCGAATATTGAGCACATCACTAGAATATAAAAACCGAGTACGATGCATTCTATTTTTTTTATAAATAATTTTTAAGATAAAATTTTGAACAACATTCAATTGTTTAAGAACATTATTATATAAACCCCCCCCCAGACCACTATTTCATATCTTATTAAAGATTCAACCAGGGCTTTATATACTCCAAGCAAAAGCCTTGTCCCCCTTATTTCCCTCAGGATATAAAATTTATGGATTAATTTCCTAATATTATTGCACAATTTTAGTTAATTTAAATATACGGTGTTTCCACTTTAGATGCCGGTCACAGATCAATGATAACTCCCAAATATTTGGTATGTTCAACTTCCTTTATTTCATTTTCCCAGCCCATATTTATTATGCTGTTGAAGACTGAGCTGTTTGCGACAGTTAAGTAATAAGCAATGTAATTAGTTTTGTTAAGGTTTAGGGTTAACATAAATGAGTCTAACCAATGCTTAACTTTGGAAATACCTTTTTTAGGAAAGTTTAAGACCTCATTCCGTTAAAATCACCACTGTATCATCAGCATATGATATTATTTTACTACCCACTATGTTGAGGCTCTTTAAAGGATTAATATACGAAACGAAAAGCAGGAGCAGGAGTACAGTGCCTTGTGGTATTTCAATTTGTATCTCCAGAGTATCACTCCATACCTGTTCGATTTTTAGCTTTCAAAGACATTTAACACAGTATCACGTACTCCATAGATTTCTAAGACAGATAATAAAGTATCGTGCGGCACCGTATCAAAGGCCTTTGCATTTTGCAGGGTCAAGAAAGACATATAAGCATTTCTTCTTAGAATCCAGGTTACTAGTAACACATTTTGTATGTTCAGATATAGCATCGGTAGTACTACAATTGTATACAATCAGTCAAATACATACAATAGAGAAGTAAACGACACTATTAACATTAGATTTTATTTTAAATACTTAAGAAAAATAAAAAAAACTAAATTATTCTTGACAGCTATGTTTTTTGAGTCAAACATATTTAATACTTTTTAGATATTTCAGTTTTCATTAACTGTTATGATAATAATAATATATAAAATACATTTCATAAAGCAAATTTCGTCAATCTAAATTTTTTTATACACATATTAACAGAATGGTTGAACAATTATATGAGTTTTATTTCAGGGTATCAATAGTTGTGTCCCCAAGAAGATCGTGGCTGACTGTAAATATCCCAAATGGTTTGACTTTCCCTCAAGAAAACTTATTGGGCAAAAGAATTGCCTACAAAAATATAAATAAACGAATAAAACTGGTTGACTATTAGCCTATTCTGACATAAGACTTCGAATTGATATGTGTTATCTTACATATGTCACACAGACTGAACTACTTATTCCGAAAAACATTAAATACTGCTAGGTCATTTGTACGAAACTAAAGAAAGGACTCCAATCTGTTCAGTGTTACGAATTATGACGGGCAAGAAATCACTGGTTCAAAAAAAGTCTTGCTATACTTACCACTACAATTCAGACTTTATTAAAATTGATCCAATAAGTTATTCAGGAAAGTTATTATCAACATATTGTTTTACAGAGGCAAACATTTGTAATAATTAATTTAATAAAATAAAGGATCTTGATCCTTCCAAGAAGGCTGGCCCTGATGGATTCCTACTATTCTATTGCAACGATGATGTGTGTCATTGTCTCAGTCTCTATGTATAATTTTTCAAACATCCATTAATCTGGGTTCCTTTCCTGAATTTTGGAAGTTTTCTACCCTTTTGCCCACTTTTCAATCTGGTGATAAAAGTGATGTGAAGAACTACAGAGGTATTTCTTTACTTACTTTTACATTTACCAAGCTAGATTTTATCGTGGTCGTTCAACAACTACCAATCTTGCAATATTTCAAAACTACTTAGTGAGATCGGTTGAGGCTGGCAAACATATCGACGTTATTTACACTGACATATCTAAGGCTTTTGGCAGTGTTTGACATTAGCTTCTTTTATGGAAATTACAGCAAATTGGTTTTTGTGGAAAATATGTTGAGTGGATCAAATCGTATTTATTTAATCGTCGCCAGCAAGTCAACATATGTGGTTCAGTTTCCAGGGAGGTTATTGTGATATCGGGTGTCCCGCAGGATGTCCATTCTCTTTCTGCTCTTTATAAATGATATAATATCTTGTTTCGAATTTTCTGAATGTCTTTTATATGCAGACTAATTAAAATTCTTTTTACCGGTCTTCTCAAACTCTCAAAAATTAATAAAATTACATAACGAGATATCAAAAGAGATACATTTTAACAAATGGGGTTGTACGTCTTTAGTTTGAACGGGGTATTTAAAAAAATGTAAATTTAATTCTATTATATATCTAATCAAAATATATGGGACCACCAGAGGAACATCCTCTACAATTTGGCCCATGACTCATCAAAATCGGCCAATCCGTTTAAGCAATATTCGCGAACAAACATAAAAAAATACATACAGGTCGGATAAAAAGGCATCTGTTCGACAGCTTTGATGTTAATGTTGATATGTTGGAGCAATTTCCTTACAAGATTAATTTTATTTAGTATATCAAACCATAGAACAAAAACTTCTTAATTTTTTTCGCAAAACTATTGGCTTCATGTCTTATAGTAGTTTCATAGGATTAATCGTCCACAATTTCTACAAGAGCATCATAAACTTCTCCAATCTGATATCTTAACGGTTTAATAGCTTCAATACAGCTCTCTCAACGAGTGTCACTTAAAGACTTCAGGGTAAGTAAGGTTATTTTCCCTTTGAGCAATGTCAATCTTTTTGTGGAAGCTGTCCACACAGATATATAGTGTGGTCAGTTAAGTGTGCAACATATGGGATTTTTTTTTATTAACTACACAATCAAAATAAAAATATTGCCAAAAGTTGGTGCATCCTAATAATCATATAAAGTGTACTTAGAATGGTCGCAAGTCAAACAGCATACAAACCTGAAATCCTATACTAAGATAATCGTGGATACCCATTGAGAAAATAAATGAGGGTCAGAAGTAAACATTATGATATTTCATTCTAGAAGAACAATTTAGCGGTACTTCAGTCAGTTGTTGAAAACCCTAGAAGATCTACTCAGGAAATTTCTGCTTATATGATTATTAAAAAAAGCTCTGTTAAGAGCATTCTCAAGAAAAACAAGTTTAATGCTTATAGGCCAATGTTTATTTGCACGTTTCAAGAACGAAACTATGACATCCGCTATGATTTCTGCATATGGATTCAAGGACAAATAGAAGATCAGCGTGATTTTCATAGACACCTTCCCTTTGGGGATGAATCCACGTTCACAACAAATGGCACAATTCTAGGTGGTGGTCGGACGCAAATCCAAATTTTGATATTGACAATAGAAACCAGTATTACCAAAAACCAAACGTGTGGTGCGGTATTATCAACGAAAAATTAACTGGTGATACCTATTTAGAGTTTCTGGAAAATGAAATATCGGATTTTTTGGACAATATAAGTTTACAAGAACGGTATAAATTATCGTTTGTACATGATGGATGTCCCGCTCATTCGACTAGAAATGTTTCTGAATGGTTTAATGGGAAATTTGATATTAAATGGTTAGGACGAAATACCGATTCACGGTGGCCTCCTCGTTCCCCATATCTTGACCCATTAGATTTTTTTTATGGGGATACTTAAAGCAAAAAGTTTATAAGGATCGACCACTTAATAATGTTGAGGAACCTGAAAATTCGATTCGTTTCCATTGCAGAAATAATCCAGCAAATATCTTGCGATCTACTTTTAGCGAATTTTATGACCAGACAATTAAATGCATTGAACGAGGTGGGCACACAGAAACGCTTAGATAATTTTAATTTTTTTATGTACTTCCTTAAATGTTTTTTTCCTTCATGCCATTTTTGGTAAAACTAGTGGTATCACATTCAATTAGATCTCGGTGCGTTTGATTTTTTGTTAATATTAATTCACATTAATTTTTCAGAAATGCTTCATCTTGTTAAAAAGAATATTGGCGAGATTTCCAGGTTGTGTTTAATATCGTAAAAAATTAAAAATCCAAGTTAATTTCAAAGTATACTTAAATTTGAACGGAGTTATGCGAATCTGACCTGATTTTGATTAAACTATGAAAGTGTTTATGATAATTATCAAAAAAATCAATTTTTCAAAAACTTTTGATTTTTTCCAAAAAAAAAATTCTTTCTCAGGAGGCCATGTTTTGGAATCCAGGCATAACTTTTGCTGCTTAACAACTTTTCTTAATAACATTTTGCAGAATCTTTCGAAATAAGGGTACTTTACTCTTGCATGATTTTAATATTTTTTGACCTACCCTGTATGCTGTTTGACTTCCAACCATTCTAAGTACACTTTATACGATTATCGAGGATGCACCAACTTTTGGCAATATTTTTATTTTGATTGTGTAGTTAATAAAAAAATTCCCATAGGTTGCACACTTAAATGACCATAGTATAGAGTGATATTTTTTCCATGTAGTTTAGTAATTGTCAATGATGCTTTGTTATGGGGGGCCACAAAAATTCACTTATGCTAGAGCCCCCGAAAACCACGATCCGCCACTGGACAACAACAAACTTGTAAAGAATCGCCTCTTCGCTGTTGACCCACTTTCTTCTTCGCCAGCGCCATTTCTTAATTTCTTCTTTCACCAGTGTTTGCCGGCCCCTGCTGACTGAGTGACCACAGACTGGTCTTGAGTAGGACACGCGATCGAACAGCTGTTTTTTCCGCCGTCGCCGTAGCGTCATGTTTGAGTGCATCCGAGAGAAATCGTACCCACGAAGACGATACCCGAGTCCATTCGAGAAATAGATTTTCTTTTCTGTGCTTTTTTTTCTTTTCGGTTTTTCGACCAGTGTTTGGAGAATAGTTTTCTTATAACTGTGATCGATGTGAGATATGCAAAATGATACGCTGTTTTATTCTGCTTGTAAGTATCCTAATTAATTTTGATTGTATTGCTTTCTAATTTAAATCAGGTTTCGAAAATATCATGATATTTTCATAAATATCATATCAGACGTATATATCCAATATCATCATCATTTTGGATGTATTCTTTATTATACAAAAACACGAGGGTCTTAAGTTGAAACTTTATGTATTTTATAATTTTTTATAGCTAAAACATAAAAATAACAAAAGACCATATATTAAGTATATATTGCTCCATCTACTTGCAGAATTCCGTTTAATTTTAAGTTAAGGTAAGGAAGACATTGCATTTTTGAAAGTAATTTAATTTTTTACCCCGTCCCTGTCGTTTGCCACCCCACCTAGAAAAAGACCATATATTAAGGGTATATTATTCCATCTGCCTACAAAATTTTGTTTAAATTCAAGTTAAGTTAAGAAAAATATTACATTTTTAAAAATATAGTAATTTTTTACTCCGCCCCTGTCGTTTGCCACCCCACCTAAAAAAAGACCATTGTTTAAGGGTATATTATTCCATCTACCTGCAGAATTTCGTTTAATATCAAGTTAAGGCAAGAAAGACATTGCATTTTTAAAAATAATTTAATTTTTTACTCCGTCCCTGTCTTTTGACACCCCACTTAAAAAAAAACATGTATTAAGTGTATGCAAATTTTCGTTAAATTTGAAGTAGTGATAAAACAAATATTGCGTTTTAAAAAATAAATTAATTTTTTGCTCCGACCCTGTCGTTTGCCACCCCACCTAGGAATAGACAATATATTAAGGGTATATTATTCCATCTGCCTATAAAATTTTGTTTAAATTCAAGTTAAGTTAAGAAAAAAATTACATTTTTAAAAATATAGTAATTTGTTTACTCCGCCCCTGTCGTTTGCCACTCCACCTAAAAAAAGACCGTATATTAAGTATATATTGCTCCATCTCCGTGCAGAATTTCGTTTAATTTTAAATTTCGGTAAGAAAGACATTGCATTTTTGAAAATAATTTAATTTTTTACCCCGCTCCTGTCGTTTGCCACTCCACCTAGGAAAAGACCATATATTAAGGATATATTATTCCATCTGCCTGCAAAATTTCGTTTAAATTCAAGTTATGTTAAGAAAATTCTTATATTTTTAAAAATATATTATTTTTTTACTCCGCCCCTGTCGTTTGCCACCCCAATTAAAAAAAGACCGTAGATTAAGGGTATATTACTCCATCTATCTGCAGAATTTCGTTTAATATCAAGTTAAGGTAAGAAAGACATTGAATTTTTAAAAATAAATTAATTTTTTACTCCGCCCCTGTCGTTTGCCACCCCATCCATGAAAAGACCATGTATTACGTGTATATTATTCCACCTGCCTACAAAATTTCGTTCAATATTAGGTAATGATAAAAGAGATATTGCATTTTTAGAAATAAATGATTCTTTTATTACGTCATTAACGTTTGCCACCCCCTATCGAAAGAGTTTGCAATGTTTTGTTGCAATTAGATTACTATAAAGAAGATATTTTTGCCCTTGGAAACATCCTGTAGCTATTTTTCTTGTATATTTATATTATGTCAAGGGTTTATCTGGTCCGCTTTAAAATTTTGTTGCTGGCTCCTTGTTGCTAGCTACAAGGCACTCTCATTACTAATTGGTAAGTGGATTACCTGCTGCAAATCAAATACTGCACACATTTTTTTTGGATCCCCTGTAGCCATATCTTTAAGGTTTTGCTTTATTTCGCGAACTTTATTGGTAGATATTTTTCTATAGGTGGCCATACTACCTATACTGCTGCCCTCTTTTTTCTGTTCTATAGCATCTTGTTTATACATATCGTACATTTTAACTAAATTAAGTCCAGGATGAAGGTATTCTCGTGAAGTTTTTTGCCGGCAGTAGTGGGGAACCTTAAAATATGAGCTCTTATATCAGAATTGATTTTCTCATCTCGTATCTTCGCACCTTCTTTTCTTCCACCTCTTTTTTCTTTCTCGACGGTGCCATTTGGTGAAAGCTTTAGCATGGCTGTTCTCATCATTTTTTCGGAGATAGCCAAAGTATTTAAAAAAAACTTCTTATATACTGGTGTCATAATACCATTTGAAGTAAAAAAATAACTATATGTTAGTTCTCTTCTGGATCCTTCTTTTTTCACCTTCGATTCCTTAATAACTACATGACGGCAAATAAATTCTCTCTGCAGGTCTAATCTTCCTAAGGCGTAAAACTCTTTCATTATGTTTTCTCTTTGTTCTGTAGAGAAGGTATTACACTTTTTGTTTTGCATTTGTCAGTAACGGCGGTTACAGGTTTCTCCAACTTTTTTCGGGGGTACTAAATTCATCGAATTTGGTATGATATAGGCCTGCCCAAAATACTTCTTCTTTTTGGCTTCTTTATACAAATTCTTCTTAACTTTTCTTCCTTCGGCTTCTTTGTTTGACCCATCAACCACATAATCTTCAGGCTTTCTCTGAATAGGCAATTTACTTTCGCTTAATGAATTGTGTACCAAAATATCTGTATGCGACAAGCAGTCTTCCCTATCTTCCATAAAATGAGTGTAGCACAAAAGTGCACTACATCTGTGACAACTGCTGAATATCTCATCCCAACAATTAGTATTTTCGCATTGTCTAGAAGTTTTACGTTTTTTGGTACTGGATATAATAACAGTGTCAGAATCAGAATCTACGATTTTGTGTATGGTACATACATCCTTAATATCCACAAAATGAATCTCACAGAGCCAGTGACCGCAAGCACAAATGCTTGAACTTGTCTTGGAACAGTGTTTTATTTTACACTGGTCTTTGTAAGATATGTCCTTGAAAGAATCATCACTAGTTATTTGCGTTTTTACGATTTTAAAAAAAAACAAAGATTTTGAGAAGTTAGTTTTTTCCTAAAAACCCATTTATTAAGTACATACATATAAATTCAAAATAATTTCAGGTTTGCAAATTTTCGCTCTTGACAAAGTTCATGTAAAAAAACTACTTTTGTCTTAACCCTCGTATATACTAGACCAAAGTAAAGTATAATGTAAAAGTTATAGCCATTTAAATTTAGGTTAAATTAAAAAAAAATGCATTACAATTACACAATAGTGTAGTTGATATGGGGATAGACACATCTTCATCTAGAGAGTCACTTAAAACATGTTCATTTGGGATTAACGATACAACGTTATTCGGGTTGCTCAATCTCCGTTCCAAGTTATTCTTATTTTGGTCGGTCTTATGGTTCACGTATTTAAACATGAAAACGATATTGTTTTGGGCATCGTTAAACATGGTAATATTCATTGGCCAGCTAATAGTCCGGACCTTACACCATGAGATAATTTTTTTGTGGGGATATTTAAAAAATAAAGTTTACCTTAATAGCGCAACATAGACGAATTGTGGCAAGAGAACTGGAAAGGGTTTTACAAAATTGCTTGGATAATGGAATAGGTCACGTGACATGTGATTAACTTTTAGCAATCCGTTCATTTATAAAACGTTAAATTATTATGGGGCATTGATTTTTTTGTTAATTATTAGTGTGTATTCATTAAAAATATTGTATTAAAAAAATGTTACTAATTTTATTTGTTTTTCATGGGTAAAGCGATTTTAGTATTTTTCTTTATTTTAGTATCACGGTGAATTTGTCATGTGGCAAATGTAAAGCCGATTAAGTCAAAAACTACGGTTCCGAGTATAGATATTATATATTTTTGAAAAAAGGAGAATAAGCAGAATGTACAAATGTCAAAAAATACAGGGTGTTCCGTTTAAAATAACAAAGTTGATAGGGATTTGATTTTCATATCGTCATTTGTTTCTAAATTTACCGCCATGTAAACATTTAGCACATATATAAAAAAATACTTAGGTTCAAACTGATCCTTTTTTAAAGTCGACTAAAAAGGAAAAACAGTTTGCATGTTTATGGACAGTTGAAGTAGTATTCATAACGAGCCATTGAGCATCGCACCTACATACATAAAAGTAAGAAGTTTTCAGTCTCAGTCAGTTTTTTTAGTATTAAAATTAGGTTTCTTTGAGAAATGAGGACAATTTCTTCGATTTTTCTTCTTGATTTTCTCATCGTCACTTGTTTTTAAATTTACCTACATGTAAATATCTAGGAACTTACAACTTTCATATCAACATTTGTAGCTTTAAAAAAATGGCTCCCCGGGGGGTGGCAAATTACGCAGGCCAACACACATTTTGATGCCTGCGATTTTTTAACAGTTCCTGGGTAATTTTTGGATGCAGAATGTAAAAAAGTTCTCAGATTTTGTCTATCAGATCTAGCTTTAAAAAAAATTGTGTATATATTTTACGTTATAACTGTTTTAATATATAATATTACTACTGCCAGTTAAAAAAACAAAGACACATGGATTTAAGTATTTATTGCAAAAACTTAATTTACATAATTACATTAGTTACTAATCACATACAAATTTTCTTTTATACGATTTTCTAGAATGGAGTTTACTAGGGCAGTCTCGCTGAAGGCTCCAGCAGTAGTCCACCATCATGTGGCTATCCCATCGTCCTTGATAACGATCTTCGATTGTTTTAATATCCTGATGGAATCTTTCCCCCTGTTCTTCACTGCAATCACCTAAGTTTTCTGGAAAACGATCTAGGTGGCTGTGGAGGTAATAAACTTTTATACTCATGCTACAGCCGAGAATATTAAAATTTGAAAGCATAGTTTCCACTAATTCTACGTAATTCTCTGCTTTATGATTGCCAAGAAAATTTTGTACTACTTGAACAAATGAACACCAAGCGTTAGATTCAGTCTCGTTCATTGATGTGGTGAATTGTGGATCTTTAACAAGTTTCCTTATTTGAGGACCATCAAAGATACCAGCTTTTAGTTTTTCCGTGCTAATGCCAGGAAATTTACGTAACAAATACACAAAACAATTTCCATCTCGATTTAAAGCCATCACAAATTGCTTCATTAGGCCTAGCTTGATATGCAAGGGCGGAAGTAAGATTTTTTTTCTTGAAACCAAAGGTCCGTTGATCACGTTTTGTTTTCCTCGAATCATGACATCTCTTGAAGTCCAATTTTTGTTAACCCAGTGCTCATTTTTAGCACTGCTGTCCCAAAGGCCGAAAAACAAGGATATTTTGTATAACCACTCTGCTGTCCAAGGTGGAAGTTGACCATTTTTAAATCAACACAAATTGCCCACTGATGTTCTTCGTATTTAATTTTTCTCAAAACTAATGCAATTGTTTCATATTCTTTCTTCATCGTAGTAGAATGGCCAATAGGAATTGAGCCATATTTGTTACCGTTATGTAAAAGAACACATTTTAAACTACGTTTTGAACTGTCAATAAAAAGGCGCCAATCATCTGGAGTGTATTCAGGCAAACCCATTTTTTCCAAGAGCCCTTTTATATTGTAACAGAATCCCAAGTCATCTTCCTGAGCGAAAAAAGGCAGCAGATCCTTATCTCTTTTACGATAAAATGTAATATTAGTACCTGGACAAAGTAGATTTTTTTCTTTTAATCTGGATGCAAGTAATTCAGCGGATTCCTTTGAGAGGTCTCTTATAAGATCGTTTAGTTCTTCTTGATTAAAACACTGCGGAATTGCTAAATCTGTTTCAAATTCGCTGTCGTTTTCTGATTGAATTCTTTGAACTTCGTCAGACGTTGATGTTTCTGTATCATCTTCTGTCAGTTCGGGTAGACTGCTGAATGATGGAACGGGTATTTCTTCTAAATGCGTTACAGGCCTTCTTGCAGAATCTAGATCAGGATATGTCCATTTGTGTCTATTGTTTCTATTTATGCTTTTAATATTAACGAGACAAAAATAGCAGTCGTCATGATGGTTTCGCGGTTCTCTGCAAACCATTGGTACACCAAACTTTAGGCACTTCCTCTTTCTAGTTGTTGTTGTATGAAATGTGGGGCCCAAGATTTATCTTGATCTCCTATATGACCGCCAAAATAGGCAAGATAAGCTCTTTTCACAAAGTCAGAAATCGTTTTTCTGCTCTCTTTCAAAGTGTATTCACCAGACACATAACAAAAAACATCGGGATGATTTACACAGGTACGTCTGCTTGTGGATGCCGTTGTTTCAGTTTAGTGTTTTGATACTACAAAACGACCAAAATTTACACAAAATGATAGCACAACTTTACTTGGGAAAACTCAGTAATATACTAAATCGAGTACAGCCAAGCGGGTATAGAAGGATCGGGTCATAGGCAATTACCGGTATAAAAGTAATTAAGAGCAGTGTATTGAGTAGTTCCTAGTATAGGAACATTGGGTCAGGGAAAATTCCAGGTATCCATTTGGTTAATTAGATTCTGGGAAATTTCTATTTTGACGATTAAGTACATATTTATCTGTTTATTTATTGTCCTGTATCCTGTATCTCAAAAATTAGAGCTGATAAAAAAAATCTGGTGGCATTTTTGGAATCAGCACATTAAGAACATCTAAAATCAGATGTTAGATTTCCGGCCTCAAATTTTTGTTTTCATTTTGTTACCCTGTGTTATAAAAAAGACCCTATACATCCATTACTCAGCGATTGTTTGCCAATTTGGATAAAATTTTCGAAGAATGTTCAGGATATTACCGGAGTGGTCCCATATCAATCATATTTTAAAAATATAAAAAATGGTGGAATAGTGGCATTTTCAATTATTTATGCGAGCGCTAGAGCCAATATAAATTACATCCACCATATCATCAGGAAAAAAAGTATGCACGTTAATATTGTGTTCCACATGGTTTTCGGGGTTTTTAATGACACGAAGTTCAATTTTACTCCTCTTTTTAAGTTTTGACAATTTTTTTATTCTTATTTGAGTTAAAAAACGAATTTTTTAAGAATATATTTTTTCCGTTTATAATACATAATACTTGTTATGTCATATACATCTCTTTTCCCTGTAGATAAAATTTGTCCTATAATGGGTTGCTAAAAATATGATCCACTCCCATAAAAAATTTCCTTTCCACTTGCATGTCCAACAGAAACATATTTCTTTTATTTACTATAAGATAAAGTATAAAAGAACCTGCCATTTAAGTATTGCAACCTTTTGTTAAACACTTGAATAACAACAAAAAATAATGTGATAATTTTCAATTAGCAAAGATTACCAAACTTCGTCTGGCCAAACAAATTACATTTTTTGAAAATCGAAAGTAATCCGAAAGTAGAACAATGTGACGTCTTATGTTAGGAATTATAACGGGACTAAATAAAAAAGAAATTACGAATTCGTTTTTATTGCTCAATGTTAGGTATGTGAACACAGGAACTTGACGATTTTGTTTTACACAAGCACTGCTAATTTTTAGATTTGGTTTATTCCAGTCTACGCTGAGTTAAACCAAAATTCTAAATTGCTAAAATCACTTGCTTTACAGGGTTGCGTTGATTTAAGTCATATGATTAAAATTATTGATCAAAATAATGACTGTAAAGACTAGATTTTTAATTAAAACATCATGATTTTTTAAAACTTTTCTACAATATTTATTGCTTAAATGCCTATTTATGAAAATAGCTTTTTGAAAATGCTTTTAATAAAACCAAACATAAATATTATAGCATCTTTCTAATAAACTCTTAAATGTATAACATTTAAATGTGACTAAAACATTACAAAAATAAAAAAAAGCTAAATGCATAATGTAACATTGCATAATGTTAAATATAAAAATAAGTATGCTTTCAAACAGAATATTTTTTAAAGAGAAATACTAATTTACAGGCTTTTTCATTGTCAAGTCTGTTTTTAATATTAGAATGAACAAGTCCATCTGTAGAAAATATTCTTTCCAAGTCCGAAGAAGATGCAGAGGTACCTACATATAATGGGAACAATGAACAATTACTATGATTTCTGCAATGGCTTCTTGAGATCTCCATCACTGTACGGTCACATTTTGTAATACTTCGCTAAAAAACATGATTTTTGAAAAGAGGTCTGATTTAGCTTCTAATTTGATTATTAATGGTAATAATTCTGTGTTTGGGAAATGTTTACCAGCAATATCTGAAGCATCTTTTTTTTTCTTCGCTTAAGAGGATCCAGTAAGTATGCCAAAAAGTGAAAAGGTGTTAAAGCTTGATAATATCTTGTTTTAAAAAGCTGATATTGATGTAAATTTCTGCTCTTATTTTCGATGGTATCAAAAAAAACCATACCGCACCTGTTTTAATGCTGCTAAAATCGTAAACAGTTTTGCGTAGGATTGTGTAATTGTGAAAATTCAAATTTTATAACAAAAAATATAATTAGTAGTACCTTCCTTTTACAATTTCAATTTATGAATATCAGCTAAGGATTCTGTGTCCTATTTGTTTTCATGTAACTTTTTTAATACTTTTTTTTACCATTATGTTCGTTTTCAGCTTTAAATTTTCGTTTCTAGGAGAAGTTTTTTTTGCGGAATTAGATATATCTGATAAAAGAGTTGTGCTGATACTAAGAGGAATCTTTGCAAGGTGCTGTGCATGCAATCAAGGAAAAAATTTGACAGCTTCAACTGCTTGCGAGGCATTTAATGTTAATTTAAGCCTAAGCAAATTAACTTATGTGCCAGAATTGACAGACCTGAAGGAATCCTTTACAATGATTAAATACGCTTTAATAGAAAGACTCGTTTGGAACAATGTTTTCATTTTATAGGTGTTTAAAGATTGCTTCTGATTTCTTATATATTCTTTAAATTAAAATGTATTAAAGAACATATACATCAGAATTTTTTAAAGGAAATCTATTTATCTATATCTTTAAAGTAAAACAGATGTTACGTGGTGTTAGGCACGTATACCATTTTGAGGTTGAATGGATTTTTCCTTAGATTTCCCACCAAGTAGGTACCTACTGTTCTACCGTTCTTAATTCCTATGGCCACAACAGGTGTACCTGATGGTCACAACTGGCAAAATGTGGCCACAAATGGTGAAAATTGTCTTCTAAAAAAAAATAATAAATAGACGGTTGCTCCTTCCACGCTAACGTGAACGAATCGTCGAAAAGTCGGTTCACGTTAAATAAGAAAAATGCATCAATGACTGCTTTTTTGACAAATTTGTACTAATCTAACGGGGACGTGGGGATTCACTTAACAGTTTAGATTTTGTTAAAAAGAAAACTGAAAAAAATTTTGTCAGTGTCGGAATTCAAACCTACAAGCTACACGACGTAGGCTAAGAACCTTACCACTGCGCCACCAAGCTAACATATCGTAACTAATAATATATATTAGGTAAGTTCATATCCCTAATAATAATAATATAAATCTTTTTAGGTAAGAAACTACTGCGTCATGTTTTGCCCACTAAAAAATATTTATTACATAAACACGATTATGACAACTATATTCCTACTATAACCAGTGACACAGAAATCGGTTTAAAAATGTCACAGCCATTAATTTGATATTAATATTCAATACTTTTTCATTAAAAAAAAACAGTGATTCAATATCATCTTTGTGTTCTTCACAAATTTGGCCTGTCGCTGATATAAATTTCCAAACAGACAGAAAATATATTCCATCGAATATCTTGTGGTAATATTAGCTTCTTTCCTCCATTTTCTTTGTACCAAGGATTTGACATATGTGTATTTCGAAAATATTTTACAATTTGCACTACATGATCTTTCCTTTCCCGTGTTTTTTACTTCTAAATCCTTGGAAAGTAAATTCAATATATGAGCAGAACACGCGAATGTAAAAATAAGGTAATCCAGTACTTCCACAATATTTTTTCGCGCACTGTTCATATTTGCCATGTTGTCTATAACAAAACTTATACCTGTGGCATTATATTTATCTTTACACTTTTTTATTAAACCAACGGCCATATCTGCCAGGTATTCAGCCGTGTGGGGGTGACCGGAAGTATCAACACTTTCTAGAACACTACATCCATTTTCCGTTGTCAAAGCTGCACGTATTATAGGTTCCTTGTGAATAGATGTTTCGATATACTTACAAAGGAACTAACCAGATAATTTCTTGATTAGTTCTTTCTTCTTATCTTGACATGTTCTTACAGTAAAGGAGGTTAAATTACTGCTGCTTTCATTAGTTTGATCTCCTAAATATCCTCCGGAGATATAGTTCTAGCATTCTTGATTTTTTGCTGACTGGTAACCCTGGGGAGATCGCCTAACTCACTTAACTGATTTTTACGTATTTCACAGTGATTTTTGAGCTTATCGACTAGTCCCTGCATTTCTTTATTACATTTTTTACGGTTTGAACGACATCTAAGTTTGCCCGTAACTTTTAATTTGATGAAATGTTGCCAAATACTGCCTCGACTAGCCATAATAACTTTGGCGACACGACGTGTGTCAACTTTCAGAGCAAAAGAGTAAAGGCGAAAGTTCACTGAATAAAAATATAAGTTGCAGCTTGCAGCACTTGAACACGTGACTCGATTTACCCATTCCTGGCGTCCCGCCCCGGCTGGTACATTCTGGGTACCGGTCGGGTCTCCGGCACATACACAGTTGTTCAGGCTACGTGATCGCGCCAGTTTGTTATTGTGCTATATAGAGAGACAAAAGTTTTTTTATTTCTTTGACAAATATGAGCCAATATGCCTATTAGATATTGCTCTGTAGATGGTTGTAAAAAACATGTTTTATTAATTCTGTCTTTTTGTCTGTCGGTCTGTCTCTCTGTTAGTTCCCGACATAGCTTAAATACTACTTGTCCGATTGACTCCAAATTTTGACCAGACATTAAGGGTCATATGAGGATGACCTAGTAATATGTTAAAAACATTGTCATTTTTATATATTGTATTATTTGGGGTTAAGATCTAATAAAAAAATAAGTCTTTTTTTATTGTCGATCTTACCCAACTTTATTGTTGCATCCTCAGAACACACAAATTCTATATCCTGCATAAAACCCATATTATCAGTCTTTACCTTTAACGATCTTCTTGTAATTATGTTAGAGTGGTGTATTATTTGGGGTTGGGATCCGGTAAAAAAACAATAGACCCTTTTAAACTGTCGACGTTTCGATATTTTATTGTTGCATCTTCAGAACACATATAAATTCAATATCCTGCATGAAACCCACATTATCTGTCTTTACCTACTACGCTGGTCCGCAAATATTTTCTAGATATTAAGTTTCTAACTGATTTTCGTTAACGATCCTCTTGTTGTTATGTTAGAGTGGTGTATTATTTAGGGTTGGGATCCGGTAAAAAAAAACAATAGACCCTTTTAAACTGTCGACGTTTCGATATTTTATTGTTGCATCTTCAGAACACATATTAATTCTATATCCTGCACGAAACCCATATTATCAGTCTTTATCTACTACGTTGGTCCGTAGTTATTTCCCAGATATATAACGAGCCTCTTGTTTTTATGTTAGAGTGGTGTATTATTTGGGGTTAGACCCAGTAAAAAAAAACAAGACTTTATTTTTAAATTGTCGACGTTAAAGTGCGGGACACGAAAGAAAACAGGGCGGAGTCAATCTGTTTAGGATGGTCGGGCAAGAAATCCCTTTAAACCAGTGGTGTCCCGTCGTTCTTTAAATAATATGGCACTCCTTTTTGACTATACGCACTACAGATAATTAAAAAATGTAACTATGCTATGCCGAACCTGTATCTATATTTGTCTGTTTTCTTTCGTGTACCGCACTTCTATATCTTTTTTGTGTTGCAAAAACGGCGAACTTTCGAATTTTAAAATGATTTAATTTTGATTTTTCTTGATCGATTTACCTATAAATATATTTTTTCTTGAGTTCTGTCATTAACGGTTCCAGGGCTACTGCCTACGTCCACTCTTATTGGACCACACAGTATAGTGATATATGATTTACAAGTCCAAATTTTACAAGGGCAGCCAGCATCAGATCCAGTGAACGAGATTTATCAAAATTTTAATTTATGCAGTTCGACTTTGGGCTACTCGGGTATGCCAAAAGTGGCCGTCTGTCTCCGTTTGTCATATTACTTTATACAGGGGCCGTCATTGTGAAGTACTATACAGGGCGTTTCCTAATTGCGTGCTGATGTTAAAGGGAGTGTTTTTATGCCCTAAAAGTCTTAACTTTTGAGATACAGGATGGTAAAGTTTAAAAAGAAAACATTTTTTTTTCATCCCAATAACTGATGAAATTTGATACACGTCTTCTATGCATTAAGGAGCATAAGGATTTACACAGGTTAATTACATATGCACGCCACTGGTAGAAATTTCCAAAATTGATTGTTAGTAAAAAATGCCCTTTTATGCATAAAAGACGTGTATCAAATTTCACACAGTTATTTATCTACAGGGTGCGGCAAAAGTCAGTTTACCAATTTGCATAATAACGCAAACACACAATGATGGGATGCAAACCTTGGGAAAAAAATAAGTTAACTCATTTTCAAATTAACAAAAACAATGATGAGATGCCAAATTTTGTTTAATATAAAAAGAGCTTAAATAATAATACAAAATAAAGTTTATGCCCTACATTTTGTGCTCAAACTGTAAGCCACCTTCATCAATGCATTTATGACATCGCTTAAGCACTGTAAAACACGTCTTTCTACAGAACTCCTGTTCGGCACGAAGAGCTTCAAACTCCTCTTCAATCCTCTCTTTTAAGTGTTGTATATCCCGTATTTGGGTGGCAAACACTTTATCTTTAAGTACGCCCCACAAAGCGAAGTCACACGGCGTTAGGTCCGGTGAGCGCGCAGGCCATTCAATTTTGCCTCTCCTCCCTATCCAGTCTCCAAATTGGTCATTAAGAAAATCACGAACTTGTAAGGCGTAATGAGGCGGAGCGCCATCCTGCTGAAAGTATCGGATACCTTCTAAGAGAGGATTATTTTCTAGTTCGCCCTTTAAATCGATTAGAAGGTTCAGATAATTGTCTGAATTTACCGTCCCATCAAAAAAATATGGCCCGACGAGACCACCCGCATACACTCCACCCCATACAGTTATACCAGGAACATTTAGCTCTTCTTGAATGGTTACATGAGGGTTTTCTGAGGCCCAGTACACGGAGTTGTGTCGGTTGATTCGACCGTTCATTTTGAATTGCGCTTCATCGGACCAGAGAATAGATCGGTAAAAATTAGCGTCGTCTTCGGCGCACCCACTGTACCACTCGCAGAATTCAAGCCTGCGATCCGGGTCGTCCTCAGTTAACGCATGCAGCAAACGTGGTCGATAACAACGTATCTTCATGGTTTTTAACATCCGACGTAAACTGCGATCCGAAATCTCTAATTCAAGAGACGTACGCCGCGCAGACTTGGTTGGTGCCTCGATGAAAGCTTGAGCAACTACCTGCATGTTTTCTTCTGTGGTTACAGTTTTGGGACGGCCACTGCGCGGGGCATCTACAACAGACCCGGTTTCTGAGAATTTCCTGTGCAGTTTATGGACCATTTATGGAAAAATGATGTTGTAATCGGCATGATAACGTAAATAACCGGACAACAGACAGATACGTTCGGCCGTCGTGTACTTCGCACGGATCGGAGCAGCCATAGTGATGCGACTTGGTTGAACGATACGCTAATACTAAAGTAAACTTTCGCCTTCAAACCAGCGCTGCTTTAAACCCCCACTACGGTCGCGCGTGCTTGTTTCGACGAAAGAAGTCCGCATGTGCGTATTTCGACAGCGTAAACTGACTTTTGCCGCACCCTGTATAATAGCGTCAGAATTGGGATTTAAAAAAAATGTTTTTTAAAATCTGTATCTCCAAAGTTAAGACTTTGAGGTTCATATTACATTTTTTTCTTAAAAAGGTTCACCTCCCTTTAACATTAGCACGCAATTAGGAAACGTCCTGTATAGTACTTCACAATGACGCCCCCTGTACAAAGTAATATGACAGACGGAGACAAACAGTCACGAATAGCGCAAAGTCGAACTGCATTTATCTGTTAATTTTGGAAAAATATGAGTTCTGTAGTTTTTCAAATTTTAATTGCAATATTACATATTTTTTGACACCCGATTTTGAACAGAAAATTAATTATTTTGAAGCAGTTTATTGACAGCTACTTATATGAAAAAAAACTAAGCCATCTTTGAGGTTGACGGCTGTGATTCTAATGGTTCGATTCCTTCTAAATCGTTGTCTTCCTCTGAAAATGATGAGGTTTCGTCGTCACTACTTGAAGATCCCAGTCATCAATTTTGCCGTCTACTTCACAGTATTTTTCTTCAATAGAACGAACGTGTTTAACATACGATTTCCAATTTTCAGCTGATATTGATTCAATCGCTTCTAATGTTATTTTATTTAAATTTTTAATTGAAAGTTCACCGGTGTTGCGCTCTAGAATATATTTTTTTACTCCTGTCCATGCAAGTTCAATAGGGTTGAGGTCGCACGTGTATGGAGGCAGCCTTAAAGGTGTATGACCGAGGTTACGTAAGTAAAAGACCGTCAATTTTATACTTTTTTCTCTAGGCTTGTTGGCTGATATTACTTCATATAATTGATATTTTCACCATGTTGGATCACATACAAGATTGTTCGATTTAAGCCACGATATCATATGAGCTTTTGTAGAGTATTAAGCTGGCACTTATCTTCTACGTGAGAATGATAAGACGCATTATCCATTACCACGACTGATTTGGGAGGAATGTTAGGTAGAAGCTTCTCGAGCAACCACTTTTCAAAATTATCTCTATTCATCTGTTCATGATAGTCTCCAGTTGTTAGTCCCGAGCGAAACACTAAAGCAGCACCTGGAACAAATCCGGCTTCTGAACCAGCATGAACTATAATAAAGCGACTACTAGAGCGGATTCCCTGAACAACACCTGTAACACTTTCACTTTGCCAGTATTGGTTCACTGTCATATCATTATCTACCCAGGTTTCGTCTAGATACACAACATTGCGTCCTTCTTGCCTATATTGCCTTACAGTTGATAGATATTTCACCCGCCAGTGAAAAATATTTGGTCTCTCAATGAGCAATTTTCGTTTATTTTGGCACTTAAGCCAAACAAAACCATTTGATCGTAAAAGCCGATTTAAGGTTTTATACCCGTACGGAAAATCTATTTTGTTCTTTACAGCACGAAGCAGGGGTTTACAAGTCGGAACCTTCTTCAAGTTTATATAAAAATCCTCTATTGTTCGTCGAATTACTTGAAAATCACCATCGTCAATTTTATCTTTGTATGATAATCGGGTTCTTTTTTTACCAGGAGATTTTGAAGGTGAAGTAGAACATGAGCGATCATTATGTTCTCTTTGAATTTTTCTTACACTATTTTCCGAAACACCAGTGTAAAATGCAGCGCGTTTAACTATTATTTTCAGCTTCTCTAGTATAGGCCTCTATAACGCTCGCAATAACTTCACGTGCACCGCTTCGAATTGTTTTTCCTCTTTTGTTCGCCATCGTTACTTCGAAATAATAATTCAAATTCAACGCGACGCATTTATATAGAAATGAAAACAAATGCTCGAAATGTATCGGCGCCACTGGAAATAGCTAGAACCTTCTAGCGGCAAGTGCATGGACACTCTAGGCACATTACAGGTGGACCAGTGCGAAATTTACTAAATCCTCGATTAATTTTCCGTACCGCTAAGCTGGCGCACTTTATAGGTGAAGCGGCAAACAATTACAACAAATAAAATAACATAAAATTTATTTGCGTACACAAATTTTACTTTTCCGCTTGCTTAAGACTATGAACTTTTATTTTAAGGCCGGTTTTCTTTTGTGCCCCGCACTTTACGCAACTTTATTTTAACAAAATTTGTTCAATTAACTTTAAATTTTGCAGAAAAATTAAATCTGCCAATCGGATAAACTGGTACGAATTCAACATAACCTAACAAAATGGCAGTATGTGTCAATGTATAAACTGTTTATTGAATTTATTCAAATTATGCCCACAAGTTAAGTGTGACATATGTAGAAAGAAAATGGTAAAATATTGGTATGAATCCAATATCATGAAACAAAATGGCGCCCAATAAAATGAAAAGTATATGTAACACTCATGTACTGTGACTATGTACTGAAGTAAACTGAGCCACATTTCACTATTCCGAACAAATGGGAAAAAATTATACGAGGGAAGTTACGGGTAAAGGAAATTTACCGATTTTTTTATTTTTATAATAAAAATATTCTATTCTTAAATTCGACTAGCAGATAAGTAACCATTTAATATTAAATTCACTATGTTTAAATAACATTTAAATCTGTAATTTTAAAATATTAAACTAGTCCGACGACAAAATACAAGTCAATAATTTTTGTCTAAGTTTATTATTTATACTTTTGAAATTCACTGGTAGATAAAAATTCGTAGCGCGAAGCAAAAACTACTCGGTAACAGGAGCTAGTGTCGATGGGGTTTGAAACTAGGCGGCTCGCCGTTTATCTGCAATTTTCAAAGTGCCGACGGCCCAGTGCGGCAACTTATATTTTTATTCAATAAACTTTGCTAATAGCCAGCACGCGCGATAGACCGTTAGCGTGTTGGAAGTTTCTGCAAATTTTTAACCGAATTCCTAATCGTGTTTTTATTTAAAAAAAGGCGTTACCAACAGTAAGGAATAAAATTTAATAAATATTATTAAATAAAAGATATTTTAAATTAAATCAGCGACAGCACAGATACAGCAACAAATGCAATAAATAACAAAGCCCAGCTCGATGTAATAATGACACACTGCGTTAAAGTATTCGATAAAGTAGTTCACAATATTCTTCTTAATACATTGGGTTAGTTTGGATTTTCACATAGTGTTTCTCTATTTTTGGAGTCATACTTATCTTTGAGAGGTCAACGCGTTAAAGTTGGTACAAGTTTTTCTCATCGCCATATAGCGATCGGGTGTGCCGCAGGGCAGTACGTTACCTGTTGCTGTGTTTATTAACAGTTTGCCCTCGGTTGTTGAATTTTCTGAGAGTCTCCGGTTTGCAGATGATTTCAAGGTGTTTAAAGTTGTAAAAACGACTGTGAACAGAGATCTTTACCCAGTAGATTGGTTTAGTGAAAATAGAATGGCTTTGAATGTTAATAAATACAAACTATCAATATAGATTTAACGACTCTGAATTGAGTAGAACCAATAAATGTAGGCACCTTGGGGTTTATTTGCAAACAAATTAAGATTTAACAAGCACTAAGGCTTACAGGGCACTTGGTTTTATAATTAGAAACACCAAACCTTTTAGGATATGCTCCATAAACAGATTGTATAAAGCATTAGTAAGACCCCACCTGAATACGCCTCAGTTGTTTGGGCACCAAAAGCTGAGGCTCACCGCAACGCCATTGAAAATGTGCAAAAAGGACTTTGATATCGTGATGTTAACTAAAAGGTAAAACCTGTGCTAACATTTACAATGTTATAAATAATATTAAATATAAAAATTGTCTCCTGGTTGATAGAATATGCTTTAATGTTCCTAAAATTAATTTAAGGATAAAATCCTCTAAATTCCTCGCCATTAGACAATATGTTAGTAGAATGCGCAAGGGTGATGTTGACTTCTTTCATATCACCAGCTCTGAATTAGTGATACATTGTTCAGTATTTTAAGTTATGTGTTTGTGAATGTACTTAGTTAATATTTTAATAACTCAATGTTGCAGCCAAGGGCGTACGGTGAAATTTTACGAAAGGGAAGCAATTTTTAGAAACTTACCTATTTATAACGCAATTCGATTTTTCGATCATTTTTTACAAATTCGTCAACGATGTCATCATAAAAACGTCGATGCTCCGACATATTTTGGAGAAGTTTATTTTCAATGGACATGCGAAAGTCTCTCCTGCCCCGTTGAATTTCTCACGAAATTTTGTATACGTTTAAGTGTCGAAAAATTGCGTTCTACTGATGAACTTGTGGCAGGTATTGTCAATACAATTTCCGACACTTCGGTGAAGGCATCTTCCAGCTCCTTGTCTTTTAAAAATTGCATTAGTTCCTTAGCGTTCTTTTTGGCGCTAATGTAATCAGTTTCGTAAATCACTTTTAGTTCAGATCGCAGCAACACTCGGTCGAAGAACCGGCCATAATGAAGAAGAAGAGATTTAAACGCATCTTCTGGAAAAGTTTTTCCTTTAAATGCATCAAAATTGCAGAGCTCGAGGAATTTAAAATCATTTAAACCGTTAAATCTATAGTTTATTTGTTGCTGAATTTGATCGATTGTTTCATAAAAGAGGCTTCTGTATGACGTTTGAACATCTCCGACCTTGTCTGTTCGAAGACGCTTGGCTTGTGGCCCTACGTTTAACGTCATCGTTTTCTCCCAAAATAGGTCAAAGTCATCTCTTTTTTGGCTTAACATGGACTTAAAATCATCCACTTTGTTTAGGCAAAAAGCAATATCATTTGTTTTAGTTTGTAATATATTAAAAACATTGTCCGAGAATGGAAATATTTCTCAAAATATGTTCAACAAATAATTAAAATTAAAATCTCGTTTCAAACAGTCCAAAAACCCCCTGGAACTATTTATTGCTTCTGAGTCCCATGTTTCATTATTTTCTATTATATTCTCAAATAGTTCAATCAGTGATTCACAATTTTCAGATACTGTTAACACAAGTCTTCCATTATAATTCCACCTAGTAGGAGCTACTTTGGGCAATCGTTTGTGGACAATGGAGTCCAAAGCTTGTGTACGTTTTGTTGACTTAGCAAAATAGCAGCCATGCCACTTAAAGTAACGAAAAATACTTTACACCCTTTAATGTGATTGATGGACTGCGATAAAACTAAATTTAATTTATGAGCAAAACAATGGACAAACACAGCACTTGAGAAAGGTTCTCGAACTTTAGCTTGCAGAACCCCTAATTGTCGTGCCATCACTGCAGCTCTATCATAGATAATTGGCTAAAATTAGTGATATCAGTTGTTTCGTCCAGAACTTAATTCTTCTTAGAATAATGGTTGCAACAGCGGAAATTAAATCATTCTGGATTCGATTCGACGTTCCGCGAAAAACGCTAGACTGCTGTAAATGGTTTTTTAAGCAGTCATCATATTTAGCCATTAAACTAAGTAAATCTTGAAAATTTCCTGTATTTGAAGAAACCCTTGTTTCGTCATGACCTCTAAATCCCAATTCGTGCTGTCCGAGAAAACAAACAACATCGATAAGTCTTCTTAACTGTTTATTAAGGGCGTGTTCAATTCTGGTTTTGCCGAAGAAATTGTTTAAAGGAAAAACCAGTTTTATTCCAGAGACCTTTTTCATTTTCAAAAAGTAAACATGGCCAGCAAAATAATTTACTTATGTTTTCACACCCTGTTAGCCATTTAAATTGTTCGTATTGTTTTTCCGGATAAAAATGTCTAATACATTACATACATTTTTCATTTTTGTGGTTAAATTTTTCATAGGCGGTTTTGCCCTTCCTTTGGAAATTATTTGAAGCTTATCAGCGAAGTTTAATGTTGAAAATCCCTTTATTATTAAGACACACACCACACATTCACACACACTCTTCGTACTAAATTCTCCAACATTTTCAACGTTATTTCCGAGAGCCGAACGTACGTATCACACAACACACGGATAGCCGTTCAAACAAAGAACCTACTCCAACGATAGCTTCCGCCCCCACTTAAAGCACGCAACTGAAATGCAAAAATTGCAAACAGCCGGTGGCAAGTTCAATAACCTCTGGCTCGATTCACAGGAAATCAAGCATACAGGACTTGGCTGCAGAGAAACTAGCGGCCCGCATAGGTTCTATTCGATTTCTATTGTGGCTCGGTCGAAGTCAAGGCCGCATTTATTATGGGTTTGATAATCAAGATAATATTTTGGCATTTTTAATATAAACTAAATTATTGGTTTCTTATTTCAAAAATTACATTTTAGAAGATGTTTTGTATTTTTTTTTGGGGAAGCACTGCTTCCCTTGCTTCCATGGACTGCACGCCCCTGGTTGCAGCCATTATGCACTCTCACTTGTAATTACTTTGTAAAGGTGTCTGTATGAGAATAAAATTTAAAAAAAAATAATTTTAGCAGAACACGTACTAGGTAGTCTCACTATATTACAAACACAAACAACTCAAGCTGTTACAGCCATTCTACATATACGGGAAAGTACAAAACACATTTTTTCAGTTTATGTAATTACGTGTCAGCTAGAATAATTATACATCAAATGTCATTACCGAGCCAAAGTGGTCCCTCTAGAAGGCAAGTTGTAGCAACAATCACCGATAAACATCGACACCGGACCGATTGGCCTACAGACCCTGAGACGGGTGTCTCGAAGGAGAACGGTACCATCTGCGGCCAACTCTTTCTCACATAATGTAACAGCTTATCATCACGGGCACAAAGGGTCCTGCACAATAAAGCTTTCGTCGATGATCGTATCTCGGGCAGTTACAGGAGGCCGCAATCAATCTGTCGACATACCGTTTCAAAAAAGGAATACTACCATTTTTAATTTCCATGGAAGAGAATAAAGAACTATTTTTACTCGATTCTTTAAAGTTTTGTAGTAAATAAATTCGATTGTTAAAAAATCCGTAAATTTCGTTTATCCGGAACTTCCCTCGTTACGAGCCTTTCTTTTTATTAAAAATAATGAAGTTTAATACCTAGTGATTTAGTAACACATATACCGGCTGTCCCTCAGATGTTGCTCACCCTTATAACTTTTTTGTTTTTTGAGATAACTTTTTCAAATTTGGTTTGTGAATACAAGACATAAATTCGGATTTTTGGACTGGATTCGTTTGTTTTAAGACACTTCCGGTTTGACCGGAAATGACGACTACTTTCGATTCTTAAATGGGACCCCCGATGTATTCTTAATTATTTCGATAAAAAATGGCGTTCTGAGTGCAATGACACCCGATTTGTCAGTTTTTGACAGATGTAGGATTTTTATGATATATTTTTTTCAATCTAGCATGCTAAGAATCACTTAAATCGGTTCATTTCTGATATAGTAGTAAGGGAAAAATACAAGCTTACCTCTTTTGATCCTAAAAACTATTTTATGCCTGTTTGAAATAAGCAAAATCAGTATTTTTGTGTTTACTCAATTTTTTCAAATAGAAAGAAGATGGCTCCTGGGGTTTTCATCAGGGGAGTGCAGCCAAGTCCTGTATGCTTGATTTCCTGTGAATCGAGCCAGAGGTTATTGAACTTTCCACCGGCTGTTTGCAATTTTTGCATTTCAGTCGCGTGCTTTAAGTGGGGGCGGAAGCTATCGTTGGAGTAAGTTCTTTGTTTGAACGGCTATCCGTGTATTGTGTGATACGTACGTCGCGTCGTGCATGATGCGATATGGAAGACAATAATACGGACGTGGATATGCAAATACCGTCAACTTCGGCTGTCGGTAATAACGTTGAAAATGTTGGAGAATTTAGTAAGAAGAGTGTGTGCGAATGTGTGGTGTGTGTCTTAATAATAAAGGGATTTTCTACATTAAACTTCGCTGACAAGCTTCAAATAATTTCGAAAGGAGCCTTTCCTTTGGAAATTATCCGCCTATGAAAAATTTAACCACAAAAATGAAAAACTGTATTAGACATTTTTATCCGGAAAAACAATACGAACAATTTAAATGACTAACAGGGTGTGAAAATGTAAGTAAATTATTTTGTTGGCCATGTTTACTTTTTGAAAATAAGAAAGGTCTCTGGAATAAAACTGGTTTTTCCGATTTAAACAATTTCCATAAAGCTGTAAAAAGACACATTATGTCCAAAGCGCATTTTCAGGCCGTCATAAAAGAAAAAGATTCGGCAAAACCAGAATTAAACACGCCCTTAATAAACAGTTGGAAATTAGTCACCGCCAACACAGTGAACTAGTCGATAAAAATAGGCAAATATTAAGAAGAATTATCGATGTTGTTTGTTTTCTCGGACAGCACGAATTGGGATTTAGAGGTCATGACCAAACAAGGGTTTCTTCAAATAGAGGAAATTTTCAAGATTTACTCAGTTTTATGGCTAAATATGATGATTACTTAAAAAATCATTTAGAGCAGTCTAGCGTTTTTCGCGGAACGTCGAATCGAATCCAGAATGATTTAATTTCCGCTGTTGCAACCATTATTCTAAAAAGAATTAAGCAGGAGATTGACGAGGCGGGGTTCATTGCTATTGTTCTGGACGAAACAACTGATATCACTAATTTTAGCCAATTATCTATAGTAATACGCTACGTTAAAACAGACGGAAGTATTCAAGAGCGATTTTTGGGTTTTAAGAATGTGTCCGAAAATCGTACAGCAGATGGATTATATACCGTAGTTTATAACGTTACTTAAGAAATTAATGGAGAGAAAAAATTAGTCGCTCAAAGCTATGATAGAGCTGCAGTGATGGCAGGAAAAATTGGGGGTCTGCAAGCTAAAGTTCGAGAAACATTCCCACGTGCTGTGTTTGTTCATTGTTCTGCTCATAAATTAAATTTAGTTTTATCCCAGTCCATCAATCACATTAAAGAGTGTAAAATATTTTTCGTTACTTTAAGTGGCATGGCTGCTTTTTTTTTCCAAGTCAACAAAACGTACACAAGCTTTGGACTCCATTGTACACAAACGATTGCCCAAAGTAGCTCCTACTAGGTGGGACTATAATGGAAAAGTGTGTTAACAGTATCTGAAAATCGTATCTGATTGAACTATTTGAGAATATAATAGAAAATAATGAAACGTGGGACTCAGAAGCAATAAATGGTTCGAGGGGGTTTTTGGGACTGTTTGAAACGAGATTTTAATTTTAATTATTTGTTGAACATATTTCCAGAAATATTTCCATTCTCGGGCAATATTTTTAATATATTACAAACTAAAACAAATGATATTGCTTTTTGCCTAAAGAAGGTGGATGATTTTAAGTCCATGTTAAGCCAAAAAAGAGGTGCCTTTGACCTATTTTGGGAGAAAACGATGACGTTAAATGTAGAGCCACAAGCCAAGTGTCTTCGAACAGAAAAGGTGGGAAATGTTCAAACATCATACAGACGCCTCTTTTATAAAATAATCTATCAAATTCAGCAACATATAAACTATAGATTTAACGGTTTAAATGATTTTAAATTCCTCGAGCTCTGCAATTTTGATGAATATAAAGGAAAAACTTTTCCAGAAGATGCGTTTAAATCTCTTGTTCTTCATTATGGCCAGTTCTTCGACCAAATGTTACTGCGATCTGACCTAAAAGTGATTTACGAAACTGATGACATTAGCGCAAAAAATAACGCTAAGGAACTAATGCAATTTTTAAAAGACAAGGAGCTGGAAAATGCCTACACCGAAGTGTCGAAATTGTGTGAATTAGTATTGACAATACCTGCCACAAGTTCATCAGTAGAACGCAATTTTTCAACACTTAAACGTATAAAAAATTTTGTGAGAAATTCGACGGTGCAGGAGAGACTTTCGCATACATCGCTGTTGTCCATCCTGTAAACTTCTCCGAAATATGTCGGAGCATCGACGTTTTTATGAGGACGTCACTGACGAATTTGCAAAAAATTATCGAAGAATCGAATTACATTACAAATAGGTAAGTTTCCAAAAATTGCTTCCCTTTCTTAAAATTTCACCGCACGCCTCTGGTTTTTATAAAATACCTCTTTCTTCCGAACAGTTTGATACTACACACTCAAATATTACATGAACTCTTTCTCCTAAAAAAGCAAACATATGTATTGTTACTACATACATAATAATTGAGCAGTCCGCAACATCTAGTCATCCATGATTCAACCAGTTGACGGTGTGTCGAAGGGCACAGCGGGAAATGTAAATAAAATACACATAAACTGATAGTTTGGAAAAGAGCACTTCAAATACGCGAAAAAATGTTAATTCTTGCACATTAGAAACATGCATTCTTTATAATAAATGGATATTTAATTAAACGTAGTAGGCTATGTCCGAGACGGTACGAAACAAACGTATTAAGGCGGCTTTGAAAACAAAACACTGTTAACAATTTTGACAATCGTTTTTATTTGTATGCGCATTTTTACTCAAGTACCTAATTGTTTTAGTGATTTGTTAAAAACTGATTTAAAATTTTCTATTAAAACATGGAAAATTACACAAGAAGTGAAAAAATTGACATGCTTCTAGTTCCTGGTGAATGCAGGCAGAATTCAGTTCAAGCTGCTCAAATGTATTCACGGAGATATCCCGATCGTCGTCATCCCACCCGGCATTATTTACCCAAGTTGGTTAGAAAAATGCGCAACGATCCCAAAAATAATCCTAACGCACCATTTGTAAAAAAGAATAGATGTTGCGGCATACGCGTAGGTAAATATGACAGAATCACTTCGAGAGATCGCTTTAGAAAGTCAAATATCTAAAAATTCGGCTTGGCGAATTTTACACAAACACAAATACCGTTCGTATAAATATAAATATCAATTACATCAACACCTTTATCAAGGAGATAACATCCGAAGATTGCAGTGTTGCACTTGGTATTTAGGGAAGTGTTTAGAAGAAACAGTTTCCCGTTTAAAATACTTTATATCGACGAGAGCCGATAGAATAGAAAATCTGCATTTGATGGTAGAGGGAAATTTTTAAGAACGTTTTGGGTTTAATTGTTGGATTGAAATTCTCGGTCATAGAATTTTGGGGCCTATAATTTTTGATGGTCACTGAGATTTACACTTTCTGACCCATCAAACTCGGGAGTGTCTCGAAGAAATACCAGGGATTAATGGAAACTATATATTTACCAACAAAATGGCTCCCCGCCTCACAATGCAAGGGCAGTAAAAAAACTACTTAAATACCATATTTGGCGTAAATTGGATCGGAAATAGTGGACCTATTGGGTTGCCTCCAAGGTAAAACTGAATTTACTTCTAAGTACTTTGTATCTTTGTTATAATTGTTTAAATATTTCAGATCGCCAGACCTCACCCTCTTAGATTTTTTTTTGTGGGGCACTGTCAAAAATGAAGCTTATAATACATCTTCAGCAACCCGTGGTGAACTAAAAAACAAAGTAAGAGCGGCCATAAACAGAATTACCCCAGGACAACTAAGAGAAGTAGTGAGAGCAACTGTAGAAAAGGTACAGCTTTGTCAAGAAGAGCACGGTGGCCATTTTGAAACCTTAACAATTTATTTTGGTTATAATAATTTCAAAATTAAATACGTTATAAATTGTTTGTCGTTGTAACACTTTTAAAATTTTATAATATTTATCATGTTAATAAACAAGTCATGAGTAATGTTTCCAAAGCCACCGTTTGTTTCATAGCGTCTTCGTCATGTGTATTTGAAAATCACGTCTAAATAATAATAAAATATTTTTTTTCTAAGCTGTTAGTTTATTTATAATCTATTAGTTTTCCGCTGTAGCCATGGTAACACAGTCAACTGTTGGAATCATGGATGAGTTGACGGTGCAGACCAAGATCAATGATAATGTACGTAATAGCAATATTACGTGCATTATCATGAAGGATGTGGTATCGAAATACTCGGAAGAAAACGGATTTTATAAAAACCACTTCCTTTCTATTTAAAAAAATTGAGTAAACACAAAAATACTGATTTTGCTTATTTCAAACTGGCATAAAATAGTTTTTAGGATCAACACAGGTAAGCTTGTATTTTTCCCTTACTACTAGACAGGGGCGTGAAGTCCATGGAAGCAAGGGAAGCAGTGCTTCCCCAAAAAAAATTACAAAACATCTTTTAAAAAATAATTTTTGAAATAGGAAACCATTCATTTAGTTTATATTAAAAATGCTAAAATATTATCTTAATTATCAAGCCCATAATAAATGTGGCCTTGACTCCGACCCAACCACTATAGAAATCCAAAAGAACGTATGCGGGCCTCTAGCTTCTCTGCAGCCAAGTTCTATATGCTTGATTTCCTGTGAATTGAGCCAGAGGTTATTGATCTTTCCACCGGCTGTTTGCAATTTTTGAATTTCAGTCGCGTGCTTTAAGTGGAGGCGGAAGCTATCGTTGGAGTAGGTTCTTTGTTTGGACCGCTATCCGTGTGTTGTGTGATACGTACGTCCCGTCGTGCATGATGCGATATGGAAGACAATAATACGGACGTGGATATGCAAATACCGTCAACTTCGGCTGTCGATAATAACGTTGAAAATGTTGGAGAATTTAGTTAGAAGAGTGTGTGCGAATGTGTGGTGTGTGTCTTAATAATAAAGGGATTTTCTACATTAAACTTCGCTGATAAGCTTCAAATAATTTCCAAAGGAAGGGCAAAACCGCCTGTGAAAAATATAACCACAAAAATGAAAAACTGGATTAGACATTTTTATCCGGAAAAACAATACGAACAATTTAAATGGCTAACAGGGTGTGAAAATATAAGTAAATTATTTTGTTGGCCATGTTTACTTTTTGAAAATGAAAAAGGTCTCTGGAATAAAACTGGTTTTTCCGACTTAAACAACTCTCATAAAGCTGTAAAAAGACATTATGCCCAAAGCGCATTTGCAGGCCGTCATAAAAGAAAGTCTTTGGCAAAACCAGAATTGAACACACCCTTAATAAACAGTTGGAAATTAGTCACCGCCAACACGATGAATAGTCGATAAAAATAGGCAAATATTAAGAAGACTTATCGATGTTGTTTTAGGGTATTTGAAGAAACAAGGGTTTCTTCAATTAGAGAAAATTTTCAAGATTTACTTAGTTTAATGGCTAAGTATGATGATTGCTTAAAAATCATTTAGAGCAGTCTAGCGTTTTTCGCGGAACGTCGAATCGAATCCAGAATGATTTAATTTCCGCTGTTGCAATCATTATTCTAAAAAGAATTAAGCAGGAGATTGGCGAGGCCCGGTTCATTGCTATTGTTCTGGACGAAACAACTGATATTACTAATTTTAGCCAATTATCTATAGTAATACGCTACGTTAAAATAGACGGAAGTATTCAAGAGCGATTTTTAGGTTTTAAGAATGTGTCCGAAAATCGCACAGCAGATGCATTATATACCGCAGTTTATAACGTTACTAAAGAAATTAATGGAGAGAAAAAATTAGTTGCTCAAAGCTATGATGGAGCTTCAGTGATGGCAGGACAATTAAGGATCTGCAAGCTAAAGTTCAAGAAACTTTCCCAAGTGCTGTGTTTGTCCACTGTTTTGTTCATAAATTAAATTTAGTTTTATCCCAGTCCATCAATCACATTAACGAGTGTAAAGTATTTTTCATTACTTTAAGTGGCATGGCTGCTTTTTTTTCACAAGCTTTGGACTCCATTGTCCACAAACGATTGCCCAAAGTAGCTCTACTAGGTGGAACTATAATGGAAGACTTGTGTTAACAGTATCTGAAGATCGTGAATTACTGATTGAACTATTTGAGAATATAATAGAAAACAATGAAATGTGGGACTCAGAAGCAATAAATAGTTCGAGAGGGTTTATTATTTGTTGAACATATTTTCAGAAATATTTCCATTCTCGGACAATGTTTTTAATATATAACAAACTATAACAAATGATATCGCTTCTTGCCTAAAAAAAGTGGATGATTTTAAGTCCATGTTAAGCCAAAAAAGAGATGACTTTGTCCTATTTTGGGAGAAAACGATGACATAAATGTAGAGCCACAAGCCAAGCGTCTTCGAACAGACAAGGTCGGAGATGTTCAAACATCATACAGACGCCTCTTTTATGAAATAATCGATCAAATTCAGCAACAAATAAACTATAGATTTAACGCTTTAAATTATTTAAAGTTCCTCTAGCTCTGCAATTTTGATGTATTTAAAGGAAAACATTTTTTCTTCTTCTTCATTATGGCCAGTTCTTCCACCGAGTGTTACTGCGATCTGAACTAAAAGTGATTTACGAAACTGATGATATTAGCTCAAAAAATAACGCTAAGGAACTAATGCAATTTTTAAAAGACAGGGAGCTGGAAGATGCCTACACCGAAGTGTCGAAATTGTGTGAATTAGTATTGACAATACCTGCCAAGTTCATCAGTAGATCGCAATTTTTCAACACTTAAACGTATAAAAAATTTCGTGAGAAATTCAACGGGGCAGGAGAGACTTTCGCATACATCGCTGTTGTCCATTGAAAATAAACTTCTCCAAAATATGTCGGAGCATCGACGTTTTTATGATGACGTCATTGACGAATTTGCAAAAAATGATCGAAGAATCGAATTACATTACAAATAGGTAAGTCTTTAAATATTGCTTCCCTTTCTTAAAATTTCACCGCACGCCCCTGACTACTAGATCAGAAATGAACCGATTTAAGTGATTCATAGCATGCTAGATTGAAAGAAAAAATATATCATAAAAATTCCTCCATCTGTCAAAAAATGACAAATCGGGTGTCATTGTACTCAGAACGCCATTTTCTATTGAAATAATTAAAAATATATAGGATGTCCCATTTAAGAATCGAAAGTTGCCGTCATTTCTGGTCAAACCGGAAGTGGCTCAAAAGAGACGAATATCTCCAAAAATCCAAATTTATGTCTTGTATTAACACATCAAATTTCAAAAAGTTATCTCAAAAAACAAAAAAGTTATAAGGGGGAGCCATATCTGAGGGGACACATAGTATACTGTCTTTTCAAATATTTATATTGGGCACCATTTTGTGATAGAATCCAAAAATGTAATATTATATAGGGTGTTTTGTTTAAAAAACACATCATCCTTGGCGTAAGTCTTTTGTTTCTCATTCAGTTGTTTTTTTTACGATTTTCGAATTCTTCGAGCTAAAATACATCGATTGGCTATTTTGAATTTCGTGAGAAATACGGGGGAAGTAAAAAAAAATGCGTTTTTTATTTGCTCTTTTGAGACATCCTGTATACATAAAATATAGGTATATGAAAAAGCAGATACTTTTATTTCTAATTTCAAAAATGAAATATTTCCATTTAAAAAGTTATCTGGATCACCATATACATACATATAATCTCGTTGCCCACCGAGGTATTAAAATGCCTTCTCTTCTTCAACAACGATTCGTTTAATTTATGCATTCGGGGCGATAGAAACATTTTTAAGTCACGGTTTTATTAACACATCATCAGGCCGTTTTACTAAGAAAGGAGACAAGCTAGAACGTGAGGGGCGGCACCAAACGTTCGATACGCAAATGAAAGTGACCAAAACGAAAAGAGAAAGGTTGTTGCGGACAATGCCTTAAATTAATGATTCGAAATATCCGCCGGTTTCAAGTCTGATGTGTTAATGTCTTTAATCATTCTTTAAAAGGCCGATTTTAGGAGAAACACAGCAGAAGTGAAACAGATTTATTTGAAAAAAGCTCTATGGCCAAGAAATTAATGTTATAACCAGGGGAAACAAGTATGTGAGAGTTAAGGGTTACGTTCAAAACGTATTTTGAAAAAAAAATAATACGCTTTTATTTCTTCAACGGAAAAAAACACTATATTGAACTAATCACCATCAGTTTTCAAACATTTACTATAAAGCTAAGAATTAATCAATTTAAACTATTGTGGAATAAACAACAACCTTTAATACGTGCAATTTAATTTTTAAAAATTAAATTTTTTAAATGCATTCCCTGAAGGTCATTACATGGTGTCTAGTTATCGACATGCCTGTATTGGGATCTTAGAAACTATAAGTGATGGTTAAATGGGGAAAATTTTGTTGTTGATTGTATGTCGTTTAAATTTTTAAACAAAACCAAAATTAGACGTTTCGATTTCTTTATAGGATTATCAACTTATTTTTTCTTATGGGCGCCACATTGGATTTTTTCATTTTTCGAATATACAATGATGCATAAACAAGTCTATGTTTTTTGAATAAAAAGTACAACAAATATACAAAATAAAATTTGAGCCTAGTAGCCATGGAATTTCCATGACAACGCAAGCGGTTGTTTGTTTATGAACTCTTTACGTCAGTGCTGTATTTATAATGCCCTTCTAGGGCAGAATAAAACGGCACTAACAAAATATGTCAGTGAAGTCAACATTCATTCGATTTTTATAATGTAAAAATTTTAAAGACCGAAATCCACCAAAAAAGCTATGAAATGATAGAAATACACAGGAATAAAAACACAATCAATGCAAAAACTGATACAAAACAACTTAGTAAAATATACCATAATATTATTAAATAACATGTACAGGGTGTCCAATTTTGGTTGTAAATGCAAGGTATCTCCGTTATTTGCAAATATTTAGGGTTGAGGTTTTCGCCACACCGTGCAACTTTTTTGTCAAACTGAAGCTGCCGTAATCAGATTTTCCATAGCCCGCCTCGTTTTGGAGATACAGGGCCAAATTGAAAAAACTGGCTCTTATAGAGTTTTTTACGTAGAATCCAGTGGCGTGGACAGATTTTTACTCGGGGCCGTCGTTTTTGATACATGACCCAAAGTTACGTTTTTTTTTAAATTGGACACCCTGTATATTTTTACGTAGTCCTATTCGTCTTATTATGACCTTTTCAAAAATATATAGTTATCTATACTTATTTTAAAAAATAAGGCTGCAATTTAGGTTTATAATAATATCTATCTATATTTTTCATAGTAAGCCATGTCAAAATTGTCAAAAATGTCTTTGTCACTGCTTTGTCATAAAGTAAATGAAGTTTTAATGTTAATACTAATAGACGTGTTAAATTAGTCGCTGTGATCATTACTTTTTAACAAATGGCTGCAAATCAATTATTTGAAAACTTTGAGCAATATGATATGCTGACCTGTTTCATAGAGAGTCATGAAAATATAAACGCTGCTTCTGAGCTTTATTTCATTAGGTAATGTTTTATTTTCATAATTATTATTGCAATCTTTTTTAAAACTTTAACTTTTATTATATAGATATCCGGAAAGGAGGCAGCCAAATACATTAATATTCTATAGGCTGAAATCGAATTTAATAAATTTTGGCTCTTTCAAAAAGTCCAGATCAAAGAAATATAACAAAGAGAATCGTGAGGCTGGTGAAATTAACGTCTAAGCAAGTGTAAATGTAACGCCTGTAACGTCCTGTAGAAAAATAGAGAATGAAGTGGGTGTAATCAAGTCTCGGGTTCAAACGATTTTAAAGAAACATAAGTATAAACCTTATAAAGTCAGAGTTGTGCAAAATCTACATCCTGGAGGTGCAGAACGACGTATTGATTTTTGCCAGTGGTATTTACAAAAAATTAATACTAACCAAAATTTTGGAAGGGCGGTTATATGGTCCGACGAATCGTATATAAGTAGTACTAGAATATTTAATAGGCACAATACGAGACACTGGTCACCTGAAAATCACCATTTGATATTTCCACGCGAGCAACAAGGAAGATTTGGCTTTAATGTGGCTTGTTTCGTACTAGGAACCAAAATAAAATTTCACATTTTTGAAGGAGGTGTCACTGCTAATCGCTACCTTGAAATATTTCAAAATATATTGCCAGAAATCATAGAAGGTGTCCCTTTAGCACATGTGAATCAAATATATTTCCAACAAGACGGAGCTCCAGCACATAACTCCCAAATTGTGAGGCGGTATTTAGAAGAGAACTTCCCCGAACGCTGGATTGGAACGCACCTCCTAGGTCGCTTGACCTATCCATATTGGACTTCTTTTTATAGGGTAACCTAAAAAATTTAATTTTTCGTACCCGACATAACACATTTCAAATGCACTGGGTAAAATTGCAAGAGTGGTGAGAGATGTCTAAGAGAAAATGGAAATCAGTTTGAGCAGTTCTTTTGAACATGGCTAATTACGAAAAATAGATATACTTAATATATTCTTAAAAACTTAAACTGTAAAAAAAACGTAACTTTGGGTCATGTATCAAAAACGACGGCCCCGATTAAAAATCTGTCTACGCCACTGGATTCTACGTAAAAAACTCTATAAGAGCCAGTTTTTACCTTTTCGATACGTTAAAAGATAACCGAGATACGAGGGGTGTCCCAAAATGCAACTTTTTCGATTTGGCCCTGTATCTCCGAAACGAGGCGGGCTATGGAAAATCTGATTACGGCAGCTTGAGTTTGACAAAAAAGTGGCACAGTGTCGCGAAAACCTCAACCCTAAATATTTGCAAATAACGGAGATACCTTGCATTTACAATCAAAATTGGACACCCTGTACATTAAAAATAACATACTTTTCATCTGTTCCTTTATTTCCACAGATAAATCAATTTTTAATACTAGTTTCTCCGTATAAGTCTTGTATTGTGAATGTGATACTGTTTTAATTAATTTTCTAAATGTGTTACATGTTCCACCTACTTTTCAAATTTTAGTTGTAATTGGTAAAACATTTTATTGAACTGTAAATTGTAAATGTTATCGTCTGAAAATGTTCTTTATAGAATTTATGCATTCTGATAAAGATCACGAGATGATAAAAAAAATTTTATAAGAACCCTAACTCAAGAAAATAAAAAATTAAATATATAAACTAGAAGGTCTAAGAAAGGCATACAATAATTTCATTTAGCAACAAAAAAAAGGTCGTTGGTTTTTCTTAAGCAAAACATAAGGCTTTTCTTAAGCATAATCTGCAACGATTAAAAAAAATCTCCTTCAAAAATGCATTAATCAACGGCAGATATCTTTATAAGATATCTTTATAATAACAAAATATGTTTAAAAAAAGAGAGCATAGGCAATTGACATAAGACCAGATGTTAGGAGTTTTATATAAAAAATTCAAACTTGCAAAAGCAAAATAGTTAAATTAATTTTAAATTTAAAGCTTATTCTATTTCTAAAATGGCGTCCATTTTTACTTCCTTCGTAAAAGGGAAGTATTGTAATCGGGAAAAAATCACCCTCCGAGATTTTTTCAGACCTTTACGTCGCTCTGTCTGTCTGTTCGGTCTGTCTTTTCATGGCATAGCTATTTTCGTCAAAAATTAAAGGTCATCTGTCAATGTCTCAAAACAGCGACAGATATCTACTAGCGGCAAAATTTTGTACTAATTTGGCAACATACGAATCATTCACATTTTTATTGGCACGAGTGTTATTAAACAAACGAGCAGTAAGTCTAACACAACTAATATTTTGAAAATAAAGTTTAACAACTTCAACTCGTTCTGGAAGGAAATAAACAAGCGTTTACCTAAATTATTTCATTGACATTGGTGCAGTATTTTATTTATTTCATCAAAAACGCAAACGATAAAAAAGAATTTTGGCATTTAAATCACAATTTGTATTAAAATAAGTAATTTAGATAATGATTGTAGTTGTTTGTAATAACAAAACTAGAAGATTCAGGTGGAGAAGGTTCGCTTTAACTATTTAAGTAAAATCCAACAAATAGGCCTAAGTAGCACAAACGAGCTTTTTTTCCTAACAGTTAGTCATAAAAGACACATAAAAATCAGAGCCTTATCAAATTTTGGCAAATGATTCCTGGTTTGCTTTAAATTAGATTTTTTGGCTCTAAAAGTAGCAGTTTTTAATGTAATTACTTGGCTAAAAAATATCTTTTATGGAGTAATTAAATCTCCAATTTTTTTTTCTAATACTGCCCAAGTAGCATATGTAATCATATATGGGCTAAAATGCTGTGATATTGGCTAATATCTCTGGCTAATTAGTTAAAGTTGCTAGCAAAAATAACAGTTCTATTACAGTAAAAAGACGGAAATATGGCTAAAGTGGGGAATAATAATTTAGCCATAATGGGATAAAAATGGCCAATTGGCAATTACCGACCCTCTATCTTGATTTTATGATTGGGTTTATTAGCTACTTTTTAACTTTAAAATCGAGCTTTTTTAGCTGAATTATGACTTGTTTTTTAGCCGAAATTTGAGTAACATTTTTTTCCGAAATTTACCTAAATAATTTCTCATTTTTTGCCCTTTCTTCATTTATATGATAAATCATCAATTGTTTCAAATTATGTAGAAATAGTATTAACAGAGCCAATGGGTGTAAGAATTTGTGAGCCAAGAGGAAATGCAAAGATAACAAATCATGGTTTTGTAGAAATACTATTGTATGACTTTGGAAATGTATTTTATTAAGAAAATTGATTAAAGAGTCCATAACGTAAAAAAAACATACAAGAAAATACGTTTTTATAGGTAGATAGAATATGTTTGTTTAAAGTGGTCAAGTTATGGCTGCTAGGAAATTAGTTTAATTTTAATTTCAATCATGGCGGATCATAAAAAACTTTGGGCTATTTTTAAAGCAATATGCCTTGAAATTGGCCGCTTTGTAATAAATCTTCAGTTTGGTTAAGTATACTGTTATAGGTTTCAAACGTAAGTTTGAAAATGTGGCATTTTTTGGCAATATTATAGCAAAAATGAGCCAAATAAAACTATCCAATTTTAGTTTAATTTTGAAACAAAAATATGATAATAAAAGCCATTTTTTTTTCTCTCAGTTTTTGTTGTCTTAAAATGTCATAATCTGACATTTTTATATCACTATTATTACTATAATTAAACTTAAATACTTGCTGAAATATGTTTGGTTGGCATTTGGGAAATATGCCTACTTGTTGATCATATTCTGACCTCGATTTCTATTGATTAAAAATGCCACATTCTGCCATTTTAAACAGCTATGCTTACTATAATTTAACTTCAATACTTATTAGAATATATCTGGTTATGTTGTGGCAACAAAATTGACAGATATTTCTACTTTTTGGCCATCCAATATTACAAAAAAAAAGTTGGAGGTTTAATTACTTCATAAAAGATATTTTTTGACCAAGTAATTATGCTATAGCGTATCTACATTAAAAACTGCTACTTTTGAAGCCAAAAAATCTACTTTGAATCGAGATTTCATGGCTAGAAAACAAACCAAGAATCATTTGCCAAAATTTGACAAATCTCTGGTTTTTATGTGTGTTTTATGGCTAACTGTTAGGTAAAAAAGCTCATCAGCTAATTTGTGCTACTTGGGTGGATGCCCAAAAAGTAGAAATATCTGTCAAATTTGTTGCCACAACGTAACCATATATATTCTAGTAAGTATTGAAGTTAAATTATAGTAAGAATAGCTGTTAAAAATGCCAAAATATGACATTTTAAATCAATAGAATTCAAGGTCAGAATATGGTCAAAAAAAAGGCATTTTTTCCCAAATGCCAACCAAAAACATTTCAGCAAATATTTAGGTTTAATTATATGTAGTAATAATTACTATATAAGACTGTCAGATTATGATATTTTAAGACAACAAAAATTGAGAGCAAAAAAATATGGCTTTTATTATCATATTTTTGTTACAAAATTAAACTAAAATTAGGTAGTTTTATTCCGCTTATTTTTACTATAATATTGCCAAAAACGCCATTTTTAGAAATTTGCTTTTACATCCAATAAAACTATACTTAAACCAAACTGAAGATTTATTTAGAAAAACGAAATGTAAATTATTTACCATCCGAAATGTCTAATAAAATGTTTTAACATTCCACCACATATTATAGAAAATGAAAACACCGACTGGTGTAATCATCGATTAATTTTGTTACTCTAGGTCCTGGGTCTTACATTAGCCATTTTTTAGCGAGTAGTAAAGGCAAACCAAGTAGGCAGTTTTAGTGGTAAAATTTTAGTAATAGTTGCTATATTTTGGCTACATTTGAAAATTGTTACCATTTGATAAATATTTGCTTACAAAGTGTCCAATTTCAAGGAATACTAATTTCCTATCAGCCATTATTTGACCACTTTAAAAAAACATAATCTTAGTAAAATACATTTCCAAACTAAAAAAAAAAAAAATTGTAGAAAACGAAATTTTTAGTTTCAAGAAGGGGCCCGTGTTTTACATGCCTATGTTTGATTCTTTTAACAGTAAAAGTTCCTGCGCGAGTGTTTTTTGTCCCTAGCAACCGTAAAACTTCTTAAAATATTTTACACAATAAGGCATAGTGTATCTCTACGAAACCATGATTTGTTATCTTTGCATTTCTTCTGTCAATACTATTTCTACATAATTTGAAACAATTGATGATATATCATATAAATGAAGAAAAGGCAAAAAATGAGGAATTATTTAGCTAAATTTCGGAAAAAATGTTATTCAATTTTCAGCTAAAAAAAAGTCAGAATTCAGCTAAAAAAGCTCTATTTTAAAGTCAAAAAGTAGCTAATAAACACAACCATAAAATCGAAAGATAGGGTCGCATAATTGCCATTTGGCCATTTCTACCCCATTATGGCCAAATTATTATTCCCCGCTTTAGCCATAATTCCGTCTTTATACTGTAACATAACTATTACTTTGGCTAGCAATTTTAGCTAATTTACCAGGGATATTAGCCAATATCGCAGTATTTTAGCCCATATTTGATTATATGTGCTACTTGAGGGATATCATTAGAAAGGTAATTTTGTGCTCTTTGAAATGATATATCACTCGATCCCTACTTTCCATTTGAAATTATAAGGATGTAATGGTCCCCCGCCAGAAGGTTAAAGATGCATGTTGAAAAAAATTAAAATGTTTCCCCCTCCAAAGCAAAATCGACGAGCCCGATCATTTCTGTTATCTGCACACTTTTCATTGGACCACCCTGTATTTACTAGTCACTAATTCAATTTTGGTCGGGTCGAACCTTGGCCTAAGAAATCATCTATCGATACGCACCTGTTTGTTGTTAAGTAATTAAATTAGTTATGTTTTTATGAACCAGTCAGTCACACAAAATTTATAGTACACATATTAGTAGTTTTAAATTCTCTTTGTACAACCTAAAAACCTACTTCGACTGGTCACTTACGAGTTAATGTGAAGAGCTAATTGAAACTATGATTGTGCAATATAATGTCAATACTTGCTTAGTTTATTTTGCTCTAAATTGTTAATTAATAATATTTTTTTACGTAAAAATGAACTCTAAATGGCGTTAAGAAAACATTTCTTGTATAATATTATTGTGCATTATTATTCATGTAAATTAATATTTCGGTAATTATTTTTACTATTAAAACACTTGATAATTAATAAACATGTAGCTTGTTAATTAGTTCGTTATAGCAAAGATAACAAAATAATAAAAAAAAATAAACCGATATTGGTTGTAACATTTTTTCCAAATACTGTAGTTTGTGGGAGAAAACGATCGGATCGACGATAAGGCTCACGTTTTTATTTTGTTTTATATTTTATTCCTTATCAGAGTTTACGAAAGATACGAGGTAGGAATACAAATTTTATTTCAACTAGAAATTAACTAAGTTAAATATGTAATTCATAAAATAAACTTAATTAAACGAAAAAACATATTTTATTTTTAAAAAACCATATTTTGGGCCTTATTATATGTACGTGAATAACTTAAAGCTTTTAATAAAAAGAAACAAAAATTATATTTTGAAAAGCAATTATTGTAAATGTAAAATATAATTCGTATAAGAATACAAATAAACATTTAAAAGTGCTCTTTGCAATTTTATTTCCTTCAGGTTAGCAACATTGAAATTCGTTGTCATCTGCCACGAGTCCCACGCAAGTTTCGTGGTATCATTTGCGACATTTAGGACACATCCTCATATCTTCTATACATTCTTCTTTACATCCCTCACAATACCAAATGTCTGCTACCTACGATGGAGTGCGTAATACCTGTTGATGTTGAAGGTTGACTTGGTTTGTCAACCTTTTCGAAGGGATCTTTAGTAACTCTTTTGTGTCAGATTGTTGTTGATGTTGGTTGATGATGTTGTTGATATTGGTTGATGATGTAGTGTCAGCTTACAGCCTTTTTCGTCAATGTTGAATATTTTTTGTTGATTATTGTTTATGTTAAGTTCAGTCACAAGTCTTTTATACTTATCAAAATGATCTCTTACTACATATTTATTCAATTTTTGGGCGGGAGTTTGGTTCATAAAGAGGAAAGTATTTTATTTAGTGAGCAAAACTTGTATACCTGGTAACTAAACATCTTTATGGTAATAGGTAAACCTATTCAGCCATACGTAAAATTAGTTGTTTTAAATCATTCTCTTGATCAGCAGTCAATGTAGTCTTCCATCCAAAACGTATTAAATTTATGTCTGATTTTATATGATTGCGTAAGGTTCTTCGAGGAATACCATACTTTTGAGAAACAGCTCTTTGCGACACATGTCCACTTGAGAGTGCTTTAAGAGCAGCTTCCATAGACTCTGTGTTAGCCCGATTTTGACCTGGGTATTTTCTTTATTACTATAAAAGTATGCGAAACTTAATAATACTTACGATTCGAAGAGAAAAAAAAATCATTTTTGGACTCTAAATTCTCTAACTCCTCTAATATATGACGGGATTTAAGAAAAGTTGGTCTTTACAAGGTAAAAAATATTGTAGGAGTCCCAGATTCCCCTAAGAAACCTGGCGATTGTAATCTAGTTTTTACTGTTCCTGTTGTTACTATAAAAACGAACTAAGCGACAAGATATCTGATATTTTAAATTTTTCTGAGGTATCGGAGGTTCAAGTTTCCAAAATTTTGATGAGTATAAACTCTGGCGCTGAGGGAGCAGACTGTGTCAGTAGTTATTTTTTAAAATTGTGTTGTTCCTTTCTCTTTCCTTATATAACACACCTAATTAATTCTTGTACCGCTTATGCAGTATTTAAGCGTTAATACAACCGCTACCCAAAATATCCTCAGCAAAAGAATTTAAAAATTTTCGGCTAATTAGTGTTTTGCCTTGCATGTCCAAAATTCTAGAAAAAGTAATTAATATTCAACTAACTGAACATGTTGAACACAGTGGCATTCTGGATACCATGGATGTTCTACAGCATTAGCAAATGTAACTGATAAAATTTTTCAGTCCATTGAGGACGGTCAAATAACCGTTTTAGCATTATTAGATTATTCGAAAGCCTTCGACACAGTGAATCATGGGTTCCTACTTGTTGTTTTGCATCACATTGGTCTTTCTGAGAGAACAGTTTTGTTTTTCAAAATTTCTTAACAAATAGAGAGCAATCACTCCGAATTGACAGTATGGTGTACGCTCCAATAAAAATTGCTAATGGTCTACCTCAGGGTTTACCCTTCTCTCTACTTTTGTATACCATTTATACTGCTTTTCTTTCGAAAGCACGGGAAATATGCTCTGCTCAGTATTATGCGGATGATACCCAAGCTTATCTATCTTTTAAAAAGGTCGAAGTCGTTGTCAGTTGAGAAATTATGAGTAGGAAGTTATTAATTAAATGTCTTTAGAACATTCGCTTATATTAAATCCTAAGGAGTGTTGTTTGATGATTTTCGGTCGTAAGGCAGACCTAGATGGTATTGAGGATCATATTAAGGTGGAGATAGATAATAAGATTTTGCCGGTAAAAGAAACTGTTCAGAATTTGGGTGTGATGTTTGATAGTGCGTTGAGATTCAGTGCCATGTGTCTAATTGTACTCAGAGGGCTTTTGTTAGATTAAAGTTATTATTTCAAAATCGTCTTTTTTGTCGCGAACGACAAAAACTTTACTCTCTGACTCACTCGTGCTATCTGTTTTCAGTCACGGTGATGTAATTCACGGTAATTGTCTTAATGCGTGTGTATGCGGGGTTGAGTCTAATCAGCGGGATATTCCAAGATGTCCTATCTGAACTTCGCCTTCTTCGCCATATCTTTACATTATAGCGTCCCTAGATGCCAAAAAATATATTTGTGCAAGCATTAAGTATGATATAGAGAAAAAAAATGGTATAAAAATGACGGGACTACTTAATCAAGTTATTTTAAATTATGCCTAAAAATTAAGTCTGGCATAGGTAGAAACTGGTAAAATATTGATATGAATCCAATACGGTGGTATAAAAAGGCACCCAATAAAAAAGGTTTGAAAAGACAGTATTTCTTACTAAATGACTACGTGCGGAACTGGGAATTGGGCCACTCTTTACTATTCCTAATGAAGTAATTAATGATGGATATCTAATTTTCCGAAGAGACCGGAAATATGAAGAACTAGAATGTCATCGTGGTGGTGGCGTGTTGATCGCCGTTTCTAGCTCATTTCAGGCATCCTTCATTGATACCCCTACCCATCTTCATTACGAAGATGTTTGGGTTCTAGAAGAACATTATCAATATTTCTGTGACATCTGTGAATCTCTAAGAAACAGGTTTGAAAACTACAAGTTTTTCATTTTTGGAGACTTCAACCTACCATTGGTGGAATGGATCTTCGAAGACAATACTTTAGTTCCAAAATCTTTGCTATCTATATCTTCAGAAACTCTTACCACCACAATGAGTTTTCTTGAGCTACAGCAAATGAATTGCGTACACAATCACATGGGTGGAATTCTGGATTTGTTATTTGCTGATGATTCCGTCAACGTGCTCATTTCTCCTTCAAATTTTCTCCTTGTAAATGCTGACCCGTATCATCCTGCGATCGAAGTAAAGTATAAACTTCAGTATGTCCCTCCAATAAAAAACAACAATTAAGTAAGTGTGTACGAGTTTCATCGGACTGATTTCTGCAAACTGAATCTCTTTTATGAACAATCTGATTGATCATTTTTATCATCGGAATTTGACATTAACAAAGTGATTCAACTCTTCTATGAGATATTATTTGACGGTATCAATAAATATGTTTCCAAAAGGGTTGTCTCTGATTGTAAATATCCAAAATGGTTTGACCTTCCCTTGAGAAAACTCATTGGGCAAAAGAACCGTCTTTACAAAAAATACAAAAGGACTGAACAGAAAGTTGATTATTTAGCCTATTCTAATTTACGACGAGAGGTTAAACTTCAAACCGATATGTGTTACCTTTCATATATCACACAAACCAAACTACTTATCCCTAAACATATCAAATACTTTTGGTCATTTGTTCGAAATTTAAGAAGAGACTCTAGTTTGCCCAACATAATGAGCTATGAAGGTGAAGAAATCAGTGGTTCAAACAACACTGCTAATGCTTTTGCTGCTCTTTTTCAGTCGTGCTACTCCAACCACCAAAACGTAGATCTTGGTAGGATGGAGCCCATAAATTCTTCAGGTATGTCATTGTTTTCACATCATATTACAGAAGCAGAGATCTGTAACAAAATAAAGACCCTCGATTTATCTAAAAGGGCTGGTCCAGATGGTGTCCCTAACATTCTTTTGGAGAGATGTAATCAATCATTGTCCAAGCCGCTTTGTAAAATTTTTCAAAAATTTTTTGATCTTGGTTCCCTTCCGGAGATTTGGAGGTTTTCTACCCTGTTTCCAATATTCAAATCCGGTGATAGATGCGACGTAAAAAACTACAGGGGTATTTCTTTACTTTCCCACATACCAAAGTTGTTCGAGGCTATTGTCACCGATGAAACTTTTGAATCGCTGAAACATTATATTTCGTGGGAGCAACATGGTTTCTATCGTGGTCGCTCAACGACTACGAATCTGGCGGTATTTCAAAATTACCAAATAACATCAGTTGAAGCCGGCCAACAAATTGATGTCGTTTACACTGACATATCCAATTCGTTTGACAGTGTCTCTCACAAGCTTCTAGCAAAATTGCAACAGATTGACCTTTCTGGAAGCTATATTGAGTGGATTAAGTCGTACTTGTTTAATCGACGTCAACAGGTCAACGTGCGTGGTTCGTTTTCCAATGAGATTGTTGTAACATGAGGAGTCCCACAGGGCTCGCATATCGGCCCAGTTCTCTTTTTACTCTTTATAAATGACATTGTATCTTGTTTTAAAGTGTCGAAATGCCTTTTATATGCGGACGACTTAAAATTGTTTTCTCCTCTTTCCCTTGACTCCAATCAACTGCAGTCTGACATTGAGACATTTGACAAATGGTATAACACCAATTACCTGCATCTTAACATTATTAAATGTAAAGTTCTCCGATTATATACAACGTAAGTCTCGAAGTTGTTACATCTTTTAACGATTTTTTTTTTCGATGAAAGCCTCACATTGCACATTGATAACATAGTGCTTAAGGGTTTTAGACTGCTAGGTTTTATTAAAAGACACACTAAGCATGTTACTGATACTAAAGCAATTACTGGTCTCTATAATTCTTTAGTACGGAGTATCTTAGAATATTGCTTTACCATATGGAGCCCTTCGTATCAGTGTAAGATCGACAGGATTGAAAAAGTTCAGAATAAATTTGCAAAGTATCTTTTGTTCAAGTTTAATGTTCCATATCAAGACCTGTCTTATAATACAAGAATTCTTCTCTGCGGCCTACAGACCCTTGAGTTTCGGCGAAGAAAGGCACTTCTGATTTTCTTGCACAAATTAGTGAATGGAGGGATTGACTGTGAAATACTACTACAGTCAGTCTCCTTTTTGGTTCCTATCAGAAGAACGAGACAATCACAGCTGTTTTTTGGAAGGTATCATCGTACTAATTGTGGGTTTAATGCATTTGTTGACCGACTAGTATATTGGCTAAAAAACGGGATTGTCAATTCCGAAATATTTCCTTCTAATTTTTTAACACTAAGAAGTGGTAGAAATTTTGAACTGATGGGTGTGAATAGTGGTGGTGGTACGTGTATAATTTTTAGAAATACTCTTTCGGTGGTAAGAATCGATACGTCAATGTTTGACTGTCTACAGTGCGTTGATATAGTCGGCGCTAAGGTTCTTTTAAATAACGTAGTTTTTTACATCTTCGGCTTATATATACCTCCAAGTGCGTCTGCAGAAATATATGAACCCTTTTTTGAAATATTCTCTTCACTGCCATACTTTTTAAACAATAAACTCATAATACTTGGTGATTTTAATTTACCCGACTTTAGTGATTTTGTAAATACGTTGCAGGGTAGTAGTAAAACATTATCGTTGATTAATTTTTTGAATTTTGCCATTTGCAATAATGTTGGGCATGTTTGTGGAGCTATGGATGTCTTAACTCCTGAAGATAATTATCATCCCGCCATAGTGGCATCGTTTAATATACGCCGCGAGTTAAAAAATAACAAACTGAAAAACAATTTAAATTTTTACAATTTTAGAAAAGAAACCTAGTAAATTTTTATCAGAACCTCTCATATATTAATTGGGAATTTCTCGCTGAATATACTGACCCCAATAAAGTTTGTGCACAATTTTACGAAGTTATTTATCAAACGCTGAATATCCACGTTCCACTGACAAAGAAAAGAAATCAAAATTATAAGTCATTATATAAAAAATATTAAAGCTAAACACAAACATTGGAGAAAATACAAAAAAACAAAAAGTCTTGTCGAATTAGAAAAATTTAAAGATTCTAAACAATTCTGGCATTTTGTTAATAACAAAAGAAACTCACATAATTTGCCAAATGTTATGTCTTATAATAACTCTATCCTTAGTAATCCCCAGCATCTAGCAGATGGTTTTGCATCTTTTTTCCACGATTATGTTGCATCATCTTCTAAGGAGGATGTCGCAACTGACAATTATCCTTATCAAAACTCACTATGTTTTGAGGTTTTAATTAGCTTAAAAAGAATTAAACCTAAGGCTACTATAGGGCCGGATAAAATACCTTTTCTTTTGTGCTTCTATTTTTGCTAGACCACTTTCAATATTATTTAATATATATAATACTTCAACTTTCCCAGACCTATGGAAAATATCACGAATAACTCCTGTCTTTAAAAAAGGAGACAATAATTCTGTCACAAACTATCGTCCAATAAGTATTATAAATAATTGTTCGAAGATATTTGAAATTATTCTGCATGGCTATTTATACAATTCGGTAAGTATGCATATATCACCCCAGCAGCACGGCTTCATGAAGGGTCGATCTACAGTTTCAAATTTATTTTGTCTCGTTCAAGATCTTGCAGAATCTACCGAAGCTGGAGATCAAACTGACGTCATTTATACCGATTGCTCAAAAGCTTTCGATCGTCTTGATCATGGCATTTTGTTAAATAAACTAGTTACTTTTATTTTTTGTGTCTTACTTAAAAAACCGAGTTCAATTCGTTCAATGTCATGGTCACAACTCCAAAGAATTTGTCGCTACATCTGGTGTGCCACAAGGCACTTCTTTTATTTCTTAATGACCTTATTTATACCCTAGACGTTGATTATCTTCTTTACGCAGACGATGTCAAGCTATACCTCAAAATTAAAAATTTAAGTGATTCTGTTAAACTACAAAATAACTTTGACAGAATGAACAAGTGGTGCGAAGAAAATAAATTGCTTCTAAATGTCTCTAAGTGCAACGTTGTCACTTTCACTAAAAAACTTCGGCCTATAACCTATAATTATACTATAAATGGGCAAATATTAGATAGGTCTGAATCGGTGAATGATTTGGGTGTAATTCTGGATGCAAGTCTTTCATTTCATGACCACGTCTCTAAAGTTGTTGCAGATAGTTTTAAATTGCTGGGATTTATTATACGAAATACTCGTGACTTCGTCAATAGTGATACTCTTAAGTTGCTTTTCAATGGTTTTGTCAGATCTCGGTTAGAATATTCCGCAGTTGTTTGGTGTCCGTTTTACCAAGCGCATATCACAAGCCTAGAAAAAGTTCAAAGACGTTTTTTGAAATATATTTGTTTTAAACTTGATGGGGTTTATCCTGAAATAGGCTTTCCACATGATCAACTTTTAAATAGGTTTTCAATGGAGAGTCTAGAAATTCGCCGAGATAAAGCTCAACTTTATACATAATATAATTTCTGGGAAAATAGATGCCAACAAAATTTTGCAGCCTCTGAAATTTCAAGTACCCAGACCTACGACGCGTAATTTCTCTATCTTTTTCTTACCCACCCTAAGAACAAATGTGCTAAAATTTTCCCCGCTATTTCAATTGTGTAACAAAAACAATAGTGTACAAAATCAACTTGATATATTTAGTTGCAGCGTGGCCTCGATTAAGCGGCTGATTTTTTCACATATTGTTTTATTTTTTCTATAAACATCTTAAATATTATATTTTACTTATTTAAATTAATTAAAATATGTTTGTACGTAAATTAAGTAGTTTTTCCCATTCACTAATTGGATATATTCTGAAGAATGTGGTAAAAATAAAATAAAATAAATAAAATAATTATAATCGTCACTTTTCGGCATACGACATGTTCAGCCTTACCTCAATACAATTAAAAACGCAGTTGAATGGATTGATTATGTGATCGTCCTCCTTGTTTTTATATGTTTTGTCTGATACTTGTGTCACCATTCTTTGTTTTGTTTGTTTTTATGATTTGACAATATATATATTTTTAGTCTTATTTTACTCTTAATATTATATATTTTTTATTTTGCGAATTCGTACCATTTGGAACGTTTAGCATTCCGTAGAGTACGTTTCTGAAGGACCACTTGTCCGATGCGTCCATCGGCTACGTCCTTACATTATTAAAAAAAAAAGAAAGGTACATTTTGGGTAGAGCAAATTTACCATTCTTTTAATTTATAGGAGACCTCAATATAGTTTAGCAATTATTCTTGTATAAGGAATTAAAAATTCTTCATAAAAAAAGAAATAATACTCAACAGGGAAAACGGGTAAATGGGACTAAATAGTGGGACTAAAAGTTTGGCTTTTTTTAAAATTTTTTGCTGTACGTTTGAGGAGTCTAGCTCTACTTTGCTGCAGTCCCCCAACAGGTAAGGTTTGTAAACTATGACCAATAAAAGAAAAATAGCAATCTAACAGTCAATATAGACTAGAAATTTTCGGGGATAATACCACGAGTGCTTAAAAATTTCCGATAATTTTTCACGAATGCGTGTCTTCTTATAATTTGCCGAGTCCGAAGGACGAGGGAAATTTGTAGATGAGTGGAAAATTATCTAAAAGGTACAGTTCTGATAATTATTAACCACATTGTTGTTTTGCGACGACGTAGAAGATGCCGTCAGACCACTACTTGTACTTGTGCTGGGTAATGCTGCTACAGGGGCTGGATCCATGTGCTGTTGAGGTGGTTCTTTTCCAGGTTCCCTCATTTTTTCAATAATTTTTTTGTGGTGATCTGGATCCATTTGCAAATAACTTGATAGAAATTTCGCATTCGAATGACCTGTAGTTTTTATCAAGTTTTGCTCCGACACTCCGCTTTTGGCCAGCTTGGACACGGCAGTAGCTCTGAGGGAATGGTTGGTAATTTTTTTTGTGGTATTGAGGTCTGATTTTTGTGCTTGTTTTTTGTCCAAGTTGAAATCTCGTTTTCTCCTACTGGGCTGTTTTTGAACCATTTTCCGGAAATTTTCCAATGGGGGTTTGGCGTCAAAAATAGTCGAGTGTTGGAGATACTTTTCCTTTTATCTTGTAATTCTTTATAAATTCTTACTGGGTAAAAGCTGGGACTTCTCTCGTTTCTTACCAAGCACTTCGAATCGGCGAGTTTTCGGCCACCACCTTAACATGTTTTAGAAAAAACAGGGTTGCATTGAATTCTACCTGTTTTTCCTCCGAAATTGTCAGTTTCTTCTTTGAAAAAAGTTGTTTCGGCTCTTGCACCTTCTCCTCCTCTCCAGGCTAATTCATAGGACAACAGAAAAAAACACTTCTTTTGTAAACCCTCTGGAGTTGATTCATCACAAGCTTAGATTAGATTTGCCTGCGTTTGCCTTCAATACCTTGCAAATGTCTCCTTTTGGCATTTTTCGCGTCTCGGGCCGATTTGAATTCGATCTGCTCGGAGGGATTTATTTTAATTTTGTATTCATTGAAATACCTTTCCGTCAATAATTTCGTCGTTACATTCCAAATAATTTTTACCGTGCCTTCTTTATATTCCTCCCCGTTCATTTTTCGCATATTGTAGGCCCAGCTTTTCAAAATCATTGCTAGTTGGGATACTGGAGTATCTTGGTCAAACGTATAGTTTTTTTCATCGCAGAATGACATAAATTGTCTCCAGATGCTCTTCTTGGATTTAACGGTGTTTCTTGGTTCGCTTCCAATTATATTTTCATCAATTTCTTCTTCTTGAACTAGCCCAAAGTGATTATTCATATTTACAACTTTTCAAAAATGTTTTAAAGATACTTAAAAAAAATCAGTTTCTAGGGACTCTAGCGTCTCTCAAAAGTAGGTTTCATATTGTCAAGATTTCATTTTTTGGTTAGGTATGTAACCACACCTAACCAGGTAAGTGGAAACACCATGTTTCCTAGACGACCTAGTATTTCCGCTATAATTTTTAGAAAAACACCACCAGTCTTACGGGAAAATTTGTACATGAGTGGAATATTCTTTTATAAAAAATAATATTCATCAGTATTACCCTAAATTTGGTCAAATGAACAGGTAGCGGTTTCACAAAAATAGTACAAACAATATGCACATTTCAAAAAAAGTCACACAAAGGAACTTGTATACAACTTACGTACATGTTCTTTCGAGCCATCTGAAATTAAATCACGGTGTTTAAGCCGCCAAAAAAATTACTACTTATATAGGGAACTGTTTAAAAAATACCTTTTAAAAAAATTGATAAATTTCCTATACCGAACTTCCCCCGTTACAAGTCTTTTCTCTTATTAGGAATAGTGAAGTGTGACCCAACACATATACACTTACTGTCTTTTCAAATATTTTTATTGGGCGTTATTTTGTTCCATCGTATTGGATTCCTACCAATATTTTACCAGTTTCTTTCTACCTATGCCAGACTTGACTTTTGGGCATAATTTAAAATTAATTCAATAAGTTTTTACATTGACACACACGACCAATTTGTTAGGGCGTGTTGAATTGGTACCAGTTTATCGCACTTTAACATTTCATTTTTCTGCAAAATTTCATTGCAAAGTCAACTGAACTACTAGTTTATCTTTATATCACACTTAATTTTTGCACAGAAATTGAAATTAATAGTGTTTTCAGGCTGATTTTTTAAATATTTTATTAGCCGCTATTTTGTTTTTCTATCGTAGATTCATATCAAAATGTTACCAGTTAATTCTTATTTCACACTTAATTTTCTGTAAAAATTGAGATAAATTAAATAATTAGTTTTTTAGTAATATTTTTTAACATTGTTCCGCCATATTGAATTTTTACCAAGATATTACCAGGTCATCCCCATATGACTATAAATTCTCTACTAAAATTTGAATTTAATCTGGTAAGTAGTTTTTAAGCTATGCCGCGACCTGACAGACAGACAGACGGACCGACGGAATTGATAAAACATATCTTTTGGCATTTAGGGACTCTAAAACGTGAAGATATGTAGAACCTGAGAGGGTGATTTTTTTCTCGGTTACAAACATTTTAGCTGGCCGCCATCTTGAATTTTAACACAATTTTACTATTTGATCTCTATACCACAATTAGCTATGACACTCATTTTAAAATCAATACATTAAGTAGTTTTCCAGGCTGAATTTTTCAATATTTCATTATTCCGCCATTTGTTACGACACATTGGATTATTATTATTACTAAAATAATATTAGATCATCCCCATATCTACCACCTTTCAAAGGTAACGTGGTTTCATGTGACATGATTTTCAATTTTTTTTTATAAATCTTAATTATATATACCACTTTCGAAATGCAGATATAAAATTAGTTAGAGTAATATCCCATCTGAACATATTTTGACTATTTTCAATTTTTTCTGTTGTAAATTTCTAAAGTTATATATAATTTCAAGGGACCATATAAAAACTGGAGTAATAAAAAAATAGTACTTTTTTATAGATTTCCAAACAAATATATGTAACTGTACTAATCTTCGTCACTTGAATCAGTCATTCCAGATGTACCTTGCATGTTCCATACAAACATATCTGCGACAGTGTGTACAGCCGAATCTTGTAGGCCTATTTTTCTTTCTGTCACAATAAGAGCATCGTCCTTTACTAGGTTCTGGAGCAACTGGTAGTAAGTTTTGTTCCTTTATGCCTAATATTTCCTTGAGGCGGAACCTAATGGTACGTGGAATACGATTATTTAACACATGGCGTCGTATATGGCCATCTATCAGCTGCATGCCAAGGCATTCCAAAATTATTCTTCTGGGTGTTTTATCTAAGTAAAGTGAGTTGCTTTTGAAAATGATAAATGAATTTATACCAGCTATATTCAATGCAGAAAAAAATATGACCATTGGCCATCGACGCGTCGACCTTGCACAATTATAAGCCGCACACATCTTGTCTACCGTATCGACACCACCTTTTGATTTATTGTAATCGATAATCAATTGGGGTTTTCCAGTTCTTTCGTCGATTGTATCATCATTATAGTGCATTGTTGACAGCATAGTAACATTTTTGTTCTTTCTGGGTATGTAGGAGACAATTGTTGCTTTTTCTTGGAACCCAAACATACTAGTTTTCTCAGGTCGGGAGATAGGATTAGTAAATTCATCAGGCAGTTCTTTTTTATTCTTCCTAATTGTTCCAAGTATCGTTAGTTTAAATTCTGCCAAGAGTGTGTTGGCCACTGCCATACTTGTAAAAAAATTGTCCATTGTGACGTTCCTGCTTGTTTGTGAAATTGGACGACAAAGCCGAGATAGAAGAGATACATTATCGGTTTGAACTTTATAAGGTCCAGGAGGTTGTTGGCCAACATAAACTTCTAAATTTGCGGTGTTCTTACCTGCCGATTTGAGGTATGTTTCTTCCACTTTGCTCGGCCGTCTTTTGCTAGATAATATACAACACGTTGTGATGTCCCACCTTGCTCAATGTTTAGAATGTTTATATTTTCATCCGGTTCAATATCTTGCTCGTAATCAGTATCGTAATCCTGGGTCTCGACATTGTCGTCTTCCAGACTAACATCGTCGTCATCTGGCTCGACGTCAGTTTCAACCTCTTCGTATAGTATATATTATATCTATATTATAGTTATAAAACAGTCCAACTTGAAGAATTGATCACCTTTTAAACGACAGAAAATTTCTAACAATATTCAAAAAAGGCAAACGTGCGGACTGTCACTCCGCATCTAAGCTGCACTCAAAAACAAACCACTCTACACGATTGAACTTTTCATACTACATCAAGGACTCCCCATGTCGTAGCTACTGAGCGGCATGGCCGTCAGAACTGAAACGTTCGGATAGAATCGGCAAATTTCGAATCGCGCGGACTCACAGTCCGCACGTTAACTCTGAAAGGTTAACTGTTGATGAAAATTTGAAGTCAATCGGGTAAGTAGTTTTTAAGCTAAGCCGCGAACTGACAGCCGGACAGACAGACTGAGACGGACCGACGGAATTGATAAAACATATTTTTTGGGATCTTTTGGGACACTAAAACGTGAAGATCTCTAACACCTGAGGGGGTGATTTTTTCACAATTATAAACATTTTAGTTGATCCCTATACCACAATTAGTTATAGAACACATTTTGAAATGAATCCATTAAGCAGTTTTTTCAAGCTGAATTTTTAAATATTTTATTAAGCCGCCATTTTGTACCGCCATATTGGATTCGTATCAAAATATTACCAGTTGATTCCAACATATTTGATGTCTTGTGCAAAATTTGAGATAAATTGGATAAGTCGTTTTTTAATAATAATTTTTTAACATTTTACTAGGCCGCCATTTTGCACTTTTACCAAAATGTTACCAGATCATCCCCATATGACAGGCAGATCGACGGAATTGAGAAAACATGTTTTTCTGCATCTAGGGACCTTAAAACGTAAAGATCTGAAAAATCTGGGAGTTTTGGGAGGTAATAAAAACTGTTTAGCTCTATCTATTCATGATGGGTGACATTTACACGTTCTTGTTCAAAAGCGCAGCTGGAACAGAGTTCTGAGGGAACGAGTGCTCATATTTTTTTATAGTGCATTTCTGATTTTTCCCAAGTTCTTTGATGACCACTTTTTTATATAATTATACTTTAATTATTTACCTAACTACAAATTATATATTTTTACTTCCTTTGAAAGATGGATGTATACTAATCATATCACCATCAGAGATTTTTGCATTTTAGAGTCCAACTTGACGTATAAGTATTTAAATATCTTTGGAATTACGAAACGCCTATGATACAACATCAAATTCTTAAAAGTAAAAATTTGCGTATATATAATAATAGATGGCAGTGATTGCACCGGAGACCACCTGTCTCTCCGCCATTGAAGTCGCCGCTCCATCGAAATGTATTGATCGCCGAAGCTCAGCTAAGTATGTCAGTGGGTTATTTATGTTTTTATATGCAAGCTGTGCACTGTTGCTTTCACAAACTGATCGTAGATAATCATCGGTTTCCTGCAACCTTTCTTAAAATCGTTGCGCGTGTTGCGTTTTATGAAGGAAGATATAAAAGCCGGTGTTTAAAATACATTTGCCGGCAAAATAAACTACGCAGCTTTTGAAATGGATGATGTATTCTTTGTCTAAATTTGACTTTAGGTAGATTGTAAAGTTTCTAAAATTTAGGTTTTATGTAAATACTGCAAATATACACTTTTTTCTAACGGGTGTCCAATTTTGACATTCCGATTTAATTTAGGAATAAAATACACAAAACACTTTAAATGTTATAATATTATTATATTATTTTGAAGTACAACTATTGCGGTTAATAATGAAAAATGACATCCAGCAAGTGACCCTCTACTTCTTTGGCATGCTAATATTCTTTTCTCAAAATTTGCGATAACATTTTCGCAGACATTCTGTCCAATTTGTCCAATTGCTTGAGTAATGTTAACTTTAAGCTGTTCAGTTGTTCGAGGATTGTTAACGTAAACTCTTTCCTTCAAAAAGCCCCATAGGAAATAATCTAATGGTGTGAGGTCGCACGACCGAGGCGGCCAGTTAACGTCAGCTCTTCGAGAAATTATTCTATCGCCAAATCTCTGCCTTAAAACATTCAGTGTTTCATCTGCGGTATGGCAAGTGGCACCGTCCTGTTGAAACCATATGTTCTGGACATCCATACCTTCCAATTCATCCCACAAGTAATCTGTCAGCATTGTCCTGTATCGGGCTCCGTTCACAGTAACTGCATCACCGGCTTCATTCTGGAAGAAATAAGGCCCAATCACACCTCCCGCCCAAAAACCACACCACACAGTTACTTTTTCTGGATGCAGTCGTTTCTCCAGTATTTCTCTTGGATTTTCGTCACCCCATATTCTGCAATTTTGCTTATTTACGTATCCGCCAATTTCGAAGTGAGCTTCGTCGCTAAAAATTACTTTGTGAAAGAAATCGTTCCGTTCTTGCTTTCTTTCTAAGGCCCAATTAGCAAACGTACGACGTGACACATGATCGTTTGGTTTTATTTCTTGAGTCAACTGTATTTTATATGCTTTCAAATGCAGATCTTTCTTTAAAATGTTATGCAGACTCGATTTTTTAATGTTGACTTGCTGTGACTGTTTACGAACTGACATTTTCGGGCTTTCATCAACACTAGCCCTCACCGCAGCAATTTTTACTTCTGATCGGACACCACGATTGTGAACATGTTGTTTATTAGCTGTTACGGACCCAGTCTGTTCAAATTTCTTCATAAAATTTTCAATTACCTTAACAGATGGTGCTGCATTTCTTCCGCTTCTTGCAGTTTCAGCAAAACATTCCCCATTTTGGTAATGACATTTCACAATAAATACTCGTTCTTCGATGGATAATCGCTCCATGTCGACCAAGACACAACTAATCGCAAAGTTTTCTCTTTACATCTGTCACTATAAGAAAACTGTCAACTAAGATTTTTAGAAATGGCGGCCAGTTTAAATCGGAATGTCAAAATTGGACACCCTTTATATAATATCAATTTGAAAATGGAAAAAAACTGTTAATATCCATGGAAACGGCCTATTGTTAACAATAATGGGCCCAAGATTCGTTTGGCGCATTTTATATAGTTACAAATTCGAAGTTTTAGGTCAAATTATTTGTTATTTTAATTAATTAGCCTTTACTCTTGATCCATGTTACAGCATGTTTATGTATTAATCCTTCTTGTTGATATTAGGCATAATTATTTTCACCTTCCGCCGTGTATTATATAGATTATTCTATTTACACACATGGAAACAGTCTAGGGATATTGAATATTTTAGGTAATAAAAATGAGCGGATATTCACGAGCCATGAGGCGTCCAAAAGGTTGCTGTATTGTCTTTCAAATATTGGGAAAGCGAATCAAAGTAACTTAAAGTTATTAGGTTATATTATACAGGGCCCTTCAAAAACATTTGAAAATTTTTAACAGTTGAATGGGCGCATTTTACGTAGAATTACGTATACATTTTCCTATGAGCGTATGAAAAGTAAGCTTAGTGCGGAAAATTAGTTAGTACTTTACACCAGTGCTTGAACAAGACACATTATTTTTATTCAGCTGTATCGAAAGTATTAGATATTTTTTTTTTCAAAAATTATTAAAAATCCCACTTAACAGAAAGAAGCAATTACTCATCTAGATTTGTAATTCTTCAATATCCCAAAAAATACAAAAAGTGTTTATATTAAAATTTAATATATTATATATCATTCTAGTTATAGCCTAATGCTAAGTAACTCTAGTTACAATTGTTTCAACAATAGTGTTAATAGACAAGTCTCGTTTGCGATGACACCACAAAGCAATAACAAAAATGTATGCGCCTGTGCGTGATTTAGCTTGCGATTTTGTGCTTTTAAAAGACGATTTCGCCACTGCAACATGCACGACATAGACGAAGATGTAATGCCTGAAAGTATTTTGGAAGAAGTTGCAGTAGTCAGCTTACAGGTATTGCCCGAAAAATCTCGCCATAGGCATGAAAAAGAATGGAAAGTTTTTATACAACGGTGCGAGAAGACACAAGTAAAATCTCTTAAAGAAGAAGTATTTCTAGCCTATTTTGGCGAAAAATCTGAAACCTGCAATCCATCTACGCTATGGTCATTTTTTTCAATATTCAAATTGATCAACAAAACAAGCAAACATGTGGATATAGGTAAATATTCAAAATTAACAGCATTTTTGAAACTGAAAAACCTAGGACATCGTCCAAAAAAATCCAAAGTTTTTTCAAAAGCGGAAATTGCAATTTTTTTTCCGATGCACCTGATGATGTTTAATTGTTGATTAAAGTTGCGACCATTATTGGATTGACAGGTGCATGTATTCGCGAAGATCTTACTAAAGTAACCATTGATAACATTGAAGACAAAGAGATCCTTCTAATCTTCAAAATGATACATAAAGTTATATTTCCAGAACATTTATAATTTGTGGAGATACAGTTCACTTTCAGCTTTATAGGAAATATGTAGCTCCACGTCCTTCGAACACTCTTCATCGTCGTTTTTATCGTCGTTTTTTTGTAAACTACAAACATATTTTACAGTATTTAATTTCCACTTGAAAATGATATGTATCTACTTGAATAAAAAAAAATATCTATAATCTTCTCCCTTGGGCTATCAGTACTCCCTCCAATAAATCCACGCTTATCAAGCCACAATGCTGTGGAAGTAAGGGCAGCAATTAGATTTTTTTCATATATTCCCATTAGTTTTGTGTTCTTGCCCCTATTTTATAGCCTTTATGCCATTTAAAGTGTTTCTTACTGAAAAGAATAAAAAAAGCTAGATCCAGCAGATAAATATTCATTAGTCTGCAAATGTCAGATCGGAAATATTGCCATAGGCAGTTTAAATTTTTATAAAAAAATATTCATACATTTTTATACAATAAAACATGTATAAACACTAGAATAAATCACCCTTTTAATATTTTTCAGTTAATAAAGCATACAATTCTCAGTTCGACTGCTGAAATTGTTAATTCCTATTCAGCTTTTACTAGTGAGTTTACAAAAATATCATTCGATATGATCTAGCTCAAATTAACTGCCAAAGGCGTCCGCAGGAGGGGGTAACAAAATTCAGTCACGGGAGCGTGGTGCACCTTTAATATGTAAGATCAGCGATTAGAGAACAATACACAGGGAGGGGCGCAAGTGCCAGCCTCCTTATGGACGCCCTTGGTAACTGCATTCAATAGAATAGGAGTGACATTACTGATCAGCAGTTTATTTAAATGACGTTGAAGTAAGTGACGTGTAATCGATGATTACCACAACCACCTATAAAACATTATATCCAACTCCCAATAAGCTAAAAGTTATTACGCTGGGATGTTCAGTGGTAAAAAAAATGTATTTTCATTTGAGAAGGCTGGCAAAATATACAAAATTAATCCGTTTCATGTTTGTGGTAAATAACTTTTTAACATTAGATAATACATACATACTTTTTAACATTAGATATATACATACATAGAACAGAGCTAGTAACTGAAACACAATACACTTTTTAAAGCTCAGTAAAAGTTACTAATTAATATAAATAAAATATATATTACCTGTGAGTTGTTTATATAATAAAAGTGGGAATCTTTTATTTATCCTACAGGACAGAACCAAAATTTAGGGACGTCAAACGGTTCTTCCTTGCGATTAACCAGGTTTCATTTGATAATCAGCCTGCTGTTTTCTGGCATATTTCAAATTTTTCTTCCGTGTACCTTTTTCTGCCAAACAATCATCTATGGTTTTTATCCCATCTGTTACGGATATATTGTGGTAGGCAAATATTGGCAATGTAGCCATACGATGACATAACAATTAACTCTATAGCATTTGCACATATATTCCTCATAGTCATTCATCAAGTTTAATCTGCAAGTAACAAATTTAAAAATATATTATTGACAAAGAATATTAAAATCAGTAACAATGTTTTCAACACTAAATACTGTTTTAACAAATTAAATATTTGTTACAATATGAATCTGTGCCTGAAATCTTTAAAGAGCCCTTATCTCAACCTTCTAAACACAATCTCTCTTATATCTGTGCAAGAGCATTCCCTTTGATTATAAGAAGTTCCCCATCAAAACCATGTCTTTCACACAGTTTGAATCTACCGCGTTTTCTTCTTTGCGATAATAATCTAAAATGTAAAAAAGGAATCATAGGTAAAATACACATATATTTATTATGATTATTTAAGTAAAAATCAAGCTTTGTTTATAAGAAGTTCCCCATCAAAACTATGTCTTTCACACCGTTTGAATCTACCGCGTTTTCTTCTTTGCGATAATAATCTAAAAAGTAAAAAAGGAATCATAGCCAAAATACACATATATATATTATGGTTATTTAAGTAACAATCAAGCTTTATTTATTGGAAATACAAAATACACTTGTAGTTATTCGTAAGTACCCTTATGTGTAACAAAAAATAAAAATTCACTTGAAAATCCAGGAAAAAAGAATTTATTTTACGAATAATCAATGTAAACAAACTTCGGAAAGTGAACATTGACAAAGTTTACTGAATATAATATATAAGTTCCTTCACTCCCAGTCGGAACTTTGTCGAACGGGCTAGACAAGCCTGCCGACTGGGACAAAGCCCGTGCCGCCTTGAACAAAAAAACTTCCAGGGGAGATTAGAGTAATAAAGTAAAAAAATGTAATCGTTTTCTCCTCAGTTGCATATTGTGGGGAAGGCGATGTCAGGCGGTGTTCATTTGTAAAATAATAATAGTAATAAAGTTTAATATTTATTACTAGTATCCAAAGGTCATTAATTTAAATAAAAATTTAAGGAAATTAATGTGATGTTTAAAAAATCCGTTCTATGGGCGTGATTATTCGTAGGAGATGGAGAAAAGAAAAATATCACAGTCGAAAAGCATAACCATTTTTTACATTGTTTTATTTATAAATGGTATAATATTATATGTTTATAACAAGCATTGCCATGTCATAATGCAATAGCCGGGATTTTTCTAACGTTTGCCAAAGGTACTTTCTGGTGTCCGAATACGTAAATATTTCCCTTCCTGGAATATTGATTTTTAATGGAGAGTAGAAGTTTTAGCTAAATTAAGCCGGTAATACAAAAGCATGTTCCTTTTTGTTTTAAGTTTTTTTATTGCTAAACTATAAAAGTTATAACAGTGTAAGAAATGAGTTCTTAATATTATTTGTTTATAACAGAGTACATCCCGGTTGGTGTTCGAAAATGGACATAGTGTCTTAAGGACTTTCTATGCGATCCATGAGGTGCATAATTTAAACATAACTTTGATCATACAGGGTAGCTCACAAAACCGTAGCAAACCAATCTTTCTATTTTAAATAAGACACAGAGTATATTCGTTTTATTTTGTTAAGCTTATTTAAAGGCCAATTCGAAAACACCATATTTTTTGGTTTAGCTTATACAGGGTGCTAAAGAGTACACATTCTGAAGTATGCATGGACAACTTGGAAACCAATGAAACCATGTATAAGTAAATATAGGATAAAATATGATATTACCCAACTGCTTTTCGAATAAACTTTCCAAAATACAACAAATGCACTGGGTGTCTGATTAAAAAAGAAAAGAAGTTTGGTTTGCTATGACTTTCTGAATTGTGAGCTGAAGTGTATGATCAAAGCTATGCTAAGACCATGTATCTTATGAATGACACTTTATTCTATTTTGTACATCAACTGAGATATTCCCTAGTTAAAATTTCATGAGACACCCTTTATATTCACCATTTCAAGTTGATGTGGTTTGGATTTTGATGATAGACATTTTTTTTTCAAATTGGACTGAAGTTGCATATGTAGTGTTTCACAAGACTCTTGCAAATTTCTTGTTCTTGTCTTGTTCTTGCTGCAAGAACAACACAAAACTTTTTTATATTTATTATTTCACTTATCCCTTATTATTTACCAAAGTGTTATGATTCAAATCTGCGTACCCCAAAACCCATAAAAAGGCATATTACGGAATTATTAACAAAAAATTGTTGTTTTTTTATCAATTAAACCCTCACTTCACCCCCTTCTTCTCAACCGATTTTACTCAATACCATATGGATTACTACCTAAATACCAAATTTAAACTCGATAGCACAATTATTCCTCTGAAATTTGTCACATAAACTAACAGACAGACAGAAAATAGATTTCGCCGAAATTATGTTTTTACACTTTTTGGGTCGTTTTAAATCAATTTAGCGAAAAAAAAAATTCTTTTTGCCGATATTATAGTTTTCCATCTCTTAGAGATATAGAAGTAATAATTTAACCGCCATTTTGTTTCGCCATCTTATATTCGTTTCACAATTTTACCAGTTAACTTCTAAATCAAAATTAATTCTTACTTAAATATTTTATTAGGTCGCCATTTTGTTACGCCATCTCGGATTCGTACCAAAGTGCTAGCCGTCAATTGCTACGTAAGACTTTGTGCAAAATTTGAGGTGTAGTTTTTTAGTAATATTTTTTTAACAATTTACTAGGCCGCCATTTTTACAGCCATTTTGGATTTTCACCAAAATGTTACAAGATTAACTCATAATGACCATAAATTTTTGACCAAAATTTGAAGTCATTGGGATAAGTACCTAGTTTTCTAGTTATACCGGGAACGGTAATATCTGAAAAAATCTGGGAGGGTGATTTTTCAACACTACAAAACTTCCCTTTTACGAGGGAAGTAAAAATCCTCGTCTTCGGCTAGGATTTTTAAAACCAGTAGCGCTACTACACTATTTATGAAACAAATTCCTTAGAAACTAGCTTTTCGGATTTTTTTCTGGAAAAATCAGACACACTGGAGATATTACCCCCAAATTTTAGCTACTTTTTGGATAAATAAAATAACGGCTGCAAATCCTAATTTTTTTTGATAGGACAACTCAGAATTAATGTCTGCATATTTGTGATCCACAGTAAACCCTAAATGCGACTTCCAAGCTTGACATCTGCAGAGTTATTATATTTCAATTTAAATACCAAAAAATTGGGTACTATACAAAGTATATTCATATATTTTTTAATGTTTTTAAAACTGCACAAAAATTATAATTTTATAATTTTATATTCCAAAATAGGTAGGTGCCTACCTTGGTTCATCCTTTGGACAGCGAAAAAACGATAATCCACCTCCACGTTTTGAAAAACAACTATCCACAGAATAATATTCGACGGGCATTTTATTGGTCTACCACGTACAAACAACCGACAATATTTTAATCGTAAACAAAATCCACTGTGTATACACCAGCGCCTCGCACAACTGAAAACAGTGGACTGCCGAGAACCAGCTGCGGCGAGGGGAATGGTATAGGTAGATCGGAATTTTCGTCGAAGTGCGGCAACTTATATTATATTCTGTAAACTTTGACATTGACATGACAGTGCCTAACAATATGGCCGCCGTGATGTCACAACTCTAGCTGCTCCTTGCGCGAATAACTACTTATGATGACTCATCGATGCACGCTTCCAGGTTTTATAGTAGAGTCGGTGTTGTATAGCCGCTATTTACTTGTTGCTGCCTTCAGTTGTGTCTGGAATAAAGTGTATATTCAAAAATTACATGTTTTTGTACCGGGCAATTTGGAACGATACGTTTTGTTAAAATTTCCAGAATTTAGTAGGTATACATCTGGTTGTTTAAATTTGTCCGGTTTTGTTTTATTATTTTTATTAAAATTCCTTTCAAAAGTTAAGCAGTTTATTTACAGATTGTTTCAATTAAGAAGACATACTGCTGTTACTTGTTAAAAAACAAACAATAGTTTTTTTAAATGGCGGAATTATGTGTACAAGCTTTATACGGATTTATTGACATCCTTTTAAAGCCTCTGTCTTAAACTATTTTTGAATGAAAAAACGGTTTGTATGTTATAAAATGAAGAAGTGTAGTAAAAGGTCAATGGTTTTCCATATTTTGAGGACCATTTACGGTTCCATTCATAAAAAAAATAAATACATAATAAAATTTAATGTTATGCTGTTTTGAAAAATATTTTTTAGCAAATTTTATTCTCAATAAATATTTTAATTCAGTGTATTTTAGTAAAAAAAATCATTAATTAAATAGCTGCGAAACAAGCGTTTGGAAATTGTGAATATTAGGATATGCTTGTGTTTTTTATAGAGTGCGAGGAAATTGTTGATGCTGCGTCAGAACTTTATGCAAATAGGTAATACTTATAACATAAAACTCTTGTCTCATTTAAGAATATTAACGCTCTTTGGAGACATTTAGAAAGGTTGTAACAGTTTAATCTTGTTATAACTGCATTTCATTGTATGATTAATTTAATATTATAATCTACTACTTTAGTATTAAGTTTAGTGATTAATATGTACGCCTTGTTGGCTTGATTTACTTAGATTTTAGTAGTTTTCTTATTAGAAACGGTTACATTGTTCATATTTAAGCGAAATATAAATTCAACACCTTTTGCAGCAAATTTCGGTATACACGGTGTCACCTCTCGATAACTAGTTAATTTTGTACCTATACCTGAACTCAAGATATAAAGGAATAATTTTCAGTAAATGGTGGAAGTTTAGCGTTCGTTCATAGATGTCGCCAAAAAAAATCAGTTCAAATATAATTGTTGGATTTATTTAATTTTGCCGAATTTAATAATTATATACTGTATAAGAAAAAATTCAAATAACACTTTAGACAAACTATTTATTTCCCATATATTTTACAGAGTAGATATAAATTAAACTTAATTAATTTTGAAAACCTGTTTTCGAGTCCTTTATACAAGTCTTGGGATTTCGTTTTCCTTGGCTAGATATGCTGCATTTTTAGATTCGAGCGTATATTTTGTATAACTCTTCTGTCGCTGTAAAAAAAAAACCAAATCATTAGTACCCCAATAAATTCTTTGATATAAAGTCCATATTATGTATTAATATTGAACTGTAAATATTTGCATTAAAAAAAAACGTTGCCTTGATAAATATTTCTTTTCAGATATACCTAGGATTATTTTTAGACTATAGATAATATATATATACCACTTCATACTTTCTCATAAATCTACATTTTATTATTCGTGTTCCCTTTTGCTGTGAATATGTAACATATAAAGGTATTTTCATTTAAGTTAGACATAAATAACCCAAAGGTATTCCTCGATTCAATATTAATATTCTTACCTTTTTTTTTTCTGAGACTATATAAACTACAGCCTTCTTATAATTTCTATCAGTGTTTGATGTTCCGAAATTCTTATCGACTTTTGTTTTGTCCATAGTTGCATAATTACTTGGAGCCTATTATAAACTGAAATTTCGTTGCGTCTGCGTCTGATGCATTTCCTAAAATAAATAGTTAATAATTGTGTGAATAAATTCCTGTTTTATGGTTAAATAATGAGTTTATACAGTTGGGGGAAAATTCTATTAAATTAAACTCAACTTACGTTTCATTTTTATGGCAATTAACTACTCCTGCATTAGCACATCATTTTTTTGACTCTTTGGTACTCTACTCCGGACTAATATTTGACTTTTATGAGTGGTCCTTTTCCATTAGTACTAGAGTAATTAATTAAATATTATTTGTTTATTTACATTTCCATTTCGCCTTAGCGTTGCTTTTTAAATTTCAGGTTAGTTGTTTCTGTCAATGTTATTATTGCGTCGTCTCGGAACTTTTCGGATCTATTCGGCTAAGACTTCCATATTAACTTATTCTCGAAACCCTCCACCCGGTACTTCCTCATATCAAGAGCGCAGGCATCTTTTTCGCTGTTGCCAAGTGTATTCCTGCATTATTTCCTGTATCTTTCTCAACCAATGGAGAGTCGTTTTTCTTGTCTAACATGTTAATCATATCCTTGTTTTATTCCGTCTATGTGCTCTTTTGCTCAAGGTTGTTAGCACCCGACATATTCTAGCCAATGGTATTCCGCCACCTTAGTTAACCAAAGTTCTAGATGGAAAGGAAGCTGGGGGAACACATTTTTCACTTTTCTGGTCACCTGCAGATAACCCACAGGTCTTCAGCGCGAGTCTGAGGAAATAATCCAGGAAAATCTTGGAAATCCGTTAGCGGGATTTTTCCTCAACACCGCAATAGTTTTTCGGGCACATTATAGTTTGCACTGTAAGTGTTATTTTTCGTGCTAGAAAATCTCTCTAAGAGAGGATTTTACCTGAAGATTGGACCAGACCGCCATTTTTCATGCCCTTGTACTTGTTACGTGAAACCACTTTCTGACTAGAACTGAGTGACCCTATTGGATAGGATTCAAGTCAGGGGCCAACTGTAAGTCACAGTCCTAATTTCAGTCAGGGGCTAATTGCAACTGCAAGTCACAGACAATTTCAAGTCACGGACTTAACTTCAAGACTCGGGACTAATCCCATGTCACGGGCCTAGTTTGAAGTTAGGAGCGCTTCAGAACGTCCAGGTGCTGCTGGATTTGGTGACACTTATTGTTTACTTTTTTTCTTTATACCGTAACTGATAACATACTTATTGTTTATATTTTTCTTTTATACAGTAACGGATATAAATAGATTTTTTTTTCTTAACTTCATTTGTGTGTTTTATTTAGCTCACTCTTTTTCTTTCATCAAGAGGAAGCAAGTGCCGCGAAGATCAAGGGGCTTTCCAATTTAAGTCGTTATAAATTGGAGGCGCTCATTTCTTTTTTTTTTCTCTCTTTTTCTTTCTTTAAGATTTCTTAAGTTTTCCCACGCCCTACTCTCCGGGTTAATTGAGCTAGGGCATCTACATTGCACGCTCTGTTGACCACGACTGTAATCTTGATACCTTTTTGTGATCTAAATAATTGAAAATAAAACACTAATAATAATTATTATTAAATAAGCATAGCAATCTTGTACCTTGGTTTTGAGAAAATCCAGGGTTACAAGGTGTCAGCCAAATAAACTGTCCGAGTGACAATGAAACTCCTTTTCAGGATGAGTTAAATAGACTTTTTCTTTGATATGAACCCAGAAGAAAAAATCGAGAGGTGTCAAATCAGGCGAACGTGCTGGCTACGTTACAGGTCCATTCGTTCGTATCCATTGGTCCCCAAACCTGCCATGTAAATAATTTACACAAATTCGAGCATTATGGGCCTGTGCACCATTTTGTTGAAAGTAGATGTTGGGAATTTCTGCAAAAGGTAAATTATCCAAAAACTCGGTAACTGTTGTTTCTAGAAAGTTCAAATAAGTTTGTGCTGTAAGAGGCCCATTAAAAAATATTGGGTCCACAATTCTCGTTCCTAAAACACCTAGCCACACATTAACACCAAAGCGTTCTTGGAAAGATCCTTCTCTAAATAAATGTTGATTTTCATTTTCCCAATATCTTACGTTGTTCTTGTTGAACGTTCCCAGATTCGAGAAGCGAGACTTATCCGAAAACAATATTAATCCATTAAAGTTAGTATTATGGTTAGAATTTTCCATAAACCAACGGCAATATTCAACTCGCCGAGCAAAGTAATTAACACCCAAGTGTTGGTGGATTTGGTATTTTTAGAGCTTGTACTTATATTTCTTCGAAATGTTCCTTGCACTTTCTCTGTTAACTCCAACTTCACTTTCAATTTGGCGAGTAGAAATCAGCAGTCAGACATGCCAGCACATTTATTTCAGTTTCTTCACTAATAATGAACTTTCCTTCATTTTCATTTTGGGGAACTGTTTTCAAATGTTGTACTAGCCACGGAAAATAGGCATAGCAGGGTTGGTTTCTGTCGGGGTATCGCTCTGCGTAGAGTGCCTTTTATTTTGCAAGCACTCGCCATAAACGTGAAGCATATCTATTTGTTCCGCCTTTGTAAAACTTGCCATTTTAAAGAGATTACAAAGAACTTTTAGTTTACATCAATAGAGACAATCTGCCAAGCCCACTAGTGATAAAAGTTACTTGTTAAAATTCAATTGTTTTTAAAAACCATAGCAACCTCTGTCAAGGCTAATATGATTATTTTAATTTTTGCAAAAACTTTGTTTATAAGTAGTTATCACACTAGCTTAAGTTATCATTAACTTAACTTTCATAAACGACTGCAAAATTGAAAATTAGGTAGCGTATTTTTCTGATGTTAATATTTATCCAAAGCGAAAAAGAGTCAATTGATCCGTTATGGTACAGGGTCTGATCAAAAGTTGAAAAATCGATTTGCGAAAACTATACATTTTAGACATAGGTTATGTTATACAAAAGTTGTTTATAGTTGGCGCATTACCTTTCTGGAATGACGTCACGCTGGTTTCAAATAACGTATTTCTTATATTATTTATATTTCAGCGATGATTCCTAACCTAAACGTATGCAGTGATGTAGATAGGAGGGGTGCGTTCAGCACTGGCTAAAGCGAATTTAAAATTGGCATTTTCTGTACAGAAAGCGCTGCAACTTGTCGAAAATGGCTGGCAAAAAATTAACACTCTCATTGCCATAAAAAAACCCTCATTTTGCACACTTAATACAAAAATAACTATTATAACTTCAAAAACTAAAATTATTTTGCAAATAAGACTTTACTAATATAAATTCTTTCATCTTAGTCTTATTCTTTGTTTGCAATGTAATAAATTGACGCCAGTTACCCATTTTCATCAAAATTATTTTAATTCTCAATTACAGACAATACTGAAAAAATATTAAGAAAAGGGGAATAACGAACGATGAATCCTTTACCTCCAGAATGTTTCAAAAACAAAAAGAGGTAAAAACAAAAATCACAGATTACTTAAAGAACAAAATAAGAGATATGATCTATTGCGTGTATGCTAAAAATGAATATGTTACAATGCAGACTTTGCTTTAAAAACTAAAAGAGAGAAATTAATGTATAACTAACTTTAAAAATAAAAACTACTCCCCTTCACTGTCTTCAGAATCAGAACTAAATTCTTCATCGTCACTGCTGTCTTCGTCGGTACTAATTACAAGTGGCGCAATGTCTGAAGCATCACATATCTGTATTGTCTTCCAAGCTTCTTGGATTACCCTTTCTGTGTGGCTGACATAATTTTTCCAATGCTCTGAAGATACTTCATTTATCGCTTTTTCCCACATGGCCAAAACTTCCGATGGTGTCCCCTTCAGACTAGCAATGTATTGGTCGTATTTCCTCTTACACTCAGACCATACCATTTCAATAGCATTAAATTGACAATGGTATGGAGGAAGTCTTAGTATTTTGTGGCCCAAAGGTTTCACATATTCGTCAAGGTAGAATGTTTTTTCAATGTTACAATTTTTTTCTACAATGCTCCATATTTCATCCTTCATGGCCCTCTCTGGGAAGTCAATGTTCTTTTCTTTTAACCATCCAATCAATCTCTGCTTTGTCCATGATTTTCTTGGAATATCCTCTAAAAGGCCGGAATGATAGCTTGCGTTGTCCATCACTATCAAACTTTTTGGAGGAAGATTTGGTACCAGCTGATTTTTAAACCAATTTTCAAAATTTTGCTTGTTCATATTGTCATGATAATCTCCGCTTTTTAGTCCACTTTTAAATATTAAACTGGCCCCCTTAATAAATCCTTCCTTTGATCCAGCGTGAACTACAATATATCGATGACCTTCACTAGCTTTTTTAGAACTTGTAGACATAGTGTTATCCTGCCAGCTGTTTCTAAACGAACCTTTACTAAAAATCCAAGTCTCATCAATAAATACGGTGGTATAAGCATCTTGTCCTAGATTTTGATTTTTGACATATTCCCTCAAGAAATTGATTCTCTTGTGGACGATGTGGGGCAAATCCATCAGGTATTTTCTATTATTTGATTTCTTCCACTTAAAACCAATACTTTTTACGTATTTTCTTAGCGAGGTGATGGAAAAATTAAAATATTCATTTATCTCTTTTAGTTTTTTAAGCAAAGTCTGCATTGTAACATATTCATTTTTCGCATACATGCAGTAGATCGTATCTCTTATTTTGTTCTTTAAGTAATCTGTAATTTTTGTTTTTACCTCTTTTTGCTTTTGAGACATTCTGGAGGTAAAGGATTCATCGCTCGTTATTCCTCTTTTCTTAATATTTATGATTGTTGTATGGCTAAGTTTTGTTGCATTTGAAGCTCGTTCAATTATATTATCAGTTTGCGGAAGGATTCCATTTTTAGCTTGCTCTTTTTCCAATTGAAAAAAAGCCAAGATATTCAAAACTATTAGCTGTGATTGCTGATTATATCTTCGCGGCATCTTGCAAAAGTTTAAAAAGAATCACAACAAATCAATGTCAATTTTGACGAATATATTCTGAAAGACACATAACCAAAACCGGCATTGACTGTTGTAAAGAAACGACAATGAGTTTTTTCAAAATGTTTTTGTCACTGTCAGTTAACATAAATCAAACAAAAATAACCAAAAATGACGTCATTCCAGAAAGGTAATGCGCCAACTATAGAATTGTTAAAAGAGTTGAAAAAACATAAAATATACAGGATGTTCCATTTAAAATAACGAAGTCGCGGTCATTTCTGGGGAAATCGGTAATGATATTTAATTGTTTTTATGTTATAAATGTTCAAAATATTCAACCCTATCAACACACCAAATTCCATATTTTTTTATATATTTTTTAAATTACGAAAGCGTATTCGTGCCCCACTATTTCTTTTTTTATAATTCTCAGTTTTAAGTCGAAATTAAGGCAAATTCTAAATTAACTCTTTCGATAGGTGGGTGTTAAATGTCAATGGCGTAGTAAAAAATTAGTTTATTAAGAAAAAACAATACCTTTATAACCATCAGCTCAAATTAAGCAAACTTTTGTAGGCAGATTGACCAATGTACCTTTAATATAGGAGCATTCGCTAGGTGGGGTGGCAAACGACAGGGCCGGAGTAAAAAAGTAATTTATTTTTAAAAATGTGATATCTTTTTTATCATTATGTATAATAGACAATATATATATATATATATATATATATATATATATATATATATATATATATATACATGTAATATATTGTTTTCCACTAGGTGGGGTGATAAACGACAGGCACGAAGTAAAAAAACAATTTATTCTTAAACATGCAATATTCTTCTTATTTTAACCTGAAAATTAATGAATTTTTTAAATGGATGAACCCGTATACCCTTAATATATGGTCTTCTGCAAAGTGGGGTATTAAACGTATTTAATAAAATAGTTCTTTTTAGGTTAATGATGAAATATTTGACATATCACCTGAAGGGTTATGGTTTCTTCCCTACCAGGAATGCCATAAGAACAGTTTCTGTCCTTCCACTTTTGTATTGCTATTACGCCCCCTAGCGGGAAACTTTCGAGCTTGAAAATAATTTACAGCAATTTCTCTTGGCCGATTTACCTATAAATATTTTTTTCCTTAAGTTCTGTCATTGGCGGTTCCCGAACTACAGCCGATGTCCTCTATTATTGGACCACCCTGTACATATCAATAACTATTATTTGGCCCTCCATATAACTTGAAAAATAACAGAGATATGAATTTTCGAAAAAACTTAATTTTCCGGTTTTTTCTCCTGTTCTATTATTATTTTTATTTTTTCTCTGAAATTCATCTCTTTACACAATCATTAATTCCGTTTTGATAGGCCAAAAAACCGAAGAAAACGGTATTTTTTTGCATTAAATTGTTCATAACAAATATAAACAAATGATAGTTGCGAGTGGAAAACATAATGTATGGACTATCTTGAGTGTGCTGGCGCACTAGGAAAATATCTCTATTTATTGGCCTAAAATATATTTTTGGTTTCAGCTCTACTCCTATCCCATCTTGGGTATAGGCTACGATGCAGGAGGAGGGGATCGGACGACTTGTGGCCGTCCATACCGGGCCGGTCGCCTCTACCAGCCGCCCTGCGATCTCAACCGGTTCGGGTACTGCTCCGAGGCGGGGCAGTTGTACCCATGGAGGGCCGTGAGACGTTTCGTCAAAGACAACCAAGGACTGATGAGGAGGATGTATGGAGATCAAAGACACGGACACGTCCTCAGGGCCGAACTGGATGATGGTGACGAATTCGAAGGGGAGCTGGAGAGGAATGAAAGGGAACGCGGGGGATACGGACACTGGAGACCGACACCGGTAAGGTGCGTGCTATAGGTTTCACAAATTATAATTTAAAAACAACGGTAAATTTCCTTTACCAGGAACTTCCCTCGTGAATCTTTACTTTTATTAGAAATAGTGAATTTATTTCAGTACAGGGTGTCCGGATTTGGTTGCAAAAGCAGGGTATCTCGCTTATTTTTAAAGATAGAACCTTGCGGTTTTCACGAACCTGAGCTAATTTTTTGTGAAACTCATTAAGCCGTAAACAAAATTTTCATAGCCTTCTTCGTTTATGAGGTACAGGGCGAAATATAAAATTTTGCATTTTGGGACCCCCCTCGTATCTCGGTTATCCTTTAATAATAATAAGGAAAAAATTGCTGTTTATGCAGTTTTTTACGCTTGATCCAGTGGCGTAGTCATATTTTTCATTTGAGTTGTTATTTTTTAGATATGACCCAAAGTTGTGTTTTTTTAAATGGGACGCCCTGTATATTTGACCAGAAATTGATTTGTCCTTTAAAAGCTTCTCAAAAATATATAATAGTATGGGTCTATTTTAATAAACAACAACAAAAATCCTAATTTTTATAATTATCATCCCAAATTTTGCAGTAGGCCATGCAAAACGATGCCGTTTTCTTTTGTTTTCTTGGAAGCAAACGACATTTCCCAATTTTGTACGCCTATATAAAATATAGCGCTAGTTTTTTGTATTTATTTATTGTGTAAACATATATTTGTATTGTTATGGAAGAAAACCAAACTTTCGAACATTATGAAAAGTACGATATGTTAGCTTGTTTTATATTAAGTAATGAAAATGTTGAAGCGGCTTCTGAGATGTATTTTAACAGATAAATAGTTAATTTTTAGGTATGTTGAAATAATATTGCTTAATTTTTATTTAGATATCCAGAAAGGAGGCAACCTAATATTTCCACTTTTTATCGGATAAAAAAGAATTTACTTAATCACGGATCATTTATCAAACCTCGTACGAAAACATATAATAAAGAAAATCGGGAGGCTGAGGAAATTACGGTTTTGGCTAATGCAGAAGCTTACCCTACAAACTCTTGTAGGGCCAGTGAAAAGAGCATAGGGATTCCAAAAACTAGAGTTCAAGAAATTCTAAAAAAGCACAAATACCAACCATACAAATTTATGCTCGTGCAGCACTTACAGCCAGGGGATGCAGAGCGTCGGGTAGTCTTCTGCAATTGGTTTCGAGAAAGATGCGATATGGTTAGAGATTTTGAAAGGAAGGTTATATGGTCAGACGAAGCACATTTCTGTAATTCTGGTATACTCAATAGGCACAATAGTAGATTCTGGTCCCAGGAAAATCAACACCAAATATTTCCCAGAAGACAGCAGGGCAAGTTTGGTCTAAATGTGTCCTGCCTCATATTAGGAACACATATAAAATTTTATATATTTGAGGGAAATCTAACAGCCAATCGCTATATAGAAATTTTAGAGGCAGCTATACCTGAATTACTTGACGATGTTCCTCTAGCGCAAATTAACGAAATTTATTTTGAACAGGACGGTGCTCCTGCACACAGTTCTGGAATGGCGAGATTATTTCTGGACAATAATTTTACCAATCAATGGATCGGAACAAATGGACCTATAAGATGGCCCCCTAGGTCCCCAGTTTTATCGATTTAAGATTTCTTTCTATGGGGATATCTGAGAAATAGAATTTACAAAGACCACTATGATAATGTCCAAGATTTAGGAAATGCAATAAGAGAAAATTTTTGCTATTTACAAAATCATCCCGTTATTTTGCTTAATTCCCTAAAACGAATACGAAAATTGTGCGAAGCATGCATAGAACAAAATGGAAATTAGTTTGAACAGTTCTTTTGATTTCCTTGATTACTTTAGTTCTTATACGACAGTTGATTTTTGCTGAAAGGCTTGTTACATAATAATTAATTACTGTTTTATTCTTGTGTTACATAAATCTAGGTAGGTGGTACTTTTTTTGGTGCGAAATTATCAATACATATTTTGATAAATAGATTTAATTACATATTTATTTTGATTTATTGTTAGGATGTAGATATTGTTAACGACTTTAAATAAAAGGCAGCATTGTTTTGCATGGCCTACTGCAAAATTTGGGATGATAATTATAAAAATTAGGATTTTTGTTGTTGTTTATTAAAATAGACCCATACTATTATATATTTTTGAGAAGCTTTTAAAAGGACAAATCAATTTCTGGACAAATATACAGGGTGTCCCATTTAAAAAAACACAACTTTGAGTCATATCTAAAAAATAACAACTCAAATGAAAAATATGACCACACCACTGGATCCAGCGTAAAAAGCTGCATAAGCAGCAATTTTTCTCTTTGCGTTAAGTTAAAGGATAACCGAGATACGAGGGGGGTCCCAAAATGCAAAATTTTCTATTTCGCCCTGTATCTCATAAAGGAAGAAGGCTATGAAAATTTTGTTTACGGCTTCATGAGTTTCACAAAATTTTGTTGGTTCGTGAAAACCGCAAGGTTCTATCTTTAAAAATAAGCGAGATACCCTGCTTTTGCAACCAAATCCGGACACCCTGTACACACCCTGTAGTCATTTAGTAACATATAAATACTATCTTTTAAAACATATTTATTCGTCGCCAATTGAATAAGATTTTTTACGTTAATTAAAAAAAATATGGCCGTCATTTATCACACTTAATGCACAAAATTTGAAATTAATCTGATAAGTAGGGTTTTCAGGCTGATTTTTTAAAATATTTTAAAAGAACGCCGTTTTGTTTTGCTATATTATATTCATGCCAAAATGTTACCAGTTTATTTCTATACAACACTTGATTGTAGTGCAAAATTTGAGGTTATTTGGATAATAACTTTTTTCAATAATAATTTTTTAATGTTTCACTAGGTCGCCATCTTATTCTGCCATGTTGGATTTTTACCAAAATATTATCAGGTCATCCCCATATGACATGATGACAATATGATAAAACATATTTTTTGGCATCTAGGGGCACTAAAACTTGAAGATATGTAAAAACCTGACAAGATAATTCTTTTAGGATTACAAATATTATATTTAGCCGCCATTTTGTTACGTCATCTTGAATTAGGGCCACAGTTTTATTAGTTTATCTATATTCCACAATTATTAGTACATTAAGTGCATTTTTAAACATTTTACTAAGTCGCCATTTTGTTCCGCCATCTTGAATTCGTACCAAAATTTTGCCAGTTGACTCCTACATAATATTTGATTTTTGTATAAAATTTGAGAAAAACTGGATAAGCAGTTTTTTAGCAATATTTTTTTTAACATTTCACTAGGCCGCCATTTTGTTTTGCCATATTGGATTTTTACCAAAATGCTACCAGGTCATCCTCATATGATCGTTAATTTTGACCAAAATATGAAGCCAATCGGTTAAGTAGTTTTTTAGCTATGACAGACAGACAGACAGACCGACGGAACTGAGAAAATTAACACTGGTCCACAAAATACACTTTTTTTTGAAAATCGTTGAGAAATTTTGACAGTATTAATAACAACAAGTCAATTAGCCATTGTCAGGCAATACAAAATATCTGTTAGGAAATATTTATTTTTATACTGTAAAGTTATTTGGATATTAAAAAAAAGTCGTTTCTCAATTCAATATAACTTTGTTCCCTAGTTAGAAAACGAATATTTCATGTCATCCTTTTTTTGTGAATAAAATTAATACCACTTATTTCAAAATTTTAACGCTGATTGTAATAATTTATATCCTCTCAACAATTTTCAATTTTCAGAAAATATTATGTAACTCGTAGGAATGTAGCTTTTCCTACGAGGCTTTTCTCGAACTCCGTAGCGTTTGTCTGGTCTCGTGCCTCGACCGGCAATCTTCATGGCCGTTCGGGAATGTTTAGCTTTTTTTACTAGGTATACAATATACTATCCCAGATAAATCTAGACCAAATGCGAAAAACTGTCAAATTTATCGTTAAGTTTCAATGACCTTGTTGTGTCAGATTTAAGCTACCTGCACCATCATGTCTTTATTGCTATTGCATCGTGTGTTAGAAAATTGCCCGCACCAATGCTGTTCTATTTAAAATGTTTAGATACTATACTTCCGCATCTGTTGGAGATGTGGACGTAGTATTTTATTTTTTACGAAATTTACAGAAACATGTAAAATATAAATTTTATTTTATAAATATGATAATATAATTTTTGGAGGAGGCTCTTCAGATCCTACTTCATTAATAGATCGTCATTGTATAGCCTTTTCACGCTTGTTGAAGTTATAGAAATATATTGTTTTTTCAAAATGATCCTCGCACAGTTTGTAATTATTGTAGTTATTTTCTAGAAGATCTGTTTTTCCAGCAGCCTTAAGTCACGCCATTGCTCTGAAATATTTATTAGGACTTATTAACAACAAAATCAAGATTACTTAATTAAATCTATTTATAAAATTACGACCCAATTCTAAACAAGTATTATGTTTTATGATATGCGTTTAGATACACTTACTTTTCACGATTTTTTGGCACCTGAATAAAGTGTTTGCTCCACTATCTTTGTTAGAACAAAACAAGTAAAGACACTTGTAACCAGGCATTTTCGTTCTAGCAAATTAAAACGTCTCTATACGCAGGTAAAATGATATATACATGATTAAATATTTTTTTTGCATTATTATTTATAAAAATATATTAAAAATATCCAAACTCTGTACTATACGAGACGAGATTACCAAGGTGATCGTGAAACTTTATAACCATCGGTCCCTGTACTTGTTCGCCGTCACATGCAGCACAGGCGATAAGGAAGTTTACGTATCTCGTCTGGTTTTATCTGAGGTACTATTTTATTCTAAACTGTTAATCATTATAAGTAGATCACTAGCTCTTTTAGTAATAATACCGCGAGACGAGACGAGATTAGGGCTTTATTTCGTATTGGCTAGTTTCTTTTCATCTCGAGCTAGAAAGTTTTGTCTCGTCTCTACTAGACTACATTAATCTGTCCGGTTAAAAGTTAAGTAAATATGTCCACTGTATCAGCTAACCACGCGCGTTCACAAATTGATACATTTATCGCATCTGATGATGCGAGTTTCTTAAAAATCCCTTTTAACCATTTGTTTGATGATTTACAATACATAATTTATCATTCCATAAAATTTCAGCTTTTGCCAAAAAACCGTAATTTTGATTGATCAGTAGTTGTCCGGTTTATTACCACTTGGTCAACAACAGCTCACTACTAAGGAGGCCAACAATGCAAGAAAAATATGATGTGTTTGTTAATTTATTCATTATTATTATTATTTTTTTGTTGTCTCGCAGTATTCCTGTGGTTGTATTTTATACTGACGGGATTATACTCAGTCAGTTCAAAAAAAAAAGGAAAAGAAAAAAAAAACAACTATTGTGTATTAAGAAATGACCTAACGATGCTACATGTCTTCAAAATGACCGATTTCTGGATGTTCCTGTGAATGTCTGTATTAAGTCCAAATGCGGTGTAAACGTTGTTGGGGTGAGCCCTGTTACTGATAAGACGTGAGGAACAATGATGACTCTTTCCTGTTTCCATAACCTTTTTATTATTATTATCTAGACTTTTTCCCTCACAGTATTCCTGTGGTTATATTTTATACTCACGAGATTATACCAAGTCAGTACAAAAAAAAAGACAAACAAAAGGAAAAGGAAAAAAAAACAACCACTGTATATTAAGAAATGATCTAACGATGCTACATGTTTTCAAAATGACCGATTTCTGGATGTTCATGTGAATTAAGTCCTAATTGAGCCAAATCCGGTGTAAACGTTATTGGAGAGAAACCTGTTACTGATAGGACGAGAGCAACAATGATCTCTCTCACTATATTTCGCTTGGATGTTCTCGTCATTGGGGACAACCATGTCAATTAAATAAGTGATCTTCTCTTTTTTTAGATTGAAAGGTGATATCGGGTCTGTTTGCGGGGATTATTTTATCTATGTGAGTGTCAATGTCCCAGTAGAGCTTGTAGTCTTCGTTTTCAAGTATGGATGTTGGTGTATAATGGTAGTAAGGGTCTGTGTTCTCCGTTAGTTTGTATGTTGTGGCTAATGCTTGATGAACGACCTTCGCTGCTGAGTTGTGTCTCGCGGTTTATTCAGTTCCGGCTATTAGTCTATATCCACTCGTTATGAGATCGATCATTTCTCTCTGCTGGTGACATCTCCTGTACTTGTCGTCTTCAATGGTTGTGTCCTTGATGATGTGTTTTCGGTAGTTTCTGGTTGCTATGACTTTGTCCTGGATGGCAAGCAGGAAGCCTTCTGTTTCGGGGAACAGCTGCCCTCTTGTAACCACGTATATGAGAGCTTCTTATGTATGTGGTCTTGCATTATGTGGTATCTATGTCTTACGTGAAGTGTTTTTTCAGACCAGGTGTCCATCTTTTCTAGTCGTGATTGGATGTGACTCTGTTCGTCTGCTGCGTGGCTCGTTTGAGACAGGTCGTGCGGTGTATAATTCTTGTCTGCTTTTACTACTGCCTTGTGGAAGTTAGTTTGTTTGTTGTGGAAGAATTTTCGTAAATTTGTTTTTTATTTAGCGATTGTATATGTATAATTCCCCTCCCTCCTTCTTTTCTCTCGATGGTGAGTCTTTCTTTGCTTGCGTTGGGATGTAACTTCCTGTGTTTAGTGAATTCAGAGCGTAAGAGAATGTGAATGTTTTCTATGTCTGTGTGCGACCATTTAATGATACCAAACGGATACGTAATAATAGGTATGCCCAAGGTGTTAATAGCTTTCGTTAGATTTCTAGAGTTCAGTTTTGTTTTTAGTAGTTTTGTGAGTCTGGTTTTAAATTCCGCCTTGAGCTCTGATTTGATATAAGTGTGGTTAATTTGGTGCTTTGATGGAAGCCTAGGTATCTGTATCTGTATCTTTTTTGAGCATATTATCTATGGTTTCATTGTTGATTGTTTTCGACGTAGGGTGGTCTTTTTACTGTCCCTTGTTGATATGAAGTAGCTTGTATTTGCTTATACCAAATTCCATGTTGATGTCCAGGATAAACGTTTCTGTGATTTGAAGGAGTTCCTTTAGCTGTGCCTTTGTGCTTGCATATAATTTTATATCATTCATGTACAAGAGATGGTTTATTTTGTGTAGGATATATTTGTGGTGTTTAATTTGGAATCCGAAGTTTGTGTTATTCAGTGTGTTTGAGACAGAGGCAGAAACACAAAGCGCTGAGTGAATCTCCCTGAAATATACCTCGTCTGATCTCTTCTGTTTCGATGTGTTTTTTTTGTGTTCTCAGGTTGATTTTAGTTTTCCACATACTCTCTACTATAATTTGCGTAAGAAATTGCCTGATGTTTTTATTGACTTTGTATAATTCTAGCACTCTGGTTAGCCAACTGTGGAGTATCGAATCAAAGGCTTGTAGTTCCGATTCTAACCAAATGTTTTTCCAGTATTCTGTGATATCTTGTTTGATCGGTGGTTCTATTACTCGTTCCTCCTCATTGCTCATGGTTTTTTGGTAGAACGGTTTTTCGCTTCTTCGAAACAGGTTGTTACCGTCCTTTCTTTCATTTGACTCTTTGTATCTTCGGAGTCTTGCGGCATACACGGATAATTTTTGCTTTAGAGTGTCTAGTATTTCTGTAAGCGTGTGATCAGGAGATGCAGACTTGATTTTCTCTACACTTTGTGTGATACATTTTGACTTGTTGCCGTTCATGAATTGGGTATTCTTTTCTATGCTGTTGGTGTTTCTATGTCGTGGCGGGAGTTTATGATTGTTCTGTGTTATCATGGTTATAGCTGCTGCATAGATTATTATTATTATTATTGTTATTATTTATTTTTGATAATTTTATTTACATAGTCTATGAAATATAAATTGTCCTTTATTATTTTCCTAAAATTTTATTCCACCGTATTGATTTTTACCAAAATATGACCATTCCATTCCCTTATGATCCTTAATTTTTGATCAAAATTTGAAGTCAATCGAATAAGTAAAAACGCAAAAATCTGTAAAAATTTTACCTAAAGCCATTTTATATATGAAGGGTGAGCGTTCGTTTAAAACAAAGTCAATGATTTTTAGGTTTGGTAGATATCAACACCATGACGATATCGACAACGAATTAGAAGATGATTTAAATTTTGGTTTGGACAACACATACGAAGAGGAACCTCGTTATCTTAGAACGGACCTAACAAATGACGACGTTTTGAATACAAAATTTGTCATATCTGAACAGGAAGCAGCAATTGCTATCAAGCTAACGGAATTAAAAGCAGCTGCTCATTTTCGGTAAGCCAAATTTTGGTTTCTGTCTAACAGAGGTTAATATAAAATGTGGACGCCTTCTGAAAGGTTCCACAGAAAATCTTATTTAATTTCTGAGCTGTTTTTCTTGCTAACGAATCAATGTACTTAGATCTTTTTATTTTTACGTTGTACTTCAATTCTTGGACTAAGGAATGTACCTAATATTTTATGTTCGCCGCTGTTCCGTTAACATTAAGTTATGTTTTTCTTTAAATTTGACAAGTTACATAACAACATTCGGTTGAACCTTTATTGATAAGATCAGTTTGAATAAGGTTGCCATATTGTCCCTTAAAGACTTTGGCGCTTCTATAAAAAATAAGATAATTTAGTTTTATGTTTTTTAGAAAATAAGTATTTTCCTGACATTATTTTACCAACAGAACATTGGCTTAGGAGTGAGGAGCCTCTCTATTTCTAAAATTAAACGCTAGTCTCATTATATTGTAGAATGTCTTTTCAACATGAGGGTACATTAATTTTTGTAAATAACAACTTTTTACAGCAGAGCAAATTCATGGTTGTTTCAGGATCTGATAGTATGATTATCAAAAAGAATTTGAATTCTCTATAAGCATGAGTAAAAAGTTTATATATTTGTTTATACTGACCCCCTCGATGTAGTGAATATATGTTTTTGAAAATGTTGGAGGGTCTGTTGCTTCAGATTTGTCTCCAGTCCGATGTCATTTTGGCAGGTGATTTTAATACTGATTTTGGCTGTAAGGATAATTGTCATACCCTTGCATTGAAACACTTATTTCAATCTTTTAAAATCAATATGCATGTTGGTTCCCCTACAAGAATTACCCCAACATTTTTTGTCTATCTTAGATTATGTGTGTTCGGGTGTCAGTAATGTCTCTGGTTTTACTTTGAATCTGGGTCTCTCTGACCACGAAGCGGTGTTGTGTGTCATACCATATGATGTACAGAAGGCTCCACAAAAAACGAGAAGGGGGAGGATATTCTGTAAGAAGAATTTCAAAAAATTCTCTCAGAATTGCTTGATTATTGGCTGGTTAGGTGTGTCCTGTTCTGGAAACCCCCTAAAAGAATTCCATAGTCGGATTACAGAAGTCTCTGACCGTTCATTTCCAGTTGTTAACATGAGAAACAAGAAAGGGCAGCCTTGGATCACAAGGGGTATTAAAGTTTCCAGTAAAAGTTTGCGCTCTCTACACACTTTGCGGAAATATTTCATAACTTGTGACTTCTTTGTTAATAACTTCAATAAGTACAGATCAATATACAGAAAAACATTAAAAATAGCAAAAAAAACTATTGTGATTCACGTGTTTCATCTTCTAACAATAAACAAAAAGAGAGCTGGAAAATTGTTAATCAACTCAGGGGTAAATCTGGTAGTTATGATGTATCTGATGTCGATATAAGACCTAAGGAATTTAATAAATTTTATTGCTCTATTGCCGAAAATCTCGCTAATCAGATATCGCCAAGGTGTAATCCATTATAGTTTTTGAAGCCGTTTCCTATATGTGATTCTTTTTTTCTTACTCCAACTAACGTGGTGGAGATTAGAACGTTTAGGATGTTTCACGCTAGTAGAAATAAAAATGCTTCAGGATACGATGAAATTTCGGTGAGGGTATTAGAAGCTTTATCAGAGTCTACTTTGAATGCATTTGTGACGGCTGTAGATGATTCTTTCGCTGCAGGAATATTTCCTGAGTCTCTGAAGGAAGCTATTGTCATTCCAATTCATAAGAGAACTCTCCAGCAAATTTCAGACCGATCTCCTTGTTGCCTACGATTGCTAAAGTAGTAAAAAAACTTGTAAAAAAAAGAGTTATCTCTTACTTAGAGAAGCACAAAATATGTTGATAAATTTGGTTTTCAGAGTGGTAGGAGTACAGGAGATGCAATTTTTGCATTTCTAGATAATCTATATCTTTACATTAATGAGGGCGAGGCGGCTGCGGCAGTTTTTTGTGATCTCGCTAAAGCTTTTGATTGCGTGGATTATGGAATACTGTTGCGGAAGCTAGAGTGGTGTGGTTTCAGGGCAAGTGCTCTTCACTGATTTAGGTCTTATCTCTCTGGACGATGTCAGAGGGTCAGGTTACATGAGGCGGGAGTACCTTAGGGTTCTGTTCTAGGACCAATTTTATTTCTTGTCTATATAAATGATTTAGCGCCACTGAAAATCAAGGGTGAATTCACAATTTTTGCCGATGATACCTCAGTTTTATGGCATTACAGGAATCCTGAGGGGCTAACTCATGCAATCGCAAATGATGTTGAACAAATTAAAGGGTGGTGTGATGCTAATCGTCTTTCTTTTAACATTTCTAAGAATAACCTTATGCATTTTGGGTGTTCGCTTGATGATTGATGTTTATCTTGATAATGAACAGATTTCGATAAAATCAAATATTAAATTTTTGGGTGTAGCCATAGACACTAAGTTAACCTTTAAAGATCATATTTTGAAATTATGCAATAGTCTGGCATCGGGATATTATGCCTTGAGAGTTGTATCGAACGAGTTTAATGAACACATTGCGAAATCAGTATATTCGGCCTTGATAGAATCCCATTTACGTTATGGAGTCTGCTTTTCGGGTAATTCGATAAACTCAGTTTTTGTTTTGCAAAAGAGGGCAGTGAGCTATATGTGCGGGGTAAGTGGTAGAGATTCTTGTAGACCACTATTTATTAATAGCAAAATCCTATCTCTAACTTGTATTTTTATTTTCGAGACAGCTTTATTCTACATCAAACATATTCTATATCAAACAAATCTCACCGAGTCCCTACAAAAAGCTAATTTACTATTTTGTGCAAAAAATGCTTTATACCGATATCGCAATCAAAGGATTCGATTACTTTAATGGTGGTGCAATATTTGGATCATCTTTGTAGCACTCCAAACTTACGAAAAACATGAAAATATCGAAGTGTAATTAATGAAAGTCGTTTAAGGTAACGTAAACTGAAATAAAAAGATTAACAACTATGCTACCAATAAATCATTTTATTCTAGTAAGTAAAAGATTTTGTATATAGGGTTCCTATAGTGCGTTGGTGTAACATGAATCAAAAATACATTATCATTAAATATCTATCTATCTATTTTCATTTGCATTCTGAAGAGTCCCATGTAACTAGTCAACAAGTTATATTTTACATTGGAAACCGCATACTAGCTTCAGGAACATTAAGGGTCAGGTAAACTTCTGAGTCCAAGAATTTATTCGTATTGTTTGAATTAAAACATCTTTATATCTCCCAATTTTTATAAAATTTTGGGTGAAATGTTTCAAAAGACGCTGTTAATCCTTATAGGCCAGCGAGTAGTTACAGGACTCCATTTACAACCCAGAGAATCCCGTCTTCGAGCTCCAAAACTCCAAAAACTACCACTACTCGTAAACCTACAACTAAAAGTACCAACACGACAAAATCATCAAGCATACAACCTGCTAAAGGTGAAGCGACAACATTGAAAGTAGAAATGAACGAAATTGGGGATAGCGACAAAATCATGAAATGGAAAAACACCAAAGCGACAACTGCTACTTCGTTGGAAACTACCGAAGGTACTACACTAACTACTACTCCTACTACTACTACAACAGGTAATTTTTCAATTTGTATAGATTTACTTTTCTTTACATTGTGTAAATAGTTTTAACTTATGCAAAATGTGACAATTTAAATAAAACAAATTTCGTATTAGTCTGTCTGCTTCTTACTATTTTGACAATTTTTTTTACAAAACGAGTCGAAAACGTTGACTATAAAGGTCCACGCGCAAACCTTATGCAAAATCAAATTCAGTAAAATTGGCTAAATTTTGTACAAATTGTATAAATTGTCCTTCTGATGTTTAAGATGTTTCTGAATAAGTGTCCGATATTTCACAGGGTGCTTTTTCCAGTATTTTAGAGGTAAAATGTTAATATAAACCTGTGGTCTAAAATCGTTTTCGAGATACGGGGTGTTTAAGTGTTATTTTTGTTTTTTCTGTATAATTTCCTAAATAATGCGACTGTTGTTGTCCTTTGTTTTCGCGCCTATTATGTCCGGTTGTTAAATATATTCTCTTACAAATACAAGAGTTCTAACTACACTACACCACAACTTGTTACGTTCTAGACGCGCGTTTCGCGAACCAAGTTAGCATCATCAGCAGACGATATAAACTAAAGTAACTTATCCTACCCGACTGCACCGTTGTCGAGTCAGCAATAGAGGGGACTATAGGGAATAGGCCCCCTGTCTTTATTTAGTGCTTTATTACTACATTTAACTATTTCTATACTCTCAAATGCATTCAATAATCTATTATTAGATACATTTGTAATTAACTTAAGATTATTTATTCCTATTTGGTGATTATTTTTCAAAGCATGTTGGGCAACGCTTGACTTTTCATTTCTTCCGTATCTTAAATGTGCCATGTGTTCTTTAAGTTGAATGTTTATCTAGTTATAGTTAGCCCAACATATTTTAGATCGCAGTCATTACAACTAATTTCATCTTCTTCTTCCAGTCGACTTCGTCTTTAGGGTTTCTAAGGAGATTTTTCAAACTGTTCTCCGTTTTGTAGGCTACTCTAAAACCTACGTTTTTAAATACTTTTCCTAGACCTCTCGTATATCTGGGATCATATGGGATTACCATGAACTTATTGAAAGCCTCAGGTGCTTGAAGAGTAATGGCATCTTCTAACATTTTCTTACGCTTATGTCTATTTACTAATTTATGTACAAAATTATCATTATATCCATTACTTTTAGCTATATTTTTAATCCGACTCATTTCGTTGTTAAAACGTTCTTTACTTAATGTAAAATTGACTAACCCGGGAGTTAAGAAATGAACTGCTGCCATTTTGTGTTGACGACAATGAAATGAGTCGGATGTTATATACCTATCAGTATTAGTAAATTTCCTATAAATACCAAATTCTAATTTATCGTATTTCTAATAACTAACGTGTAGAAAAAAGGTAATTGCCCATTGTTCTCCTTTTCGTACGTAAAATTAATGGAAGGATATTTATTGTTTAATGTTTCTAAGAAAGTGTCAAAATTTTCGGTTTTGGTATCAAAAATAGCAAATATATCGTCTACATATCTATACCACACTCTTGGAAAATGAAATTAGCTGTAATGACTGCGATCTGAAATATGTTGGGCAAACTAAGCGCTCCATAAACATTCGTTTTAAAGAACACATGGCACATTTAAGATACGGAAGAACAATACAAACGTATCTAATAATAGATTACTGAATGCATTTAAGAGAATGGAAATAGTTAAATGTGGGGAGGATAAGCTACTTTAGTTTATATCATCTGCCGATAATGCTAACTTGCTTAGAGAGACACGCGTCCAAAACGTAACAAGTTGTGGTGTAGTGTGGTTAGAACTCTTGTATTTTGATCTATCTTCCACCACAGGTTCCAGTGTTAGGACTCTTAGAGGCATGTGGGAAAATATTTTTGGAACACAATTTTAGAATTCATAAGAAGGTTTACGCTATCCTATTTCCAGAATACAAAATTCAAATGTATTAGTTTTTACATAGCAGTTAATAAAAAAACACTGAACCCCATTTAATTTCCAGAAGAGTACACCGAGAAGTTTACTACAAATACAGCTACAGATCGAACAACCGAATGGCTATCAAAGAAACTTTCAACTACAACAAAGTCCCCTCACGTTACAAGAACCGACTCTGCAAAGAAAAATTCCACAAAAATTATGCCTTTAAAGAAATTACCTGCAGAACAAAAGCCAGCGGATGACAGGATTGGAGAACATGATGCAAACGATGGTTCTGTTGGTGTGGAAGAAGTGGACAAGAACAACGACCCGGAAGGAAATAATGTGGAAAAAATTAGTGATGTAATTAATGACGAAACACTGAAGAACAATGATGAAAGTTTAGATCAGACTGGCGAATCCAGTGAACACAGTGAAGTTTTTAGTGATAGTGAAGGTAACTTAAAGCAAGCTGACAGTGGCAACACGCCTACCATGCTTTTCCAGGATATGGAAGAGGATTTTACTAAGAAGAAAGTACCGGTGGATTATACTAAGATGAAAGGGATGTAAGTATACAAATAAGTTTGATTTTAGCTGTGAATACTATTCCTATATCATAAAGTAATTGGAATTATTGCTACGCTTTTCTCATAACCCTTAAATTTATGGAAACTAATTTTTGGTCATGTTAGTATTTGGTATATTGGAAAAAAAGTTTTAAAGTTAAAATAAATTACAATTAAAAAAAATTAGGAAACACGCGTTTATCAGTATTATGCCAAAAAGCGCCCACGCCCTTTGACATACTCATTGAATTCTCAAGGGTAGAATGTATATATCGTAACAAAATATTTTAAGTAGATAACATTATTTTGTACTTTTTAGTGGGTTACTAATAAAAACGTGTTTTAGAAGATCTTTAACATATTACTGGTATTGTACTGGACTAAAAAAAAAACAAACGAAATGAGCCCAAACTATAGGTATATACTAGCTGGTATCATTGATGCCATTTGGTACTATCGAGTTGATTAGATCAGCTCGATGGTACCAAGTTATCTGTTACACTCATCAAAATAAACAAAATATTTTAGGTAAATTACATTACTTTGTACTTTTTAGTGCGTTACTGACAAAAGCGTGTTTTCTAGTTTTTTTTTAATATAATGCGTTTTTTACTCTTTAGTCTTAAAATATATTACTGGTAATATACTGGATTTGTCAAAAGAAACCGAACTCGAGGGGTTTATTGGTTAACTTCAGCGGTTTTATTTGGTACCTTCGAGCAGATCAGATCAACTCGAACCAAATTATTGCATTGTCAGCCGAATTACACACACCTGCAAAATATCAAATTGGTACGATAATTAGAAGTAAGCTAAAATCGACCGGTATCATTTGGTACTGATCTGATCACTTTACATTACACTTGCAAAATTTAAACTCGGTAGGACAATTAGAAGTAAGTTAAAACCGACTTCCTAGGTTTGTTTATATACAGAGTTAGACAATTAAGAAATCATCGTTCTTGGAATTAGACCGTATCAAATTGGAATTATTATCCGACGTTTCGCCTTCGATTGCACGAGGCATCTTCAGGGATCTTTACTCCACGAGATCTGAACTCTGAATGAGCTCAGAGAGATTCAAGCGGGCTTTTATACCCGACTTGTGTTCGCCGAACTGTGACCCTGTGTTAAGATTGGTTTCCAAGTGTGATGTAGACGGTAACCCGTATCTCTATTAAAATTTTTTGTATGTTTAAATATTTTAATAGATTCTCTAACTTTTCGTTTATAAAAACCTGGAACCGATGCTAGAACCTTGGTTTCCTTTACATTTATGAAATGGCCAGTGTTATGCTGGTGTTCAGCTACAGCAGATTGAACAATTTGTTTCTTTTTAATACATCGTTCATGTTCCTTAAGTCTAGATGATATTGAGCGTCCTGTTTCTCCCACATACAATTCTCCACAGGAGCAAGGAATTTTATATACTTGTTCTGTTTGAAAAAATACAATATCTTTCGCGGATCGTAAGCATCGTCCAATCTTCTTATGTGTATTGAAGATTGTACGTATGTTTGACCGCCGAAGTAGTCGTCCTATTTTGTTTGTAGTGCCATGTATGTAAGGAAGAACAACACTACCTAACGGTGGCTCTTTTTCATTCTCCTTTGGCGGAGTTGGTTTACTATGTCTTTTAATTGAACTCGTAATATCCTCAGTGCAATAGCCATTCCCTCTGAGAGCTTCGGTCAGTTTCGATGTTTCCGATGTTAAAGAATCTTGATCAGAAATCGAAATAGCTCTGAATACTAGCGAGATAATAATCGATTTCTTTTGTGCTGGATGGTGATGAGAATTTGCGTTTAAGTATCTATTTGTATGCGTCGGTTTTCTATACACAGAATGTCCTAATGTACCATTTTCCTTCGTTTGAACACATACATCTAGAAAGGGAATTGTTCCATTAGATTCAATTTCCATCGTGAATTTCATATTATGATGTTGCTGATTAAGGTGGTCCAGAAATATGAGGAGATTATTCTGTCAATGAGGCCAAACAACAAAAGTACCATCTACATATCAAAACCAGTGCTTCGGTTTTAGTGGAGCGGATGTTAGAGCAATATCCTCAAAGGCTTCCATAAAGATATTCGCTACCACAGGTGATAGAGGAGATTCCATAGATGCCCCTGAAATTTGTTCATAAAAAGTTCCTTGAAAAATGAAATAAGTAGATGTAAGACAAGCTTCCACTAGGTCTATTAAGTTCTTATCAATATTATTGTTATCCAGTATGTCTGATATAATGGAAATTGAGTCGTTGATAGGAACATTTGTGTAAAGTGATTCTACATCGAAACTGACCAAAATATCTTCGGGATCCAACTGGATTGTCTTGGGTTGTTCCACGAAATGTGCAGAGTTTTTAATAAAAGAATCTGTTTTTCCAGTAAATGGATTAAGAAAATTTGAAAGATATTTACCTAGCTTGTATGTGGGCGAGTCTATTGCACTGACGATCGGTCGAAGTGGTACGTTATCCTTGTGTATCTTCGGAAGAGCGTAGAACCTGGGAGTCTTGGAGCTGCTTGGTTTTAATGATTTTTTCTCCGCTGGTGGTAGACTGGATGTGTTGATCAAATTAGTAATGTGTCTTTCTATTCTACTTGTGGGGTCTGCCTGAATAACCTTATAGGTGCTGTTGTCCAAAAGTTGAGCTATCTTTTCCACGTAGTCCGTTCTGTCCATGACGACTGTAGCGTTGCCTTTATCTGCTGGAGGAACCAGAATGTTTTCATCTTCATTTAAGGTCTTCTTTGCTATTTTTTCCGGCTGCCGAAAGATTTGACTTGGGTGGTTTTGAGTTTTTAATGATCTTCATTGTCTCATATCCGACTTCATCAGCTTGCTTTACTGGTAATCTTCTGATTGCTGCTTCAACGGAGGATACTATGTCTTCTGCGGGAATGCTTTTTGGTGCTATTGCGAAATTTTGGCCCTTGGAAAGGACGGACTGTTTTGCTTCGGTTAACGGCTTGGATAACTGTATTCTTCGGAGGTTTCACTGGATTTTTTTCTGTTTAGGAGTGCTTCAAACTTCTTTTGTTGCTTAAAAGTAACTTCTTGATGGATTTTTTCTGCTTGTGCATTGGTGATGTTGTCCAAAGTTGTGAATATGGTTCTTTAAAGTCTAAAAGCAAATTTCAGGTGAATTTCTAGAAGTTTTGCGGGCATTTGTATCTAAATCACGACGTATTGCCTTAACTCTTTCTCTAACTAATGCATTGCTGGCACGTTTATAAATATTCTTAGCAGTTCTAGAAGTAACATGATGTCTCACCTTTAGTAATTTCGGTACTACATCCTCATCTCGGCATCTAAAGAGAAAGTCCAACTGGCAGAGCAACTTCTTCTTGCTGTTCCGGAGATCGCCTTCTTGGTTTCCTCCTTATAGAGGTTAGCTAACATAGAACGGAAGCTTTCACGGCTTTGGTCAATTAAGAAATCATAGTTTTTGGGATTAGACCGTGTCAAATTGGAATTACTATCCGACGTTTTGCTTTCGATTGCACGAGGCATCTTGAGGGATCTTTACTTCACGAGATCTGAACACTGAATGAGTTCGGATAGATTCAGGCGGGCTTTTATACGCGACTTGTGCTTCAGCACCCCTGTGAGCCTTTTATTTAAAGCTACAAAAAAATGTTTATATGAAAGTTTTTAGTTAGGATTTTTCATAAATATTTACATGGTGGTAATATTAAAAACAAATGACGATCGGAAAATAAAAAAATCACTATCAACTTTGTTAGTTTAAATAGGACACCTTGTATTTTTTGATATTTTCTGATTTTTCCAATTCTCCTTTTTTCAAAAATATACAGGGTGGTGCAACCAATATGGGGTGGACGATTGTGGGCAAACGGAGAGGAATTTGAAAAAACATTTTTGGGATATGATTGATAGTCAAGAACGCTGTGTTTTAAAATTATACCCAATATACAGGGTGGTCTGAAAAGTTCGTGGTGAACCAAACTTGTGTTTTTTTAAATGGGACACAAGGTATATTATTATTTTAGTTGATTCTCCTATTCGTTACGATCATTTTGATATGAGGTTTGTTGGGTCTAAAATTTGTAACAAGGGAATGGGACGAGGTTAAAGTGGAAAAAAGGGTTATACTCCGGCCATTTTTTGAAAACAATTGAAGCAGGTATGGAAAAACCAAATATTCTATAAAATGTATTGTATCTAGGATTACAATAATCGTTTGTAAGTCGTTCGAAATTTGTTTGCCCTGTTATACAGGGTGGTCAAGTTTTGCAAATTTACCTGGGATTGAATTTTTTTAAATGGAACACTCCATATATTTTACTGTCATATTAAAGATAACATCGCCAGCTTTCAGAAAATACCCTATTTGATACCTTTCTAACCAACAGTTTTTTAGTAAATTAACCGTGAAACCAAAATTTACTCATTCTAACAGAAACGGTATTATTTACGTTGCTTAAATTGACTACCTATAATATAAGGCGGCCATGATATAATCATAAATGAAAAGAAAAATTGACATTCTTGTCAAAACCGCAAAGTGTCAGAGAATTGGCATCAATTACCATTGTTTTTTGACGATAAGCCGAGAAATTGTTAAGTCACAATGAGTTTGAGTACTCCAGAGTTGATAAACATGACTTTTATGTTGGGCGAGTGTCAAAAAACCCTTTACTAGCAAGCAGGGTTTATGCGGTACGATATCCCGATGCCGAAAAAAAACCAAGACCTGAAGCTTTTGCAAGTTTATTAGAGAGGTTTCAAAAAACAGGCAATGTTGCTTTTAAGAAACGTAAAGTAATTAATAAACCAGTTACCAATGAAGATAATGTTTTGACAGTGTTATTAACAGTGCAAGAAAATCCACACACAAGTACCAGGGAAATTGAGAGAGCTACTGATATTGAACGCACTAGTATTAAACGGATTCTGAAACAACATAAATATCATGCCTACCACATTGAATTACACCAAGAACTGTATGATCGCGATTACGTCCAACGACAAGAGTTTTCAATTTGGTTTTTAAATACAATTTGGGATAATCCAGGTTTTGTAGATAGGGTGCTGTTTTCAGATGAAGCAACTTTTAAAAGCAAATGCTTGGTTAACAAACATAATATGCACTATTATTCAACCGAAAATCCACATTGGATTCGTCAGGTGGACCATCAAAATAAATGGTCAATTAATGTTTGGGGAGGTATAATTGGCTCTCATGTTATAGGACCATATTTCTTTGAAGAGCATTTAACGGGAGAAGTCTATTTAAATTTTTTGAGAAATGAGTTGCCCGTATTGCTCGAAGACTTACCTTTTAATGTTAAGAAATTCCTTATGGTTCCAACATGATGGAGCACCTCCGCATTACCATAGGCATGTAAGACATTTTCTCAATAATTGGAAAGGAGAGCATTGGATTGGGCGAGGTGGACCAGTTAAGTGGCCTGCGAGGTCACCCGATTTAACGCCACTAGATTTATTTTTATGGGGACATGTTAAAGAGTTTATAAAGAGGTTCCAACCACAGTGGAAGATATGAAGTTGAGAATAATAAGCAGTTTTCGCAACATTTCAGACCTGACTTTGAGAAAAGTGAAACTTTCATTTATGGATAGACTCGAAATGTGCCTTCAGCAAAACGGTGGTTTAGTTGAACATCTTTTATAAGTTTTAATTACATTGTTTTTGTTGATTTATATTAAATTTATTTTTTTGTAAAAAAAGATCTGTTATTAATACTGTCAAAGCATTATCTTCATTGGTCACTGGTTTATTAATTACTTTACGTTTTTTTGAAAGCAACATTTCCTGTTTCTTGAAATTTCTATGATAAACTTGCAAAAGTTTCTATCTTGTTTTTATTTCGGCATCGCATCATCAAAGAACAATATTTATTTATTTACTGATGACAATATTCTGACACTTTGCTGTTTTGACAGGACTGTCAATCTTTTGTTCAATTTATGATGATATCATGGCCTCCTAATATTAAATTGTCAATTTTAACAACGTGAATTCAGAGTAATTCGTGTTAAAATGAAGAAATTTTGATTTCACAGCTAATTTACTGAAAAACTGTTGGTCAGAAAGGTATCAAATAGGGTATTTTCTGAAAGCTAGTAATGTTATCTTTAACATGAAAGTAAAATATACAGGGTGTTCCATTTAAAAAAATTCAATCCAAGGTAAATTTGCAAAACTTGACCACCCTGTATAACAGTGAATAATTTTGAACGACTTACAAGCGATTATTGTAGTCATAGATACAACAGATTTTATAGAATATTTGGTTTTTCCATACCTGCTTCAATTGTTTTCAAAAAATGGCCAGAGTATAACCCTTTTTTCCACTTTAACCTCGTCCCATTCCCTCGGTATAAATTTTAGACCCAACTAACCTTATATCAAAATGATCGCAACGAATAGGAGAATCAACTAAAATAATAATATACCGGGTGTCCCATTTAAAAAAACACAAGTTTGGTTCACCACGAACTTTTCAGACCACCCTGTATAATGGGTATAATTTTAAAACACAGCGTTCTTGACTATCAATCATATCCCAATTTTTTTTTTCAAATTCCTCTCCGTTTGCCCACAATCGTCCACCCCATCTTGGTTGCACCACCCAGTATAATATGTCTATACTCGGTACAGCAGTTTTTGACTTATTCGGCTTTAAAGCTGCCACTTATGACAAAATTACTGTTCCGAGTATAGAGATATTATATATTTTTGAAAAGAGGAGAATGACAAGAGTTCAAAAATTTCAAAATAACAAAGTTGCTGGTGTTTTCTTGATTTTCCGATCGTCACTTGTTTTTAAATTTACCGCCATGTAAATATATAGAAAGAAATCCTGCAACTTTCATATAAAGATTTTTTTGTAGTTTAAAATAAACTCTCAGGGTGTGGTAAATTATAAAAAAAGCCTTGTATATTATAAGATATTCTAAAAATATAAAATCGCCCAACAATCCTTTAAACAAACTAAAAAATAAGTTCCTATACATATTTGTTAGGCAGTTGGCTGCCAAATTAATATCAACTTTTTTTTGATTTATTTTTGAATCTACCTTTAACTGTTTAATAAATCTCTTTCGTGGATAATATAATATTTATTATAGTTTCACTTATTTAAATTCTGCTTATAGATCTATTTTTCATGAGTTTTCATAAAACTTATCAACTGGCGCTAGGTTTTGACTGCTTGCTGGCCACATAATTATCCCGTACTTTCCCACTAATTAAAAAATGGTCCCAATGAGATATATGGGGTAGTCAGTAAAAAAAAATTGGACACTATATTAAACGCATATTTTGCCACTCCCTGTAAATTTTTAAATATAATTATGGCCAAATGGTAAATAAATAATGCTTAAAATTTTAAATTTCATCTAACTTTTCGATCAATTTTTATTTTGATAACATTAAAATGTGTTTTTATTCCTTTCAGTGTCTCATTAGAAAAGGCTATCTTTCTGACGTCATATTGAAAGTGTAAATGTAATACACTGAAAATTAATTATGACGAAAAAGGATCTGCCACTAAATAACTTTCTATAAGTAGATACTTTCAGCATGCATTTCTCTGTTAGCATAAGCAATAAAAAGGGAAAGTCGATTGGAAACCTAGAAATTATTTACTTCTTTTGAATAATTAAAACATTAAAATTATTTTCACTAATTCAGCAATAGTTATTTGTCATGATTGTGTTCATTAAATTGCTTAATCAAATTATATTTTGGAATATTTTTTTTATTTGTATAAGCAGGCTTGTAACCTGCTATTGTATACAATATCTCTAATATATAAAATTCTCGTGTCACGGTGTTTGTTACCGAACTCCTCCGAAACGGCTAAATCGATTTTCATAAAATTTTCTGTGCTTATTGGGTAGGTCTGAGAATCGGCCAACATCTATTTTTCACACCCCTAAAAATTAAGGGTGGTTCATCCCAAAAAATTTTTTTTTAATTTTTGGACAAAATTGTTTGTTTTTATTTTTTCACGATTCAGCATTAAAAAATACATACAACCCTAAATTTTCACCCTTCTACCATCAACCCCTATTTTTTAATAGCTATTTTTGTATTATTCACGTTATTTACAATTTTTTCGAGTCCCGTTGTAAACTACTTTTTTTTTTATTTTCTACCACATTTTTTTTATATTTCCTTAAAAATCGGGTATTACATATTTAGTTTCAGGTTTTTTTTTAAAGAAAATTATTTTTGTTCTTTTATGTTATTAAAAATATTTATTGATTTAGCTGGCGGTCCCGCATAAATAAATCATTTTGAATTGAATTTCCCGTACAGCAACGCAACCGCAACCCCACATACACGGGTTATACGCGCCTGCGCAAGTATCAAATCAACTCTACAGTTGTACTCAGACAGGATGAAACCTGTATTGTTTTGTTTTTAATATAGTTTTTTTGTTTTAATTGTGTCTCGACTGATACGCCTCTCAAGTTAATTTACTTCAGTTCAGTTAATAATTAATAATAGACATTTATTTTGTGCCAACAACGCCCTTACTTTAAAGGTATGTAATTTATTATACTTTAACATTTTGTGGAAATAAAGTGATGGACAGTTGTTTTGCTAAATAAAATTTATCCAAATTATCTGTTTTAAACGTTAACTTTTGAAGGAGTTGAGTTACCAAATTGAAAGAGAGGGTTGAAATAAATATATTCTAACAGCGAAAAAAATGAGTGATATATTTTATGAGAGTGTTAATTTCAATTTTAGGACTCACTTTGCAATTGAACAAAAAATTCAAGACATTTAATAAATTTATTTTATGAAGGGGTTTTATGATGTTGAAGTAGCTATTCCATCGACAGCGGTTTTTAGGGTTCCGTACCCAAAGGGTAAAAACGGGAACCCTATTACTAAGAGTCTGCTGTCCGTCCGTCCGTCTGTCACCAGGCTATATCTCATGAACCGTAATAGACGGACTGACCAAAAATATTGTACCGGGTGGTCGAAATTGGTCTGTTTTAACAGAGAAAACCTATTTCCTGACTTCATCTTCAGTGATATAAAGTTGTAGGTACTTATTTTCAAAAATAACGAAAATATTAGGTGTTTTTGGTTTACATCGAAGTAGGCCTTGGAATAATGACGCGCGTTCAATATTTTGAATATATTGCTGTCAGATTACTGTAGTCTGGTGTAATTATTGCGTTTTGGTGTTATCTTTATAAAGTTGTGTTAAGTTGCTGACAAAATATGTTTGAGAATTATGAAAAGTATGATATGTTAAAATGTTACATATTATCTAACGAAGTTCCTGAAGCAGCTAGTGAATTATATTTTAATACATTTCCCGAGCGACGTCAACCGGATAACCGAATTTATCAAACATTAAAAAGTAATTTAGTAAATTACGGAAGTTTTAAAAAGTTAAGAACAAGACATTATGAACTAAAGGAAGAAAAGGAAATCCAGCAGCTAAATATAATTGGTGAGGTATTAGATCATCCTGGCACCTCCTCTCGAACATTGGCTAATATAACGAATGTTCCAAAGACCACCGTTCTAAAAATACTCAAAAAACATAAATTCAAACCGTACAGAACGAGAAGAGTTCATCAACTCCGTGAAGGGGACGCCGCTAGAAGATTGAGATTTTGTCAGTGGTATGAGCAAAAATTCATGGCGAATGAGAATTTTCCATTAAATATTATTTGGAGTGATGAATCCAGAGTAGATACTTCTGGTATATTTAATAGATATAATTCATATCACTGGTCCACTGAAAATCCACACGGAGTTGTGCAACAAGACCGGCAAGGTCGGTGTGGATTCAATATATGGGTGGGGATATTCCGAGGAAGATTTGTGGGACCTTATTTTTACGATGGAAATTTAACTGCAGATGATTATGTAAATATTTTGCGCACATATATTGCCCCTTTGTTGGAAGACATACCTTTAGCTGATGCCAGAAATATTTACTATCAACAAGATGGTTGTCCCCCGCACAATGCAAGGATCACAACTGATCTTTTAAACTTCGAATTTCGAGAAAATTGGATTGGTACGTGGGGCCCCATACCTTGGCCTGCTAGGTCCTGTGACTTAACTCCCTTAGATTTTTTTTTTGTGGGGAAGATTGAAGGACTTGATATTTAAAGGAAGAACCTTTCACACAAAAGAAGAATTGCAAGAGGCCACTAGGCAAGCTTTTGCATCTATTAGCCCAGTTGAACTAATAAATAGTTGCAACTGGGTACGCAAAAGATGCTTAGTTTGTATTCAACAGGGAGGGGCTCAATTTGAACAACTTCTCTAAATATATTTATCAGAAACCTATCTAACTAAATACTTAGATTTTCATAATTATTTTTTATTTTCACTTGTAGCTGTAAATAGTAGTTTAGTTTGTTAATTTTGTTCAACTTTGCTATGTAAACAAAAAAAAAATAAAAAAAATTAATAATAAATAATTAAAATAACGTTAGCTAGTGTTATTTAAAGTTGTGTTTAAGTTGCTAACAAACTATAAATCTTAACAATACATAATTGAGATATTGTCATCACAAATCAAAGCCTACTTCGATGTAAACCAAAAACACCTAATATTTTCGTTATTTTTGAAAATAAGTACCTACAACTTTATATCACTGAAAAGGGCTAAACGCGAGCATTTTTTATAATTTATAGCCAACTATGATTTCCATTTGAAAAAAAAAAGTTTTGCCTATTTATGATAAAACGGACAACTATAGAAAAAATCTGAGTATGCCACTGGATTGCACATAAAAAAGTGCCTTTAGAATGTCTTTGCAGAATGTTAATATTCCGCAAAATAAAAAAGTTATGGACAATTTTCAAAATGGCCGAAAATTGAAAAACACCCTATATCTCAGTTGGCAGTGAAAATATCGGCAGGCGGTTTTTGCCATTAAACATTTCTCAGAAATCGAGCCCATGACACCTAAGTCAGTTTTGCTCTATCTAGTCAGGAAATAGGTTTTCTCTGTTAAAACAGACCAATTTCGACCACCCTGTACACTCCATTGCGCTGAGAGAATAATCTTTGTTTATTTTTTAAATGCCATAATAATTAGTAGTAGTGTCAAGCTATCAAAATCTGTAATTTAATATATTTGGTATTTTAATAAAGATTACTATATTAACTTAAATAAAGTATGCTTCAGTTGTCTACAACGCTTCATTACTCTTTCAAATTCCCACACACTTATAGTGTCAGATACTTTTAAAAACATTTCCTATTGTGTATGGCAAAACAACGTTTGCCGGGTCAGCTAGTTGTATATAAAATCGGTAAATTTCCTTTACTTTGTAACCCTGGATTTTTCTTAAAACCAAGGTACAAGATTGCTACGCTCTTATTTAATAATTATTATTACTGTTTTATTATAAATTCACAAAAAGGTATCAAGATTACAGCTCGTGGTCAACAGAGCGTGCAATGTAGATGCCCTAGCTCAATTAACCCGGAGAGTAGGGCGTGGGAAAACTTAAGAAATCAAAAAAAAAAAAAGAGAGATAAAAAAGAAATGAGCGCCACCAATTTAGAACGGCTTAAATTGGAAAGCCCCTTGATCTTTGCGGCACTTGCTTCCTCTTGATACTTTAAAAGAAAAAGAGTGAGCTAAATAAAACACAAATATAGTAAAAAAAAAAAAATCTATTATCAGTTACGGTATAAAAGAAAGAAAAAAAAAATAAAATGTAAACAATAGGTGTCACCAAATCCAGCAGCACCTGGAAGTTCTGAGACGCTCCTAACTTCAAACTAGGCCCGTGACATGGGATTAGTCCCGAGTCTTGAAGTTAAGCCCGTGACTTGAAATTGTCTGTGACTTGCAGTTGTAATTAGCCCCTGAGTTGAAATTAGGACTGTGACTTACAGTTGGCCCCTGACTTGAAATTGGGACCGTGACTAACAGTTGGCCCCTGACTTGAACCCTATCCAATAGGGTCACTCAGTTCTAGTCAAAAAGTGGTTTCACGTGCCAAGTACAAGGGCATGGAAAATGGCGGTCTGGTCCAATCTTCAGCTCAAATCCTCTCTTAGAGAGATTTTCTAGCACGAAAAATAACACTCACAGTGCAAACTATAATGTGCCCGAAAAACTAATGCGGTGTTGAGGAAAAATCCCGCTAACGGATTTCCAAGATTTCCCTGGATTATTTCCTCAGACCCGCGCTGAAGACCTGTGGTTTATCTGCAGGTGACCAGAAAAGTGAAAAATGTGTTCCCCCAGCTTCCTTTCCATCTAGAACTTTGGTTAACTAAGGTGGCGGAATACCATTGGCTAGAGTATGTCAGGTGCTAACAACCTTGCCAAAAGAGCACATAGACGGAATAAAACAAGGATATGATTAACATGTTAGACAAGAAAAACGACTCTCCATTGGTTGAGAAAGATACAGGAAATAATGCAGGAATACACTTGGCAACAGCGAAAAAGAAACCTGCGCTCTGGATATGAGGAAGTACCGGATGGAGGGTTCCGAGAATAAGTTAATATGGAAGTCTTAGCCGAATAGATCCGAAAAGTTCCGAGACGACGCAATAATAACATTGACAGAAACAACTAACCTGAAATTTAAAAGCAACGCCAATGCGAAATGGAAAAGTAAATAAACAAATAATATTTAATTAATTACTCTAGTACTAATGGAAAAGGACCACTCAGAAAAGTCAAATATTAGTCCGGAGTAGAGTACCAAAGAGTCAAAAAAAATGATGTGCTAATGCAGGAGTAGTTAAATGTCATAAAAATGAAACGTAAGTTGAGTTTAATTTAATAGAATTTTCCCAACTGTATAAACTCATTATTTAACCATAAAATAGGAATTTATTCACACAATTATTAACTATTTTAGGAAATGCATCAGACGCAGACGTAACGAAATTTCAGTTTATATTAGGCTCCAAGTAATTATGCAACTATGGACAAAAGAAAAGTCGATCTGAATTTCGGAACATCAAACATTGATAGAAATTATAAGAAGGCTGTAGTTTATATAGTCTCAGAAAAAAAAGGTAAGAATATTAATATTGAATCGAGAAATACCTTTGGTTTATTTATGTCTAACTTAAATGAAAATACCTTTATATGTTACCTATTCACAGCAAAAGGAAACACGAATAATAAAATGTAGATTTAAGAGAAAGTATGAAGTGGTGTATATATAGTATCTATAGTCTAAAAATAATCCTATGTATATCTGAAAAGAAATATTTATCAAGGCAACCTTTTTTTTTTTTTAATACAAGTATTTACAGTTCAATATTATTAATACATAATATGGACTTTATATCAAAGAATTTATTGGGGTACTAATGATTTGGTTTTTTTTTTTACAGCGACAGAAGAGTTATACAAAATATACGCTCGAATCTAAAAATGCAGCATATCTAGCCAAGGAAAACGAAAATCCCAGGACTTGTATAAAGGACTCGAAAACAGGTTTTCAAAATTAATAAAATTTAATTTATAACTACTCTGTAAAATATATGGGAAATAAATAGTTTGTCTAAAGTGCAATTTGAAGTTTTTCTTATACAGTATATAATTATTAAATTCGGCAAAATTAAATAAATCGAACAATTATATTTGAACTGATTTTTTTTTTGGCGCCATCTATGAACGAACGCTAAACTTATACCATTTACTAAAAATTATTCCCTTATAACTTGAGTTCAGATATAGGTACAAAATTAACTACTTATCGAGAGGTGACACTGTGTGTACCGAAATTTGCTGCAAAAGGTGTTGAATTTATTTTCGCTTAAATATGAACAATGTAACCGCTTCTAATAAGAAAACTACTAAAATCTAAGGTATCAAACCAACAAGGCGTACATATTAATCACTAAACTTAATACTAAAGTAGTAGATTATAATATTAAATTAATCATACAATGAAATGCACTAAGTGTGAGCCAGGTTAGTTTAGGACATAGTCACAGTATATATGTGTTACACATACTGTCTTTTCAAATGTTTCTATTGGGCGCCATTTCCTTCCCTCATAATGGATTCCTACCAATATTTTACCAGTTTCTATCTACCTAGTACAGGGTGGCCCACATAAGATGACCCACTACCTTATCTCAGAATCTGTACGAGATAGGGAAAAAAGTTTTATACAAAAGTTTCTTAGGTTTATCTAGATTTTTTTAAATATTATATTTTTATATATATAGGGTGTGTCATTTTGCGTTGACAGATGTCAACTTTGTTATTTTAAATGGAACACCCTGTATACTTTTATGGATTTGAATAGCTCTCTTAGAGACGATTTCAACGATGTATTATAAGATGGGTCTACGAGGCACCGTTTCGGAGATATTTACGATCATCTTCAATTTTCGACATACTTTCAACTTGTTGTATCTCTGGTATTTATCAACTTTTTTTTGTTTCATTTTTGCAGGAAAAAATATAATTTTATGCTTTATTGGACGTGTAGGTAAAAATATTGAAATTGAAAAAATATGTTACAGTGTTGTCACGTTTTGCGTACCATCAGTTTTCTGAAGATTTTTAAATGCAACCCCCTATATTTTATAACGGATTTAAATAGAGCATCGAAAGACGATTTCAACGATATATTATAACATAGGTTTACAGGTCACGGTTCCCGAGTTTTGGGGATTTTCTTCAGGAATCAATTTTAATATTAAACAATTTTTACTAAAACATAATATAAACTATTAAACGTGACATGACATGAACGAAGACAACAAAATTAATATTATATGCTAAAGAATATCTAAATTAGATTTTCTAATTGCTTTGAATAATTATTGCCACGCCGTTTTCCAGATCAAACGTAACACTCTCTAAAAATCAGTTAAATACATAATGTGTATTTTTGTTAAAATAGTGTGAATCTATTTAAAAATAGTTCTTTATGTTTCCTTTCCATATACTAAATAAGCCTTATCAATGTTATGATTAGCGATTACCGAAACAGGCGGCCAAGGCGACTGTGTCGATAATGGTGCCGCAAAATGTCTTTGCTTACTAATCATTTTTGTTGTTTCGTTTTTATATAGAGCGTCTGAAAGTCAGTCGAGTAATAAACGTCATCAAGCTAAGTATTGGCTTCGTGTTTTTTCTCTCACAATTATTTACCAACCTTTCCACAACCCTATCAACAATTTTAAGTAGGCTGTGCTTCAAAACCATGGAAACAAACGAAATATTATTTGCATGAAATTTGACAGCTTGGTTGCATTTCTTGATTAAATTAGTAAATTTAAGAAATAATTATGTCGAACTACACTATTCAACAACGTTTAAATTTATATGAGTGCTTCATTAGAAACAATAAGAGTCCCGCACTAGCGTTAAGGGAGTATAGAAGACTGTATCCAAATAGCAGAATTCCAAGTAAGAAAATCCTCGTAAGAATTACAGGAGATCTGGAAAATGGCGTTGTGATAAACAATAAAAGAAACCGGCCTAGGACAGTTCTTACAGAAGAAAATCAACTTGATGTTCTTTTATATTTTGAGGAAAGCAATGAAAATTCCCAAAGGGATGCCGCACGGGACATACCGCATATTAGCCGAGCAAGTATTCAGAGAACACTTAATATCAACGATTACCATCCTTTCAAATTCACTCCGGTACAAGAGCTATCCATAGCTGATTTTGACAACAGAGCTACTTTTTGCATGGATATGATGGACCGCCACTTTGATCAACCGGTTTTTGACAAAATTCTTTTCACTGACGAAGCAATTTTCAACACCGCGGGAATATTTAACCGAAAGAACTGCCACTACTGGTCAAGGCAAAATCAACATAAAATCAAAGCCATCAGAAAGCGGGGAGATCAGAGTGTATATGTTTGGTGCGGAATAATAAAGGACCGAGTGATTGGGTCGGTTTTTACTCTTAACGGACAGAGATACCACAGTTTGTTGCAAAATGAAATACAACCTCTTATTAATGAATTACCGGATGAAATTAAAGATGGTCTTGTATTTCAACAAGACAGTGCGCCGTACCATACCGTAAGACCTGTAATTGAATGGTTAAATGAAAGATTTCCAATGTGGATTGGCAGATTTGGGTCAATACCCTGGCCAGCTCGGAGTCCCGATTTAACTCCACTAGATTTTTTTATGGTTATGTCATGTTTAATAGTTTATGTTATGTTTAGTAAAAATTGTTTAATATTAAAATTGATTCCTGAAGAAAATCCCCAAAACTCGGGAACCGTGACTTGTAAACCTATGTTATAATATATCGTTGAAATCGTCTTTCGATGCTCTATTTAAATCCGTTATAAAATATAGGGGGTTGCATTTAAAAATCTTGAGAAAACTGATGGTACGCAAAACGTGACAACACTGTAACATTTTTTTTTCAATTTCAATATTTTTACCTACACGTCCAATAAAGCATAAAATTATGTTTTTTCCTGCACAAAAATGAAACAAAAAAGTTGATAAATACCAGAGATACAACAAGTTGAAAGCATGTCAAAAATTGAAGATGATCGTAAATATCTCCGAAACGGTGTCTCGTAGACCCATCTTATAATACATCGTTGAAATCATCTCTAAGAGAGCTATTCAAATCCATAATAATATACAGGGTGTTCCATTTAAAATAACAAAGTTGACATCTGTCAACGCAAAATGACACACCCTGTATATATAAAAATACAATATTTAAAAAATTTAGATAAACCCAAGAAATTTTTGTATAAAACTTTTTTCCCTATCTCGTACAGATTATGAGATAAGGTAGTGGGTCATCTTATGTGAGCCACCCTGTACCTATGCTACACTTGACTTTCGGGCATAATTTAAAATAAATTCAATGAAAGTTAAACAACATGTTTCGCTACACAGGAGCTTCTTCGGACGTTACACCTCGAATAAATAAAGATAAGAGTAAAAGAATATTTATATAACTAGGTGCAATATAACGATTCGAAAATTTTAAAGATATAAACGTCTGGGAATTTTTAAGAACTAGCCATAAACTTAAACTATGTAAAATGTATTGAAATATATTTAACAGAGGTGCATTATTGAGTTCTACCTAAACTCAAACGTTCAAAGTGTTTGTTAAACGATCAGGTAGAACTCAATAATTCACCTCGGTTAAATATATTTAAATAATTAATTTTAAAAATCCCCAGACTCTTATATCTTTAAATTACACCTAGTTATGTTAATTTTCTTTTACTCTTAAGTTTATTCATTTAAGATGTAACGTCCGAAGAAGCTACTGTGTAGCGAAACGTGTTCTTTAGAAAATATAGTGAAAGTATTTGTGAAAAATAGTTTTGTTTTTACATTTTACATAATTTTACTATGGATTTCCACCGCATCGAGTATCGGCTGACACAATCGTAAATTCAATAAGTAGTTTTTTCCATTGACACATACCGCCATTTTGTTACTTCATGTTGAATTCGTAGCAGTTTATCCCATTTTATTTTTTATTTATTTATTTATTTCATATAAGATATCAACAGACCGAGGTCCAAAATGATATCTACGGATACATATAAAGGTAGAACAAGTCTCATCAGGTACTACAAATTATGAAAATATAAAAAATACAAAAAATCTTTTCTAATTATTCATAATCAAAAGGTAAAAAAAAAAAAAATTATTCAATTTGGTAAAGACTTATCAATTTGCGTTGTTTAAAGAGTATTAAAGTAAATTACTATCTCAGAATATATAGTGTAAGCATTCTATTTAATGATTTCTTGACGATTTTGAAAAAAGGTTCAAAAAATAAATAATTATGCTCTCTACAAATATTAAAGTGAATAAAAATATTTAAGAATCTACAAGATTATTGACGATTTTGAAAAGGAAAATTACATCGCTCTCTACAGCTAATATAAAAAAATTTAAATGTGCTAATGGACGTGCTAATGGTGCTGCTGTACTTTTTCCTTACAATATAAATATCTTAAAAAGTTATTTTGAACTATTTCTAATCGGTTTTTATAGATTCCGTACTGTGGATTCCAGGCTACACTAGCGTAGTTTAGTCTACTATAAATATATGAATAATACAGAGTCTTCATAGCTATAATTGAGCTAAATTGTCTACATTGTCTCAAGATAAATCAAAGCACTCTGTTCGATTTCTTAACTACATAGTCAACATGAAGCGAAAAAGTCATTTTTTTATCCAGGATCACACCTAGGTCCTTGATAGAGTCCACTTGTCTTAAGGGCACATTATCGAAGTTATAAAGAAAAATAAATTTTTGAAAGTTACGAGTGAAGGAGATATAACAACATTTATCGATATTAAGAGCCAACTGGTTATTTTGACAATATTGATAAAACGAGTTAAGGTCACTCTGAAGCAGAAGACAATCGCTTATACTTTTTATGCCTAAATAAATTTTTAGATCATCTGCATATAAAGAGAAGTTATATAAATATATTAAAAAAAAAAAAAGAACGGGGCCCAAGTGAGACCCTTGGGGCACTCCCGAGGTTACAACATAAGATTTAGATTTATGCCCATTGACTACAACCAGTTGGCTTCTATTACACACATATGACGTCAACCAACGAAGCAGATCTCCATGCACACCGACCCCAGAGAGCTTAGATATTAAGGTGTTAAGATTTATTTTGTCAAAAGCCTTACTAAAGTCGGTGTACACTGAATCCACCTGCACTTGTGAGTCCATAGAGTTCAAAATGAAGTTAGTAAACTGTGTTAGATTGGTATCTACGGATCGTTTAGGAAAAAAGCCATGTTGCTCCGACAATATGCTCATTTTTAGATTATTTATCAAATGCTTTTGTACAATACTTTCGAAAACCTTGCTAAAAATGTTTAATTTACATATAGGTCTATAGTTTGAGATACAATTCAGGTCGCCGTTCTTAAATATCCGAACGACATATGCGTCTTTCCATTTCAGCGGGAAAGTACAGTCGCTAAAAGATTTGTTGAAAATCATAGTCAAAGGCACACACAGACTAACTGCGCATTTTTTACAAAGTAAGATGGTAATCCATCGGGACCGCTACCTTTATTTTCATCCAGTTCTAACAAAACTTGCAGGATGTTTTGTTCAGTTATATGTATCTTACTACTTATTTGATTATTGTTGTGGGTGGACAAAATGAAAAGATTTTTGGTGGTAAGGCTGAAAGACACTTCTAAAAAATGTTGCAAACAATTCACTAATGGCCGGCCCTTCGGCTAATTCTCTATCAAGATGCATTATATTAGGTATCGTTCTATTAGGGTTTTTTATCGATACAAAGTGCCAAAATTTTTTTGAGTTGCCTGGTATATCGTCCTGAATGGAATTCAAATAAGTAGTATGATCCCTCCGGATGAGATTTTTAGAAAGACGCCTGAGGTTACAAAACAATTGATAATCTCTTATGTGTTTAGTTTGTTTCCATATTTTATGTTGCTTATTTTTAAGTTTGATCCATTTAATTGTAATATTAGTAAAATACGCCGGAAATTTATTATTTACTTTTCTTTTCGGTATATATAAGTCAGCGACTTCGTAGAGCTGATTATAAAATGCTTCAACAAACTGAGCCACATTGCTACACTTCCGAAACAAATTTGCCCAATTTATACTCTGGATTTTTAAGTTGATCGCATCATAATTACCTCGTCTGAAACTACGAATGAAATCGATATTATATATTAAGTTCACCGGAGAACGGCAAATCAAGTTAAATTCTATACTTTTGTGGTAAATGTCTTCATATATTAGAGGGTCTGCTGCCCTTAAGTTGCTAATTAAAGATTTATTACAAAATATTAAATCCAAGATTTTAGTATTGCTATTGAATACTGAGTTGTATTGCCTAAGGCCATAAAAACTAATTATATCCCATAAGTCATTAAATTTTCGAGGAATATTTTCATATGTCAGATAAGTGCAATCAACTTTTGACATCCAGAGTACGTCCGGCATATTAAAGTCTCCGCAAATTAATACCGTGTCGCTCGATATTAAGTTAAAAAGACGGCATAGGTTATTGGAAAAACATGACAACGCATTATCATCACCGGGCGGCAGGTATACACAACATAGGTTGATTTTACCTTTGTTCTGAGTGTAACGCGTTACCCAGATGTCCTCTGCGTCGCTCTGCCATTCAAGATGACTAACAGCTTCGTATTCCCTGCTCACTGCAATTAGAACTCCGCCACCATCACGTTTTACACTAGCACTAGTTTCACGATCTCGCCGAAACACACGAAATTTTTCATCAAAAATTTCACAAGAAAACACTGACGAATTCAACCAAGTTTCCGTGATAAACATTAAATCATATTCAGAGGTACATGCACTTAACTTGAAATCAGTTGTCTTAGTCCGTAATCCTCTAACGTTTTGAACATAGATTGACAGATTTTGCTCCATTGTGGAAACATAAATGTACATGAAACATAAACAAAGGAAGGAACCGAGAGAAAAAACATTTAAAGGTGGATTAGGTCTTCTTCCGACTGCAATTGTATGACCTTACTGCCTTCTTCCTTGCGCAGAAAAATATGCTCGTTTTTGACCCATACGAATTTAACGCCCTTCAGGCGTGCTGCATCCCTTGCTTTCTTGAAAAGCATCTTATTTTCGGAGGAAAGGAGTTCGTTGCATGACTTCATCCCTAAATTTCTTTGAGGAATACTTAACAATTATATTTTTAGGAATTTTAGTATTAAAGGCATGAACTCTTTGAATTGAGATTATTTTTTCGGGTTCGACAGCGACACCCAGGGCGCCATGGACTTTCTGTAAAATAATGTCCAAGTTTTCATTATTTTTTTCGGTAATACCTTGAAGTTCAATATTATTTATGCGGGAAAATTGTTCTAAATCATTAACCCGCTTATTTAGCACCCTTAAATGTTTCTGAAGATTTACGTTATCCTGCTTCAAGACATCCACGTCCTTGAGACATTGAGCGTACTTCGCCATAGATTTTTCGAAATCGGTGATTTTATCCGAGCAGAAGCTAACTGATTGTACTAAATCGTTTTGTTTATTTCTAAGATCGCCTAAATCTTGTTTTATCGTCATTAAGACATTTATAATTTCCTGCGATTCTGATATATCCCCAAACGAGTGATCCATTACTCCCTCGCAGAAAGTTCAGCTGGTCCGCTGTAATACCAACACACCTGATATGATAAGAGTAAATGCAGTGTCCTTGACACGATAGACCCGGCGATTTTTTACCGATTGATGTCGCACAAATTTTGCACACCGAAGACATTCTCAGACCGTTTTACGGAAAACAGGCCACACTTTTAAAATAAAAGTCAGATGTCCTCTGACCCTAATATCTTACAGTTAGGATACGAGAAAAAATAGACTGAAAAGGTCACTTTATACCACTAAAATAGGATAAAATAACGGAGATAAAATAAACACGACTGTTCACCTTGACCGTAAACAATTAATGTTCACATTAAATTTTTCTGCAAAATTGAAAGTCAGTTGAACACGATATTTTATGTTGATTTTTTAAAAATTTTATTTTGCCGCCATTTTGTTTCGCCATCTTAAATCGTACTAGAATATTACCAGTTTATCTTTATATCACACTTCAAATAAATATTTCAATATTTTTATCTAAGTGTTCTTCAAAAAATTGTGTTAAATCAGTAAAGAAGGGGTAGTCTTGAACTGGGGGGGCTTATATACCGAGGTTATTCCGAATGATGTGTTATAATGTTCAAAAACAATTCTATTTACAGTTACCTTTGACGAGTTTAGTTTTTTATGCTTTATATTTACATTCAAATTATTCTTAATAAAAATTAGCACACCATCATTCTTATTGTAGTCACCACAATTGTAGTATGTGATGTATCCAGGTATGTTGAAAATATCGTAAGACACCAATTGAAAACACTCACTCAATACAATTATTACATCAATATTAATAAATTTTTGTTCGCACTTCTAATATTAAGGTGTAAAATATTTAGCATTTTCTCATTTGTTTGAATTTAATTATTCAATGAGATGTCATCAGCAAATATCCCATGCACCTCCGTTTCCGAGCTGTCCAACTGCTCCAGTATTTCATCTGGTGGTGGTCTAAACATTAACGGCCGGTTGCAGAAAGCTCAATTAAAGTTTAGAATGTTTAACGGAATGTCAAATTTGACAGCGAGTTCCTAGATTTCTATAAGCAGCTTGTCAAATCCGAAAGCTGGTTAAATATTCTAAACAGCAATTAAGTTTTGTACAACCGGCTGTATATATTATAATCAATTTTACTTTTTAATATTTCTAAATGATAATTATAGCATGGACAGCTCGGATCAGACGTAGCATGTACCGTGTCGTAGTTGGTTCTATATTTATTATTTGATTGTACACAATTATAACAATATTTTATTGTTCTTGGACATTCCTCAACACTCTGATCTCTTGCGCAGTATTCACACACCAGATTCTTTGTACAATTTTTATTTTTATGATAGAATTATAGAATTAGAGTTATAGAATTCCTGACATTGTAACATCTTATAATGCTTAAATCTTCATAAATTGGTAACGATTTAATTTCTTCGAATAGGTTTTTAATCCTTATAATTGTTTTTACGGATATATTTCCATAAAAATATGCTTCACTGGCGTTTCCTTGACACTTATAATATAGCGTTACAATCTGTAGTTTTTCATTTAATGAATATCTCCTTACAGCAAACAAATATAATATCTACTAATACGTCAAAATTACAGTGATTTTGAAGAAAGGTGATCACCTGTATCACCTGTATTTCATATGAATATATTCAATTAAATAGGTAGAGTGGCATCATAAGATAGCTTTTCAAAAACTAAGACAGAAATGTGAAAGTTCTTTTGCTTTAAGTCTAACCGTTCAGGTGCTATGACGGCTCAAAGAAGCAAAAATGTCAATTTTCAAACATCAATAAATCAAAAACAGTTGAATATAGACATATTAAAAAATTATTAAAACTATTATTAAAAAACACTTAGAATTTACCATGGAATTCAAAAATGTAATAATATATAGGGTTTTTTAGAAATATTTATAACCAACAACAAAAGTTTAAGAGCTGTTGATTATAAATATTTCTAAAAAATATATTTCACAGTTTAAAAATTAACTTAATTAATAAAATATTTCTTTTCAATATGTTTAAAAAACGCAACATCCTTGGCGAAAATCTTTTGTTTCTCATTCAATTGTTTTTTTGTCACGATTTTCGAGTTCTCCGAGCTAAAATACATCGATTGGCTATTTTGAATTTCTTGAGAAATGCGGGGGAAGTCTTTTTCCTTCTCAATGTACATTTTGAACAGGGACCTATTTTCGACCTTCCTTGTATTTTGGAAAAATTCAAAATAGCCAATCGATGTATTTTTTCTTGTAGAATCCAAAAATAGAAAAAATATTTGAACCATAACAAAAGAGTTACGCTATGCATAGGTGTTTTTTAAATGGAATGTATCGTTTTTCATACGATTTTTGGAAAGAGTGATTTTTTTATGTCCGTTCTGATTAAAAGATTTGTCGAAGTCTTCACCTAAAAAATATATATTTGACTCTGATCGAAATGAAATACTCTTTGGATGAGAGACTATTGTTATGCTATTTTACAAGTGCCAAGAAAATGCAAGAGAAGCAAGAAGAAGATTTATTGCAAATTTTCATAGAAATATATCCATCAATACAATTCTAAGGATAAAAAACGTATTTGAGGAAAATAAAACTTTACATGATATAATAAAAAATAATTATTAAATAATAAAATAAAACTACTAATAACATAAGTTTTCAATTGACCGCCGTTTTTCTCGAAACAACATCGATAACCCCTTTGTAGCCTTTCTAAACTTGCTGTTACAATATGATTTTCCTGGTTAAGGCGGTTTATTTCATCGACAATTTTTCCCATGATCTCTTGAATATTTTCGTTTCGTTGTCTGTATACGACGTTCTTCAAATGGCCCCAAAGAAATGTATCCAAAACTGAGAGGTCGAGGCTATTGGGCGGCCAAGCATATGTTCCATTTCGCCCTATCCATTCGTTATGGCGCCGATTTAAAAATTGAACCACATCATGCACGGCATGAGCAGGCGCCCCATGTTGCCAAATTAAAAAAATTAAATTCTGATATTCTGCCAATGGTAAGTCTTCCAAAAAATTTTCAATTTCGTTTTCTAAAAACTCATAATATCTGTGCCCATTTAAAGTCCCGTTAAAAAATTTGGTTTGTTTTTTATCCCACACCAAACATGAATAGAATTCCTCCCTTGAAATTTAATAGTCTGGAACTTTTTTGGATTTTCAACGGCCCAGTGGTGACTATTATGTCTGTTGAATACTCCCGATGTTGTGAAAGTAGCTTCGTCGGTCCACACAATATTTTTGAAAGGGTCTTCGTTTTCTTGCCGAATTACCATTTGAGAAACAAATTGGAAGCGAAGTTCTTTTTGTGCCGGTGTTAGGTGCTGAAGTGGAAGGATACGAAAAGGCCTAAATTTATGAATTTTCAGAGTCCTGTGAACAGTCCCTCGGGTAACACTTCTGCGCCTTACACCGCCACCGTACTGAACTTCCCGAACTGCATCCGAAATAGATTTGGTTGGATTAACTTGAAAATAATTTATAATGGCCTGGTCTCGATTTCTTCTTCTTTGTATATTTCTTTTTCTATCATGTAAAGTTTTATTTTCCTCAAATAGGTTTTTTATCCTTAGAATTGTATTGATGGATATATTTCTATGAAAATTTGCAATAAATCTTCTTCTTGCTTCTCTTTCATTTTCTTGGCACTTGTAAAATAGCATAACAATCTGTAGTCTCTCGTCCAAAGAGTATTTCATTTCGATCAGAGTCAAATATATATTTTTAGGTGAATTAAAATAATGTCAATTTTTATTGACAAAGCATTCAAACGTCATTTTACCTTGATCACCTATACCAACCTATCGTATATTTTAAACAGGTGAAGCTAAAATTTTAGTTTGTAAAACATTAAAATGTAATATAAACAGCTATCGCAAAATCAAATCTTTTAATCAGAACGGACATAAAAAAAATCACTCTTTCCAAAAATCGTATAAAAAACGATACATTCCATTTAAAAAACACCTGATGCATAGCGTAACTCTTTTGTTTCTGGGTCAAATATTTTTTCGATGACATTTTTGGATTCTACAAGAAAAAATACATCGATTGGCTATTTTGAATTTTTCCAAAATACAAGGAAGGTCGAAAATAGGTCCCTGTTCAGTCCTCGCTGGAACACCCTGTACAGTTTGTTTCTTTCCAAAACATGGTTCATTTTTCTTAAGTCTAGTCGGTATGGATCGTTCAGTTTCTCCAATATAGACATCACCACAGGAACAAGGAATTACATATACTCTTTCCGTTTTGAAAGGAATAATGGCGATCGCAAACTTTGAGCAATTTTCTTATGAGTGTTGAAGATTGTACGTATGCTACACCAGCGAAGTAACCCTGCAATCTTGTCTGTATTTCCGTGTATAACTGGAAGAACTATCAGTAACTCCTTAGTAGTCCCCTATAGTGGTATTGATTCGCATTCATCCCTGAATTTTCTCGAAAACTGTCCAAGTGAGCTGAACAGGATGAAGTACAGAATGCGGCAAGTTGCTGCGAACATAGAAGATAATTGGAGCGTGTTTGGATATGTTTAGATTTCATTGAACAGCTGAGTGCTCAGCTGATGAATCAACATAACATAGTTAGTTGTTTCTTGGATACGCATGGGACTTGCTGTCATATGTTATTTTAACAACATGAAATGGTTTATCTAAACAAAAAAAGATTGAGGCATTTAGAAAAAAAATCCTGTCTCAGAAGAAAAAATATTAAAACAGATTCCTAAAAAAAATTAAAAAAGAAACAGAATGCATAATGTATTAAATTTTACTTAAAAAATAATAATTATGTACAAAATTTAATATATAAAAACGTAATTTATGTTTAAAACTGTTCCCAAACGTTAAAACTTCAAACAAACCTTTTTGAGCTAGACGTTACGGCTAGTATATCACGCAGAGCTATTAAAATACATTCTCTTCCTTACTATATGAGCTCTATAAAATGTAATGTTCTAAAGTGAATAAGGTCATCAACTTTTATTATCTTCTGCGTCAAGTAGTTTTAGAGGGAAAGCTATTTGGCTATTTTGCTGGATATGAGGAAAATCTAGAACTCATTTCTTAAAGAAAATAATGTTTGGAACTGAAATCATCATTCCTGTTTGTCTTTTCATGTAAAATTGAATGTTTATTTCCATTTTTTCATATATTGTTTATAATCAGTGGGCAGTTTAATTCTGTGATCTTTTCGTGATAATGGTGACACGGGCACATTAAAATTTTGTTTGGTTAGGCATTTCGTTTCCCTAATGAAGGATTACAACTTTAGCTTCAGTTGCTACGTTTCGTGTTATATTAACACTTTGTCAAGCTCTAGACTTAGTGTTACGACCCATTTGCTGTACATTTACAAAAATAAGTAAGCAACTACACACACATTACCTGTAACATGGAAACATGAAAACTTAGAAGACGGATACAGCACGTTTACTTCTACCTATTCGCGTGTTTGATAACTTAATCATCACAAAGAAATTTACTCACTGGGATATCGTCGAACTGCAGGTAGTATGACTCTGATTTACATTTACTACCATGGATTCTTTTGAGTCTTTTACTTCCCTCGTAAAAGGGAAGTATTGTAATCGTGAAAAAACACCCTCCGATAATTTTTCAGATCTTTATGTTTCAGGGTAGCTAGATGCCGAAAAACATGTTCTCTCATTTCCGTCGGTCTGTCTGGCTGTCTTCTGTCTGTCTTCGCGGCATTGTTAAAAAACTACTTACCTTAAAATCTTGGTCAAAAATTAAGAGTCGTATGGGGATGATATGGTAATATTTTGGTAAAAATTCAACATGATAAAACAAAATGGCGGCCTAGTGAAATGTTAAAAAAATTATTACAAATTTCCTAAATCCAATTTATCTAAAATTTTGCACAAAAATCAAATATCATGTAGGAATCAATTTATAAAATATTTAGAAGTGCAGCTGGAAAAAAATGACTAAATGAACTGATTTCAAATTGTGTGCTGTAACTAACTGTATTATAGAGATGAACTAGCAAAACTGAGACACTACTTCAAGATGGTGAAACAAAATAGCGGCCAAATAAAATTTTTGTAATGTAAAATTCCGTCGGTCCTTCTGTCGCTTTGTCTGTCTGTCTATCAGTTCGCGGCATAACTAGTAGTAGTTTTACTCATTAGATTGACCTCAAATTTTGGTCAAAAATTAAAGCTCATATGGGGATGACCTGGTCATATTTTGGTAAAAATCCAATATGGCAGAACAAGATAGCGGCCTAGTGAAACGTTAAAAAAAATATTAGGGGAAGGTGGGGTACAGTGTTACACAAAAACTGTTTCAGCATATGTTTTTTTTTATTATCAATTTAGGATGTCGATTTTATTTTTAATATGGTTCTTGATGTTTGTCAACTTTATTTTTTATGAATCCTTTGCTCTAAATATATCCACTTTTTTCTAAAAATTGGTCATTTGTATTATTGTCAAATGTAACACTGTACCCCTCTAGTGGGGTACTCTGTGACACGTACTGGGGAACAGTGTTACATTTTTAATGAAGCAAGATTTAAGCTTTTTTTAGTGCTTTTATTAAAAAAAAAAATACAAATTAGAAGTAAAAACTGAAATGAAAAGCCCAATTTGAAGTAGGAAAAAAAAATTAAAAAAGACTAGGACTAAGGTAACTTAAAACATTAAATTGTATGAATATTTAAAAAAATAATTATTAAATACAAACATTATTTCAGTTCATTGTAGTACATGTGCAAATCAACAGGAAACACTAACATTTCTGATCTTCTACTGGTTCCTCCAGATGGCTTTGGATGGGGTAGCTTACCAATGATCTTTGTTATCTCGAAAGTGTATTCTTCGTTGGTATGGTTAAATTTAAATGCAGGAAACAGTCTTTTAACATATTGAACATGAATTTCGGTGCTAGGTTTCGACAACACCTTCCCTATTGACATAATGTTGTGTCCCTTAGTCTTTCCTTCGTTTATGAGAACATAGTCTCCAATGATGATTTCGTCGAAATTCACATCTAACTCTTCTTCGCTCATAGATCCAACGCTGTCACAACTGTCGACCACCGACACCGAATCATTCTCCGATTCTGAACTAGTGTCCTGTTTAATTCTTTTTGTTAATCTCTGCTTTGATTTTTCTTTAAATACTTTGCGATTGACCGTTGGCTTATTCATTAAATCTGCAATAATTTTATCTTTAATGGAAGTTTCTGTGAGAATGAGACTTTTCCGCTTTCTTTTTCTTTGGACTTTCTCTTTTCTTGGAGAAGCCTTTGGAAACGGTCTACATTCGACTGGAGTAATCAATTTTTTAATAGGTGCAGCAGGTTCATCTATGTTATTAATATTTTCTGTTTCTTGTGGTGAATGTTCGGGAGTTTTATGTATAGGCGAAATATGTGAAGTTAAATCTCTTGTCGAACTTGCAAAGTTTACCTGCTCTGGCGATGCTTGTGAGGTTGAAGGCCTTGGTGAATGTTGCGGTTCTTCCTCCGGCCTGTCTGTCACTGCAGAAGATAGAAAATCGTCGTCATTAAAAATTTCTTTGTTCAAAGGCCAGATCCCAGTTGACTTGAAGCCATTAATTATATTGCTCGGCGTAAAAGCCTTTGGATACGCGGTTCCAAGTAGGCCGGCTATCTCATAGATAGTGATTGTTTTGCCCGGGTTCATGACCATCCAATCATTACAAGCACAGTTAAAATTGGTTTTAAGTGACTTGTAAACTGTCTTATCCAGTGGTTGTAGTTTTCCACTGGTATGTGGAGGAAGTGTCAGAAGCAATATTCCATTATTCTTGCAAAACTCGATTGAGCCTATTTAAATATGTGACTCATGATTATCAAAAATGAGAAGGACTGGTTCCTCAGGTGTACTTTTTACGAATTTATGAAAATGTTTCAATATCTCAATGAATATCTCACTATTCACCCATCCACTTTTTGCGGCACCACCAGTGACTCCAGGAGGGCCTCCTGTTAGCATACGATCTTTAAAATGTACTCTTGGAAAAATTAAATAGGTTGGTACAGAATTTCCCATTGCATTTATGAAACAACATGCTGTCACAAGCACACCTCTCTCACCCGATGTTACCTGCCCAATTTGTTTAAGTCCTTTTTGTCCAATAATATTTGGTGGATTATGGACAGTTGTTAGTGCAGTTTCATCAAGATTGTAAATGTTTTGGGGAAGAGGACCCTGGGGAAATTTTGTGTAAGCCCTGGATAAATTGTTAAAAAATCCATTGACATTTGTACGATTGAAGCTTGTTGCGCGCCCTAAACTTGTAGCTTCTGGCTTTCTTATTGATAAAGTTGGGTGTCGCTTCATAAAGCCACTTAGCCAGTCAACACCAGCTTCCTGATTTTTGTCCCAGTTAGCCGGATATTTTAAATTATTTTTCTTAGCCAGTTCATAAACTAAAGACATAACATTTTTTCTTGTCAGACCATGATGCATTCGACAGGCTGTAAGTAATTTCTGAGTTGTTCTTCCAGTTCTTTTGAGAATACCTGGTTTATCTCATAATTGGGAGTAAATCGATGATTTAAACGGTCTGCGTCAGAAGAACTTTTGAATTTATCGACGTATCGTTTTAATGTCATATGCACTAAACCTTCATTTCGCGCTGCTTCTCTAATGGATACGTGGTTATCTACTACATTTAGAACAGCTCTTTTCATGGCTTCCTCATCAAAAGTACCAATCTTTCTCTTTTCTTTTCTATTGCGAACCATTTCTGAAAGAAAATAGTTGATTTAATTTATTTTCCGATGAGCGGGGCACAGTGTTACATGTAACACTGTTCCCCTTAGTCGAGTATCACACTGTGCCCCAGTTGAGTCTTGCCAAAAAAGGCCAGCTTGTAAGAAAACAAAAATATCCTAGGTTATGTTTAACATGGCATGCTCATCCTTAAACATCTCCCTATACACTTGAATCATGAAAAATGCAATAGTTTATTGCAAAATGCTAGTAGACAATTTGATATATATGTAAATAATTTACTTTTTAACTATAAAAATAGGAAATACTTACTTTTAAGAGTATAAACACCTCAGATTTCACAACAAATACGTAACATTGACAGTTCGACTGTCAATAAGGAGTGGCTAAAATCCCAGCGCCGTGAAGTATCGCGTAAATTTATAGTGCCAATTGTAACACTGTACCCCGTGTCACACTGTGCCCCCCTTTCCCCTACTAAAAAAACTAATTATCCTATTTACCTAAAATTTTGCAAAAAAAAGTGTTACATAAGAATGAACTTGTAACATTTTGGTATGAAAGTAAGATAGCAAATCAAAATGGTGGCCTAATAAAATATTTTAAAAACCAGGCTGAAAAAAACTACTTATTAGATTAATCTTAAATTTTGTGCAAGAATTAAATGTGATACAAAGATAAGCTGGTAAAGTTGCATTACCAATTGAAGATAGCGGAACAAAATGGCGGCAAAATATCATGTTAAAAAAATGAACGTAAAAAAATTTTCTTATTCAATTGACTGTAAATTTTGGAGAAAAATTATATATGATATAAAGATAAACTGATGCGAATTCAATATGACTCAACATAATTGCAATGTGTGTCAATCTAAAAACTACTTCTTGAAATCATTTTAAATTATCCATTGGAACAAAATGGCGTTCAACAAAAATGTTTGATAAGGCAGTATATATGAATTCCTAAATAACTGTGTACTGAACTAAATTGGTTCACAATATCCCTAATGAAAGGAAATATTCATAACTAGCGGGTACCCGCGGCTTCGTTCGTGTATAATGAAAGGGATGTAAAGAAGTACTTAAATCTCCTCATTTGATTACCTCTTTATAAACCAGGTTTGTTGTTGCATTCTCTGCCTGTAAAATAACCAAGCTACTACTTACTCTAGACCATGCAATATAGAGTGGACTATGGGAAAAACAATCGTAGCGCAACTGGAGTAAGGATTGCTCTTAAGCTTTGTTAATTGTCATGCCGAAACAAAGCTTTAAAGCAAACTGTACACGTTTAAACTGAAAGGCATAGTCTGACGGAATTAAAGAGATACGTGGTTTAAAAACAGTTTTTCTCAGACCAGGGTCAGAAATAATAGTAGACTATATTAAATTGTTTTGTAATGTTTTAACCTGTAGCCGAGTTCCATTACACAATTTTGGTTGTTTTAAATTTTGAATAAGCATCACTGGTGGCCCCACTTTTAAAGTTAAATCATCAAGAGTGATTTCTGAAGGGTTTAGAGAGTGTAGGAACTCGATAGGATAAGTAACCGCATTTTCTTGGTCTATAACTCCATCTATTGAGTAGTATGCTAATTGTGGAGCCGTAATTTTTTCCAATAAAGCTAGATTTATTTCATCTGCTGTGCTATTTTTTGGAGTTAATATAGCTCGTTCTTTAAGCCAAGAAGCGGTTTTATTTTGACAAATTTCGAGTCCCCTATATAAGGAGTAGTTTTACCCCCCTGGAAACTGAGTTTCGAAGAACCCCTTCTTATCGAACTTGCACTCTTAAATCAAGCTGTTTGCACAAGCTCAGCTGAGAAAGATCGCAAAAATTGATCAATGATTTTTTCCAAAAGCTTGTATGAATTTATAAAAAATGTTAAAATATGTAATATAATAAAATAAAAAGCACGTGTTTAAGTGTTTTTCCGAATACCTAACATTTTTTTAAATAAAAAAAATATAATATTAAAGAGTGGTTTCAGACCCTTGGGCACCATGCTTGGGTTTTTAAAAAATTTTAAAATATATAAAATAATAAAATATAAAGCATATTATGTTCATGCGTTTTCCGAGTAACTAACGGTTTTTTAATTAAAATTTGTTATACATTTAAGGGATGGTTTTACCCCTTTGAACACCCTGTGTGAATTTTTTAAAAAACCTAAAATATGTAAAAAATAAATTAAAAAACACGTGTTCAAGCGTTTTTTTCCAAAAACTAACCGGTTTTTAAATAAAAAAATATTGTATTATTTAAGTGGTGGTTTCACCCTTTTGAACACCCTGTATGAGTTTTAAAAAACCCTAAAATATTTCAAAAAAATAAATTAAAAAACACGTGTTCAAGCGTTTTTTCGAAAAACTGCCGTTTTTTAAATACAAAATATTGTAATATTTAAGGGGTGGTTTCACCCCCTTGGAATTTGATTTTTGAAAAATCCCTGTATGCGAGAAATTCAGCCTTTTACCTCAAACGATTTGAGTTGGAGCGTGATGAGTGAGTCAGTCAACCAAGTCTTTTATATATTAGTATAGATGAGGGAAGTTCCCGGTATAGGAAATTTACTGATTTTTTCAATTCTGTCGGTCCGTCTGTTAGTGGCATAACTAAAAACTACTTACCCGATTCACTTCAAATTAAGGGTCATATGGGGATGATCTGGTAATATTTTGGTAAAAATTGAATATGCCGGACCAAGATGGTGGTTCAAAGAACCGTTAAAAAAAATTATCCAATTTCCCCAAATTTTGCAAAATCAAGCGAAGCGGCCTGAAGAGACTCATTGGATTAATTTCAAAATGTATGCAAGCATTAAATGCGATATAGAGATAAACTGGTAAAGTTGAATTCAAGATGTTGAAATATAATGGCGGCCAAAAAATTTCTTTTAAAAATTAACGCAAAAAAATCTTATTCAATTGAATATGATATGGGGATAAACTGGTACGAATTCAATATGACGTATCAAAATGGCGGTGTGCATCAATGTAAAAAATGCTCATTGAAACTGTATCAAATTATGCCCAAAAATTCAGTGGGGCATAGGTAGAAACTGGTAAAAAAAAATGTTTTAAAATACAGTATATATGACTAGTACTGAGCTAAAATGGGCCACCCTTCTCTATTTCTCATAAATGTAAAGATTCATACTAACAACAAATTTTTGAGAGAAACCAATAATATGTTCATTTTGTTGCATGGTGGTAAAGGAAAAAATCTACTGATTTTTTAGACACAACACAACAACACCAGCAGTGGCTCGCATTCATGCTTTCTCCGTCCAACTCTAGAGCCCAAAAACTTTTCACTTCGTTCACTCTTTCCAGAGTGTCCCGATTATGGAATCTGTGGCCAGCAAAAGATATTTCACTCTCACCTTAACTTTAAGTCTTTAAATATTGTATCAATGAACATCATCTTCCTTACATTAAGGCAACCGTAGAACTGGTTTGAAAACTTCGTTGTCTGCTGATGGGTTAAAAAAATAGTTAATTTTCAATTTATTTCAGTACAAATATGCAACTGGTTTAGAAAATGCTCATACCAAACATTTTTTCAAATAAGCTGCTTAGTCTTAAATTTATAGGAAGTGTGAAGCTTAGATCATGGCTATAATTGTTTGAAAAATTTTACCAATTCTAAAAAAAAGATCCCAGGTGTAAACAATATGGACAAACAAAAAAAGTCATTACTTTATTTTAATTATAAGTAAAACTGGCTTTTGGGGTTTTAGCCGGCTACTCCGAAAAAAAAGTTCCTATTTTATACCGTTTCGATCATTTTAGCTTAAGTAAAAGTGGCTCCGAGAAGTTTTCAAGATAATTAAAATCATATTTTGTTTTAATAAATGCGCAAAATGTTGTCCATTCACTCATGTCTTATTCATGCTTTAAATCTCTTAATGCTTCCTTGCTTGGTCTTAAAACCCTGCTTTTCAAATATCCCCAATAATATAACACTGGCCGACAAGATTTTTCTAACACAGGCCAGTTCATTATTTTCACAATGGAAATACCCTCCCAATAATAAAAAAATATTTGGAAAGCCTTAATACGTACCATTTTTTATAGCCTAATTAGAACCTTTTATATTGGCAGGTAAACAATTTTATTGTGAGGCGGCTAAAATGACTCCATTTTACAACGGAAAAGTTACCTAGACTGGGTTGTTTACAACATTAGACATAAAATAAATGTTAAACATCACTCTTCTGTTGAGTTTCGAATTGAGTGGTTCTCTGTGTATCGGTAAGCAAGTGTATGTGAAGACGAGAATGTCGAATCAAACGCGCCGAAGTTGCAAAATTTCTCCTGACAAATTTTGTTATATTTGTGGAGAATTTCTGGTGAAATCACAAACCAGGCAATTTTCCGAAAATGTAAAAAAGCCTGCTTTAAATATTTTGGTGTGTTAATTGGGGAACAAGATAAGCGATGGGCTTCCCATGTGTGCTGTGTTAGTGGTAGTGTATCATTGGTGGAATGGATGAAGGGAAAGAGAAAAAGTATGCCTTTTGCAGTTCCAATGGTATGGCGAGAATCCAACAATCATTCGGACGATTGTTATTTTTGCCTGACAAAGACTGAAGGTTATTCCAAAAAGTGAAAGCACAATATAGAATATCCAAATTTGCAATCTGCTATACGACTTGTTGATTTCATCATCAGGCAGCTCAGAAGAACAGTGCACCAATCCCACATTTACGACAGGTCCCAGTTCCGGCGAGCCACATTTGATTGAAAGTGAATTAAATGATTTAGTACGTGATTTGGGGTTATCCGAGCAACAGTCAGAACTTCTGGGTTCCCGTCTTAAGGAATAAAACCTATTGGCCAAAGAAACAAAAATTAAGAATTTCAGAAAAAGAAATGCTATGTTTTCTGAATTCTACAGTATGGAAAATTCGTTGTGCGCGTGTACAGATATAGACAGTTTAATGCAGGAACTTGATATTGAACATTCTCCCCGTGAGTGGCGCTTATTCATAGACTCATCTAAATATAGCTTAAAAGCTGTGTTATTGCGTAATGGAAATTTAAAACCCTCTATACCAGTTGCCCATTGAAATGAAAATTATGAAAATATGGCACGATTTTGGATAAAATAAACTACAATAGGTATAAATGGCGATTTTAGTGGGACTTCAGGGGTGATTTACAAAATATTGCTGTTTTGTTTGTTTATGGAACAGTCGTGCCATAAATCATCATTATGTAACAAAAATTTGGCCAGAAAGAAGCGAATTTCAACCAAGATCTCAAAATGTTAAATTTATACCCCTTGTTGATCCCAAAAATGTCCTTTTGCCCCCTCTTCACATTGAGCATGGGCTGATGGAAAACTTTGTGAAGGCTTTGAATAAAGATGGTGATGGATTTAAATACCTAAGACATGTCTTTCCCCAGTTAAGTGATGCCAAATTAAAAGAAGGCGTTTTTATTGGGCCACAAATCAGAAAAATTGCTGGACGATGTCAATTTTACGGAAAAGTTTGCTAGGTAGGAACTCAGAGCATGGAATTCATTTGTTAATGTAGTAAGAGGATTTTTAGGTAACAATATGGATGAAAATTATGAACAATTAGTTAACAAACTCTTAGATGCCTATAAAGCGTCATTAAATATTTACTTTCTCCATTCCCATCTGTCATTTTTTCCTAAAAATTTGGGAGCTTTTAGTGACGAACAGGGTGGAAGGTTTCACCAATGTATCAGAACAATGGAAATTCCGTACCAAGGACGATGGGATCCAGCCATGATGGGTGACTACTGTTGGTTTTTGAAGAGAGAAGATAGGACACCTCATAAACGGAAAAAATAAAGTTTAGTTAGTGTTTTAAGTTAATATTTTTCTCGTTTGCTTTTCTCTTAGATGTATGACATGTTTAATAGGCGAAAACTGTAAACATAGTCAATAAACAGGGTTAAGAATTTTCTGAAATCATTTTTTCTATAGATATTAAGTATCGTAACATTCGATATGGTTCTACAACTGTAACAAGAAAATCCTACGTGCTACAACTTTCTATTTGTCATTTTCGTATTTGGATAGGCCCATTCTATTATTTTATCTATTAGATTATGCTATTCTGATTTGTGTTACAACAGAAAAAAATTTTGTCGGTCAGTGTAATCTAATGGAGTGAGATCTGGAGATCTCGGTGGTCATTCAAAGGTTCCATCCTACCAGTCCATCTGCTTGAAAATGCAGTATCCAGATAATTACGGACGGGTCTTGCACAATGGGGGTGGGGGGGTTGAGCGCACCATCTTGTTGAAACCAGATGTTTCTGTTTAGCAGATCAGCTTCTACCGGATCAGGAAATAAAATAGCCAAATTTGGAACTAGTTCTTCTTATAAGCATTCCAATATTTCGCTCCATTCATATTTTCTTCAAACAATATTGGTCTTGCTGATATATAATCCCCTGCCCAAACATTGACTTTCCCCGGGTGTTGAATGTGACCTTCCTTCATCCAGCATGGATTCGTTTTTGCCCAATAACGAACATTTTGCTCTCCATTTAACAGAAATGTTGACTGTTCAGAAAAGAGAATGTTTTCTGTGTTAAGATTATTAGTCTGTAGTAGGTCCATAAATTTTTCACAAAATTCGAGTCTTCGATCGGATCATCTTCACTAAGTTTTCAATTTGTAGGGATGATATTTTTGGGCGTTAAGAACTCTTTCTATTTAAAAATGGCTATTATCAAGTTTGCCCTCTACCTATCTAGTAGTGATACTAGGATTTTCTTCATTTGTTTTTCTTACATGTCCATATTTCCGAATCAGTTTTTCAGTCTTGCTTATTGTGCTGAATAAATTAGTAACTTCATTCTGTGTTCTTGCTTTATCTTCATATCCAAATCATCATTAAGATTTGAAAGTTTTGCTTTTTAGTTAGGTAACTGGTAAGACATTACGTTAGATGACTTTTTAAATGACATGACTTTGACAAAATGGCAAAATAAAAGTAGCCGCACCGCATCGCTAAGAAGTGTTTCAATGTATTGATAGGTATTTTTTAAACAGAGGTGAAATACTATAACAAATTATCAGAATCAGACTGATTTTTTTTATCGAAATAATGAAAATAAGAAAGGTTCAAAACGAGTTTCAAATGCGATTAGGGCATTGTCAAATAGCGAATGGATAATATCTGATCATTTATTAAAAACAAAATATTAATTTAAATAAATTTTTTTAATTTTTCAAATAAAATTTTTTTTAATTGTCTTGGTAAAGGCGAGCAATACAAATTTTCAATTTTATAATTATGTGTAACTTATTGAGTCTTTTAAAAACATTTATCAAAAAAACATGTCTCCCATTTAAAAACATTATCGATAACGTCATATCTCTAATTATGGACACCCTGTATATTTTTTTTCTATGAAAAAAACCGCAAAAAGAAAGGAGTTTGATTTAATGAATTTATTCCAAGTGACAGACTCGCACTGTATGTTTCCTATTGATATTACAGAAACGCTTGTCCGGTCAAAGAAGAAGTGGTAGCTCCGTTTTGGGCCAACAATACCAGAGGTGAAGTACTAGCGCTGCTCAATATGTACCCTTTTGAGCAATACGTCCATTGGGAAAAATGTACCTTCGAACATAGACAAATGTACTGTAGGGAAGGCTGTAGGTGTGAACAACAATACAGGCTTCATCGGTAAGTATTTAACATTCTTTAAGTGCAAGTCGTTTTTGAATCTCTGTTGATAGAGAGATATTCCACTTATGGATATTTGGTTAAAAGCACAAATTAACCTAATGTAGATGCGTAAGCAAGCAAGTGCGTCGTGTAAACACGCCAGTTATTTAGTACGTGATCAAATTCGTTCTGTAATCTGTAGTTTGAACGAGATAGTGCTTAGCTTTTCATTTCTGCATTGGATACGCGTATAGGAATTTTTTGAACTTTTGAATGTCTTTTGCATGACTGTTATTATTGTAGTTTTTAAGTGTTTTGTTAAATTTCATTATTTAAATGGGATACAAATGTGTTTATTTATACTGCTCATCAAAAACCGGAGAAGGAAAATCACTTTTTAGGTTAGAGGATCACTTAACGTAAAGAAAAAAATTATTAGCAAGTATTAGGTATATATTTGCCATATGTAATATTAATAAGTTACTTTAAAAAAATGTATTGTTTTATTCTATTACTTCCACATCTAAAAGAGATGGAGAAGTGCAGTATCGCCAAAAGAGATTAAAATTTTTGTAAAAAACATAATTTCGGCAAAAAAAAGATTCTTTGTCGGTTTGTTAGTTTACGCGATAACTTTCGAAGGCTTTGAGCTACGGAGTTGAAAATTGGCCTACAGGGAGTGGTCCATAAGAGAACGGTTCATATTGTTTTTGGGCAAAATCGGCTAAAGAGAAGGGGTTGAAACGGGGGGTTAACTGGTAAAAGAATAGTATTTTTTTTTGTAAATGACCGTGTAAGATGTCCTTTTGTGGGTCTTTGGGTATATAGATTTTAATAATAAACCCTCTTTGATACTTCTGTCCAAAGTAAGGTATTAGAATGAACAGAAAATGGGATGACAATTAAGATGTTGAAAAAATCGAGTAATATATGTCGTTTTATGGGTACCCGGAGATTTATATGCATAAAAACATACGATGAATTCAATAGAACATTAAACCTTTTGTCACATTTTTGTGACAGTTTTGTGAGTGTTTTATTTTTTCTAATTTCCTAGGAATTGATATACGAGTAATATATTAATTTACTGTGGGATAATATGCCTCGATAACGTAATGGTGTAATCTACACTAAATAAATATAAAATATTCTTATTTTCACTTAAACAAATAATAACTCCTGACAGGCATTGATGCGGATTATCTATGAACTCTTTCTCAAGGCTACAGTAAACAATATGCGTATTTCGGCATTCTTTCGCTTCTATATTAGGTTAATTTGTGTCAAAAGCACATTTGTTCTCCAGTTTCATGAATCAGGTTATTGGAGGTAAAAAAGCGGTTTTTATACGTTTTACATCAATATGCTATAAACAAGTAAACAATGCACACGATGGCAGACTCCCTTACGCCAGCATCTGAAAGACATGGTAAATAAAGATTGTTTTTTTAAATCGGTCTGTACTTTCACTTTTATACAATGCTAATCACGGGGAGCAGAGAATTAAAATATCTCAAGAATTGATCCGTCGTTTTTATTTGCGTTATTTAAATTTATTGAAGTAATTTTTAATATACAGGGTGCCACAAAAAGCGGGGCATTGGTCAACTTTTAATTCTTAAATAAATCACCCTATTTCTTTCCCAAATTCGAGATTCTTCTCCAAATTCATGTTCTATAATTAATTTCAAATATTTTCAAAATATTGGTGTTTAAAAATTGACAATTTCGGAATTGGAGAGGCTGGAATTCCTAAACGGTTTTACTTACGGTAAAACGAATTGCGTATTTTTATCTTTGTCTCTTATGTTCTTTGTTGTGAACGATTTGTGATTTACAACAAAATCGGGTTAGTATAAAGGGAAGCCGTCACGGCGCACAGTGTGGTAAATTGGCCATGTAGTACGACATAATTATTCAAGCATTGTTTTAACGTTTTTTAAATTTCATATAATACTTTTTTAGGATAGGTAACAAAATGTTTTGCAAAAAAAATGTAAACAAGATGCGGGTTACTAAAATGGCCTCAGTTTTTAATAAAAATGTAATGTTTTGTGTAACTTAAAAACACAATTGATGTCAAAATGCATGAATCATTGCTTTAAACTTATTATTAACTAATAGCTATATGACGCATATAAAATTAAGATAGAATACAAGGTGTCTTGTCAAATATTGCTTTATTTAGGTTATGTAGAATTGTGAGTACAAAATATCATTGAGTTTCTATTCTATTCATTACATAAACAATAGAAGAACTTTTAGACTAAACAATATGTAACAGGTAATGTTTTAGAAAAGCCCACTACGTATGCATCTGCACCCAAGCACTCCTTAATTTTTTTGATATTGGTAATAAAACATTCAAATAAAAATTAATTAGTTAGGTATACTTTTCGTGATAAATAAATTGTTTTTGTTATTTGCCATATACAATGAAGTCGATATTTTTTAGATATTGCACTTAATATATTTTTATATTTATTTTTGTATTTATTTTATATTTTATATATTGCACTTTATATATTTTTATATTTTTATGAAATTATCTTTACAAAAATGCCAATTACTGGCACTGAACTGGTAGCTTAGGAGATATCTTCGTTTAAGATTTATTTTTGTAAAGGTAGAAAAGTCGTTAAAATTTACCTAATTGATTAGTTTTTTATTTGAAATTTTCATTTCTAATATTAAAAGAATTGAAGGGAGTGTGGTTTTATAAAATTATATCTTAGTTATTTATCGAATTTTAAAAGTGTTATCATTTTGCTTGGAAATAATGTGGCATTATAACTGTTAATTTAGTTTTAACACGATGTGGCATGTAAAACTTCTACCGAGGGATAAAATATCCATATTTTTAAAATGGGTTCGCCATCTTGAACTTTAAAAAGATGACAGCTGTAATACAAAATTCCGAAATTTTGTACCTTAGTCTTTGCAAAATGTTTACCGTTATTACACTCGGACGATTATTTGCAAAGTTCTGGTCATATAAACATCGTGCAGTTTTTTTTTGGTGCAGTCAGTAGTAATTAAGGAGCCATAGTTAAAGCTATATAAATCCCGAATGGGCATCTATGAGCAGCTAATTTTTTGGTTTTTGGTTAAAAGGGATCCTTTTTCTTATTTTTTATATAAAAATTAAACTAAACTTCAACAAACTTTTTTTTACATGCTCTACAAGTTAAAAAAAACTACCTAAATATAGTAATACCTAAAAAGACCCAAATTTTCTGAGGTAAGGGCTTTAATATTTAAAAAGTTTTGATACCGTAGAAAACTTTAATTATAAACAGTAGTCATGTAAGAAATTAGAAAAACATTTGCTATGTTTAGTATCATATTTTCTGTTTTGAAAATGATGTATAGAAACATGTTAATTTCAGATTTAAAATATTTACTAACTTTAAGGCTTCCCCTCCGAGAACTGTAATTATAATTTTGTTTCTCAATTGCATTTTTCTATTATTAACACTATCTTAAATATAGATTTTTAGAATATGTTAAGAATATTGCAAAATTACATTTGGGACTTATGTCGTGCTAGACGGCCGATTTAACTCACTGTGCGGCGGTGGACAATTAAAAAATTATGATTCTTGGAATTAGACCGTGTCAAGTTGGAAGTACTATCCGACATTTCGCCTTCTCTTGTACGAGGTATCTTCAAGGATGTTTACTCTAAGATATCTGACACATTCAGTGCTCACATTTGTGGAGTAAAGATCACTTTGTGCACTCAAACGCAAAACGTTGGATAGTAAATTCAGTTTGACGCGGTTTATTCTCAAGAAATTTGATGTCTTAAATCGGGTTATTTTTATGTTGAACTGAAGAGCAACACTATAAAAATGAAGAAACATTTACAACATCCAACATGAACTGTGTTTAGAATCTTAAGGAGAAATAAGAATTCGATAACGAAATTAAATTTATCTTACGACCTGCTTTTTTGAGAAACGAGATTGATTAATACCCGAAGTCGATGAGGGAAATAGGCATTTAGTGGTGCCGTCTGTAGGTTCTATAGTGCAACTAAATCGCTTTAGATGCGACTTACTTGGGAGCACAAGACGACTCATCTGTACAAAAATAGAAGAGAACAGAAATATCAATTTCTGTGCAGTCCTTGATCGTAAAAAAAAATATACCAAGGGACTAAAGATGAGGAAGTCACTCCTCACCATTGTGTCAAGAAACGACCATCGACTTTCAAACTCGAATGACATGGCACCTTGTTTGTTTTAAAGTTAGGGTATTCGGTTTTTGTACTGATACCCCCCAAGGAAATTGCCTGATGAGCCTTGCCGGGGCAGATACCATATATATATATATATATATATATATATATATAACTATAATCGCAGAGAAATTGATATTTCTGCTCTATTTTTGCACAAATGTGTCGTCTTGTGCTCCCAAGTAGGTCGCATCTAAAGCAATTTAGTAGCAACATAGTACCTATAGATGCAATTACTTGTTGCCTATTTCCCTCATCGACTTTCAAAGTCGAACGACATTACATTTATATATATATATATATATATATATATATATATATATATATATATATATATATATATATATATATATATATATATATATATATACATATTTTTCTGTGTTGTTTTAAACTTTATTTAATTTCTTCCAGGTTATTTTTTAGTAGGAGGAAATATCTGAAGCTCTTAAAGGTTTCATCAAATAATATATTATCCTCTTTGCTAATCTGTGGTACTTTGTCAACTGTTTTGAATTTGCCATTTCTTCGATTTCATAGCATTCTAGATATATTATTTTAATTAAGTGTGTTTAATATCTATGTAATTTTTTAATATAGCACAACAGTCATTTTTTTTGTTTATAAATATAAAATATAATGAAAATACCTATCATTTGTTTTGTATGACAAAAATTATTATTATAAGAGATTTTTTTGGAAAAATATGAAATTGTATACTTGCAATACGACAGACATTGTTTTCTACTACAAATTTAATTTTTGTATTTAACTTTTTAGTTTGCTCGCGTACGATCCAAAAAACGAATGCAGAGGAATTTTTTCCGATTGGTTCAGATTTCCTTCATGCTGCGTTTGCAAATGCTACGATATGCCCCCGGAATTCAGGGTGACTTCGCGGAGTCCCAGATTTCAAATGCCCTACCCAGAAGACGAAGCAGACAGTACCTAAAGTTCACAACTTTCACACAAGAATATTCGTTCTAACATGTCAATACGTCTATAGAATATTCGCACAGGAGACGACTATTTAAATAACTTTTATGCTCCATTTTACGATAACTTAATCCGACAAAAACTGAAAAGTGATATATGTCATGCCACCATCGTTACGTATTATAGTTGTTGCATCATAGCTAACTTGGCATTTTAGATCTTTAATGTCTCAATTTGTCCACTCTATTCAACTTTTCAATAATATACAGGGTGTACCATTAAAAAAATAAAATAATAAATAAATAAAATCTGAATTTCAGTTAATTTTTAGGACACTCTCTATAAAAGTCTAAATAATAATAAAATTTTACATTGATTTGACATCTGGAGACGAAAATATTGAAATTTTAATTCACATAGTTTTGGTAAAAAAAAACACAAAATAATTAATATTTTAGAAATGGCCAGAGATACGAAAAAATATCCTATACAAAAAAAACATAGATTGTTTCGCAGAATTTAAAAATAGAATAAACTACAAGGGGTCCCATTTAAAATTCTAAAGTTGATGTCAGTTTTACCAGTAAATCTAGCAACACTGTAAACGCGAAATTATTTTTAAAAAAAGCTAGAGCGCGACTATGGAATACCCTGTATAGATAAACTCGGCGAATATACTATAGGTATTTTAATCTATAAACCATATCTTGAGAGAAAATAGTGTTTAATTTATAGAGTAAATTGTTATAGAAACATTTTTATTTTTCTTGGTTGTTTTTGCTTACGTCAGTAGAAAACATGTCGCGGTTTTTAGTGATATTAAAAACTGTCGCTAGTTATTATTTCCCTTCGTTTGCTTATAGAAAATGTTAAAGTTGTTTTAAGTATATGTTACAAAATATATTTATACAAATTTATTTTAAATATTAATTATAGGAACAATTAAGGCTCGTGTTATTTTTAATATATTGGCTGATATTTTTTTTGTTGTTAAATATATTTTTTATATTTTTCTGCATCGACACTATTGATTTTTTGTAAGAGGTTCTTTCAATTTAAAATTTTCATTTAGTTTGCAATAAAAAACTGTTTTAAGCAATTTAAAAAAATGTACAGGGTTTTTTTTTATATATTGCCACCCCCCTTATCTTTTTTATTTGACATTTTAGGAAAATGTGTCCCAAATAAAAGTTTAATGGTTTCAAATGAATTTTTATGAAAACATTTTTTTTCATATACAGGGTGTTACAGAAAGTCTGGGCGTGGTCCAAGTTTCTTATTTCAAATAGGTACCCCATTTTTTTATTGAATTTTCGGATTCTCCTGAGAATTTTACACATTTTTTATAAGGGATATTCTATACTTAAATCTAAAGCCTAAAGAGATATTGTTATTTTTTGAAAACTATTATGTAAAACAGGTAAACATTTTTCTGGTCGTAAACTGGTCATTGACGGTGATCTGTCGTTCTGTCAATTCATTGAAAAGATGCATTACACTGACGAAGAAAGATGTGATATTCTTCGCATTTTCTACAAGAATAATAATAATGCTTGCGCGGCAAGAAGAGAATATCAGCGGCTTTTCCCCATGCGAGCTATTCCATCTCGAAAAACTTTCAAAAATATTGAACTTGGCTTTCGAAATCGAATGACTGTTAAAAGAAAAAAACGTACTGCGGTTATTAATGAGAAGGAGGAATTAAATATTTTATTATTTTTTCAAGGTACGTTAATAGAAATTACCCACAGGATATAAAGTAACTTACGCAAATATTATTTATTTTCAGAAAATCCAAATGCAGCCTTAAAAGACGCATCAATTTTTTTTAATAAATCTATTTTCAAAATTTATTCGACATTAAAAAAGCATGGATATTTCCCATACAAAATTTTACCCGTCCAGAAATTAACTGAAGATCAGAAAAACCAACGAACCATGTTTTGCCAGGAAATGTTGCTGATGAAAGATGAAGATAACAATATTTTTCAAAAAGTTTTATGGTCAGATGAATGCGCCTTTAGTACTGCCGGGATTCACAACCGGAAAAATGTTAGATTTTGGGTAACGGAAAACCCTTGGGCCATACGTGAAATTAAAACCCAAGGTCGGAAAACTTTAAATGTTTGTTGCGGGCTCCTTCACAACAAAATTATTGGACCGATTTTCATTGATGGATCTTTAAATGGAGAAAAATATCTAAATTTATTAAATAATGATCTGGAACCTATTTTGGATGACTTACCCCTCCGTCAATACAACCAAATTATTTGGCAACAAGATGGAGCCCCACCACACAATGTTTTTGCGGTCCTAAATTTTTTAAATCAAAATTTTGAAACGTGGATTGGTCGGACTGGACCGATTCGGTGGCCGCCCAATAGTCCCGACTTAACACCTCTTGACTCTTTTCTGTGGGGATTTTTGCAGAATAAAATATATGAAACTCCCACGGAAGATATAGAGGTGTTAAGAAGGAGAATAATTGAAGCCATTGAGGATTTAAACAATAATCATGCACAATTCATTATTAATGCGATTAATAAAATCGAAGCAGATTATACAAATTGTATTGAAATGAATGGTGGACATATTCAGCAATTATAATATTTATATTTCATTTCATTATTGAATTATTTGATAATATGTAGTTTTTTGTAATAAACACAGCGTCAAAAAACTTGGACCCCTTCATAAGACGCAATGCAAAAATGCTCTGTTTCAAGACCTTGTATCTTGAGTAATAAATGATCCAACCATGTGATTAAAAAAAGTGTATGTTAACGAATAGCAGGGCTATCACTTTTAGCCACATGAAATATTCTATTGTAATTAGAACGCTCTACAGAGTGTTTAAAAGTTTCTCAACACAGGACCTAATGCAAATTAAATGGGAGGTCTGGCTAAAAAAAAATTAAACTCTCCTTATTAGCTTGCTGATTACAATATCATGGCTCAGTTAACTAAAAGTGGTAGTCCCGCTATTCGTTGACATAATCATTTTTCAATCACTTCGTTGGTTCATTTATTACTGAAGATACGCGGTCTTGAGGAAAGCTTATTTGCATTGCGACTTATGAAGGGGTCCAAGTTTTTTGACGCTGTGTGTAGTTTTTAAAATATTCTTTTCTGTTTTCGTTAATATTATACATATATTTTTTAAAAACATGTGTTGCCTTAATTAGATTCATATGCATATTTCCAAAATTCGATGTTTTTGGAATACCCCGTAGAAGGAAAAAAATCCACGTCTGATATTTCAAAAAATGTTTGTTTAGATGGCGATTCGTTGGAAGATGGTGATTTCTGTTCTGGTTGCCTGTGTATTTTCGTTATTCTCATAAGCTATGCGAAGGTTGTCGGATTTTTCCTCATCGGAAATGTGACATTTTATCCAGAAATTGACAGAAAGTCTACCAAACAGTAAAACAGTCACCGTCAATGACCAGTTTACGACCAGAAAAATGTTTACCTGTTTTACATAATAGTTTTCAAAAAATAACAATATCTCTTTAGGCTTTAGATTTAAGTATAGAATATCCCTTATAAAAAATGTGTAAAATTCTCAGGAGAATCCGAAAATTCAATAAAAAAATGGGGTACCTATTTGAAATAAGAAACTTGGACCACGCCCAGACTTTCTGTAACACCCTGTATATGAAAAAAAATGTTTTCATAAAAATTCATTTGAAACCATTAAACTTTTATTTGGGACACATTTTTCTAAAATGTCAAATAAAAAAGATAAGGGGGGTGGCAATATATAAAAAAAAAACCTGTACACTAATTCAAAACATTGGGAACATGGAAGTATAAAAATGATAATATGTGATACTTTTTGATATACCAGATTAATCAGGTATATTTTTGTGTGAAACAATTTTTCTGCATAAACTGAATGAAGTTTCAACATACGCTAACGAAAATCCTCTACAGACTGTCCCATTTTCGATACTTTTGCAGGGTATCTTCAGTTATTAGTGAAGATAGAGGGATGCTGTTTTCGCAGTACTGGTGTTACTTTTTCGTGAAACGAAAGATGCCATAAACAAAATTTGCCTCTTCGTTCTTGAAATACAGGGCGAAATTGAAAATTTGCATTTTTCAGGCATCCTCCGTAATGTTTGTTATAATACATGCTAATGAAAAAGTGAAAACGGATTATTATAGTTTTTTTTACGTAGAATAGAAGGTCGTAGTTAGTTTTTTTCTAGGGGCCTTAAATATTGAGTTACAGACGAAAGTTTTATTTTTTTAAATGAAACACCCATGGAAATTTGAAACGACTCAGACAGAATTTTGGTAATATTTATAATATGATATTTTCTGATTCCTACAAGCATTTTAAATAATTTTTTTTTTTGTTTTAAAGGTACATTATTAGACTTTATTCTTGGACAGGATGTACGACTTAAAACATAATAAACGTCAATATACAGTGTGATTCTTACACATGTGTTTTTTACCCAAAATGTAACTACATTTCTGAGGTAAACAGCAAATCCCAAAATTATGCTTATCATGTCAAATGATAGCCCCAATTTTGCTTTAAAACATGTTTTTTAAAAATCTTTGCCAACTTATTCCATTTTTAAATTATGCAGGTTTTTGTACACCTCTGGATTTATGATACTAACACATTGGTGAATAAGTGATAGAATAATGTCTACCATTAAAGCACATTTATTAGGTGTTATAACCTCCCGACATAGACTGGGCATACATTGTCTACTAGCTCTTGAGGAATCAAATGCCATTCTTCATGAATTGCTTCAATCAATTCATCAATAATTCTAGGAGGTATCGAACGAGCATACAAACGCCGTTTGAAGCATCCCATATATGTTCGATTGAATTACAATCCGGAAAGCGGGAATGGCCAAGCCATTCTGTTATATTGATGATTTTCGGAAAATGCGTTAACTATTCTTGCTCTATGTGGTCTAGCATTATCGTCCACATAAATACAATTCTTGAACTTCGTGAAGATACACATTTGATTTTTCAGTTTTGCAAAGTTGTTCAACGTTATTCTGAGTTCATTAAAAACAATTATAAAATTGTGTGCCTGATATTCGAGAAAACGGCAACCATTTTGAACAGTTTCTACAGTTTAAACAAAATACTTTTTATAAATATTCTGTATTATAACCACATCCATCTTGTAAAATGTATATTATTTTGTTTATAATTCCAAATTCCGGGCTTATTTTTTAAAACAAATTTTTAATTATTAAAATTATACAGAGTGTTCCATTTAAAAAAAATACAAGTTTGGTCTGTAACTGAATATTTGAGGCTCCTAGAAAAAGACTAACTACGCCATTATATTCTACGTTAAAAACTCTAAAATAATATGTTTTTACTTTTTCATTAGCTTGTATGATAACGTTTTGTTTACGGCATCTCCCGTTTGACAAAAAAGTAGCACAATACCGACAAAGGAGCATCCCTCTATTTTCAGTAATAACTGAGATAACGTTGTAAAAGTATAAAAAAGGGACACCGGTATCTGTTTTTTTTTTAATGCGTCTTTTTCGACACTACCATAATTAATAATTAGCAATACTAGGTCTATTGTTGTTGATTTTGTATATTTTTTGTTACATACAATATAGAGGATAAAAAATTATTAATTCTTATTTAAACAGACATTTTGTTTACGCCTTTTGTATATATTATAATAATTGGTATGTATATATTAAATAGTTGTAATTTTCGCAATTAAAAAAATATTAAAAAAGCATCTAGTCCAGTTTTCACACTATTAATAACTGTTAAAATGTTGTTCATCATTGATATACTCTTAGGTTTAAGTACGCTTTTGTTAACTTGTAAACAAAATAAAGTAAGTTATTATTACTATTACTGGCAGCATTTTTGAAGTATATTCCACCTTATACCAAGAAACTGCTAAATATATAGCGAAGAATGGAAATACAGGGGATGCTCTACTTGAAATGCCTACATTTCATTGAAGATATGTATATATATATATTCTTTTATATATTTATATCTTTAAAAATGGGACGAATTAAAGGGTCACACAACACTTCTATTAAAAGAATTTATAGAAGCTATTAACATTACTCTAAATAATAATTATTTCCAGTATGAATACAAATATTATCAACAGTTAGATGATTGCGCTATGGGTTCTCCTATTTCCTCCATTGTCGCATAATTAGTTATGGAATATCTGGAGGAGAGTGTGATAAGTGAACTTGATTTTGACCTTCCTTGTTTTAAAAGATTTGTGGACGATTGTTTAACAGCCGTTTCAAAAAACCATATTAATGACCTATTAAACGCTTTCAATAATTTTCACCCCAAATTAAAATTTACCATGGAAATTGAAGACAAAAACAAAATTAATTTTTTAACCCCTAATTAGAAACAAGAAAGATCAAAATATAAAAACCAAGTTGTATACAAAAAAAAACATGGTCAGGGCGGTACTTAAACTTTAACTCCAACCATCCAAAGAATCAAAAAAATAGCCTTATTATAGGTCTAACTGATCGTGCCATCTCACCTTCTTCCCCAGAATATCATCCTGAGATTTTAAAGAAGGTTTAGGAGACTTTAATAAATAACCATTATCCGGAAAAAAAACATACTACGAGTCTTTAAACAACGAACTCATGTTTTTTATAATAATTTAAAGAAAGCAACAAAAGAAAGAAATGGTAATACTAAATACGTTGCAATGCCCTACACAGACGGTCTATCAGAAAAAATAAATCATATATTGTTTAAACACCACATAACTGACTGTCATAAAGCACAGAATTTACTAAACGGTCTTTTCACTCCCTTGAAAAGCAAAGTAATAAAAAGAAAGAAATCAACCCTAGTTTACTCAATTCCATGTTTAAATTGCCCAAAAAAGTACATAGGAATGACAACACAATACTTAGATAGTCGATTAAACGGCCACAAATACACAAAAAATGCATCAACTGCACTCCACAAACACGAACATATAGACAAACATGAATTCGATTTTAAACAAACCAAAATTTAAGAGCAAGAAACTAATTATCGAAAACTCACAATAAAAAAAAATTATACAAATTAAAAAAGAGAAAGATGCTGTCAACGATAAAAAAGACATCAATAACTTAAGCCAAATTTATTATAATCTGATATCTAGTAAATTAATCTAAATAAATAAATTACTCCATACATAAAACCCTGTACATTTCAGTAAGATCATAAACTCAAACTCGGTACCGCAATGAAAATCTAAGTAAATATAAAAAAAAAAGAAAAAATTTGTCTCGTTTTTATCTACCAGAATTCCAGACGTGTCGAAATTATTGCAATCGCAAAACATTCGTTACACATGACATGTTTCCAAGGTACGTACTCTGTATAATATTAATGTTGTTTTAAATGTATTTTTGTTTCATGATCATAGTTTGTTTTAAATGTAATGTTTTTTTGAATGATGTTTTTTTAATAATGTTTTAACCAATTTAAACACTCACTATACATGTTTTTATTGTAGAAAATAAATATCTTGAAAAAGCTCAATATAATGAGCAAAACGTCGATTAAATTATAGTTTTACTTCTCAATGAGTTAACCTATGCCCAAGAAAATAATTAACAAAATATTTATATATGGTTAAAGAAAAAAAAAACGAAAAAAAAAATATATATATATATATATATATATATATATATATATATATATATATATATATATATATATATATATATGCCACTGGTATGGTAGGTTTTTACTTCAATTGGCGGAACAAGACGATGACGACCTAGTGGAATTAAAAAAAAAATCATTAAAAAGCTAATTCTATCTCAAATTTTGCACAAAAATTCAGTGTTACATAGGAATAAATGAGCAACATTTTAATACGAATCCAAGATGGCGGGAAAATATTTTATTTTATTGTTTATATATAAATATATATATATATATATATATATATATATATATATATATATAAACTAACCTAACCAACGAACTCAAGGTAGAGGAACTAAATGACGGTAAAATAGAATTTTTAAAAATTCAACGTAAAAAAACTTAGTTATTTAAAAATATTAGAAAGGTACACCTGTTAAATTTAGGTACGAACTCCACATAATGTAAAAAAACGGCGGTATAATGAAACTTTAAAAAGTTCATTTTATTCAGTTTATTTTAAATTATATCCAAAAATCAAATGTGGCATTGGTAGAAACTGGTAAAATATTAGTACCAATCCAATATGGTGGAACAAAATGACGCTTAATAAAAATGTTTAGTGAAAAGACAGTATATATGTGTTACTAAATGGATATATGTGAATTTATACTGGGCCACACTTTACTATTCCTAATAAAAGGAAATATTCATTACGAGGGCAGTTCCGGGTAAAGGAATTTATCGATTTTATTTATTTATTTATTTATTCACAACAACACTACAGAGTATCAAACAACTCCAAATGGTTCAGTCTAAATCTAACTATAAAATGTAAATAAGTAAATAACCTTAAAACTATGGATAAATTGAGCCATAAACAAGACAAAAATTAACCATCCAAAGACACGATTCTGTCATTAAGCACATTAAAAAATATGGAAAATAGAAAACATCGACAACAAAGAAAAAAAAAACAAACTACATTAACATTAGTTTAAAATTGCTCGGTTAAAGCGCATAAAATTACCTGTAAAGAGGTCATATTGCGTAAAATGTTTATTGTAATTTATGACCATTTTATGGAATCCGAAATAAAATATTAGCGAGCAAATCACTACAATCGATAAGCCCATTCAACAACTTGTACAGGAAAAAGGCCATCGCATTTCGCTGACGTTCCTGAAGGCTAGTTAGTCCAACTAATTGGATTCTAATGCTGTATGGTACGTCTTTATAAGGAAACTTATGTTTGAAAAGAAGGAACTTGGCAAATCTATTCTGCACTGCCTCGATACGTTGTATATGACACAAATATGACGGAGACCAAACAACACTACAATATTCCAGAATACTTCTGACTAGACAGTTATATACAGACAAAATAGCTTTAGTGTCATATATATGTTTAGAGTTTCTTTTCAAAAACCCGAGCATTCTACAAGCTTTCATGATGATATTATCTATATGTCTCTTAAAATTCAATTCTTTGTCGAAAGTCACACCCAAATCATTAATAATGTCCATAGAGTCTAGAGTGACAGTATTGATAGAGTAATCAAAAAGTAGTGGATCATTACATCTGTAAAAGCGCATTATTTTACATTTTTTGATATTAAGAGCCAAGTAATTATTTTGACACCAAGAAAACAAATTATCTAGATCCTCCTGAATAGAAAGGTAATCATCACTAGCATCAACAGTACCATAAAACTTCAGGTCGTCCGCGTATAACAGACATTTACATTTTTTAAATACTGATATAACACTATTTATAAATAACAGAAACAGTATTGGACCCAAATGGGATCCCTGAGGAACTCCCGAAGTGACATTAATTTCGCGCGATGACAGTCCATTTAGTTTTGTTTTCTTCCTTCAAGGTAGGATCTAATCCATTCGAGGTATGTACCACACACACCAATCGAATGAAGCTTATTGAGAAGAAGTCCATGATGCACACTGTCGAAGGCCTTGGATATGTCAGTGTAAATTACATCGACCTGGTGTCCATTCTCGATGTTCAGAGTCAAGTCGTTCTGGATTTGTTGTTGTGGATCTACCTTGGAAGAAGCCGTGTTATTCAACTGCTATAAGGTGTTTATAGGTCCTAAATAGTTGAAATCCCCCTATAGTTTTTAATATCAATTCTCGAAACAGGATGGACCACTTCCAGACTGAAGGGAATCTTCCAGAATTAAAAGACCTTTGAAAAATATGACATAACGGCATGGATAAAACGTCAGAACATTTTTTGTAGAAAATGGGGGGTATACCATCAGGTCCCGCGGTCTTATTTATATCCATTGATCTGATTTTATTTTCAATTTCTTCTGGTGTGAAATTGTGTGTAGATAGCATGCAACCAAGTAAGTCGGGAAGGGCGAGAGGAGTGACAGACCCATAGTTCGAGAAACAGGATTGGAAGTGATTTCCAAAAGCATTTACGATGTCTTCAGCACTCTCGATTGGTTCGCCATTGAGTTCAAGTTCCCGAGGAATACCATTATCTTTACGTAGGGAATTGACATAGGACCAAAAATATTTGATGTTAGATGGTATCATGTATGTGTTCTGTATTAGTTACATACATAAGATAGCAGTACTCGATCATGAACTTAGTTTCACGTCTAACCTCAGAATATTTCAAATAATCGGAATGCTGATGAGTATATTTAAACTTTTTGTGAAGTTTGTTTTTACGATTTATAAGTTTTTTTAAATCGTTGCTATACCACTTAGGATACTTATCTTCTACAATAGTCTTTAAAGGAACATACATTTCAATAGCACCGTTGAGTGTATTATAAAACTTATCAAAAATAATATCCACATCATCCATGTCCAGAATAAAACTCCAGTCAATGTCAACACACTGCTCTACAACATCGTCAAAAGACGGCTTTAATATCCGTTGGCAGTTTATATCATAATGTTTGTTGCTGAAGCTTTTGAGTGTTGCAAAACCTCGCACATTAGTGTCGACGATGATTAATATTTGTGGTCTTTTCACGGTTTTAGTATTAGATTTTGGGGTTTCGGTCTGGGGATTGAGTGTTGTTTGACTTCGATTTCTGTTTAGGCGATCCATTTGAAGGTTACTTAATTCAATTCGGAGACGATCAACTTCCTTACTATATCCATTATTGTCACATTCAAGCACTCTAATCGTGGTTACCATATTATTGTTCAATTCTCTAAGATCTCTCAATTCACTCTCGATTTTTTGCAGTTTTTCTTTGTAGTCTAAAACATTTTTCACCAGCTCGGAATTCTTAATACTAATTGAGCTAATTATATCATTAAGTTTGGAAATTACGCCGCGTTTCTCGTTTAATTCTTCTACAAATGATTGCTCGGTTTGCAATACTTCGTCAGTGAAGTCCTGCGTGCTTTTGCGTTGCCTCTTTATATGAGAATTTTTCTCTTTAAGCTCCATGCAAAGATGAGTATTTTTTGCTTCTAGATCCTTAATTATTTCGTGAAGTTCCGTTTCCTTTCTTTCTGCAGCTTCCTCAATTTCCAGGATTGATCTGTTCTTCAAATTTAATTCAGCATACAACTGGTCAATATATTTTGTACCCACCGAGTTCTTTGTGGATTTTTATCCTTACCATACAGCTAGGGTGTAGGACACCTAGACACACCACGCAGACAAAGTTGTTAAATTCTTTTTTACAACATTTGAACGCTTTTTCCATATTGAGATTGGTATATTATGACGTCACAAAACTTGTTGCAGGGTATTGTACTGTATTGACGAAATGTACAGTTTTTGATCTTTTAGTACTTAATTTATAAAGTTACATGTGGCAACAATGAATGATTTTTCCGTTGTTTATATTATTTATTGATTTATTGATGTAACCAATTATATTTTCACTTGTCACAGAAGGTACTACAAACTGTTCAAACTCAACGTTCACAATTTGAAACATTTTTAAACTGTATTCAGCAATATGTAAATATGAAAATTTAGGTTTAAATATAAGTCACTTGTCACCCCCCTCTTAAAGGGAAATATAGTATATCCCTCTTAAAGCGAAGTATTGTAATCGTGAAAAAGTCACCCTCCGACATTTTTTCAGATCTTCACGTTTAAGGGTCCCTGAATGCCGAAAAACATGTTTTATCAATTCCGTCGGTCTGTCTGTTCGCGGCATAGCTAGAACACTATTAATTTACACTTAAAATTAAAGGTCATATGGGGATGACCTGGTAATGTTTTGGTAAAAATCTAATATGGCGAAACAAAATGGCGGCCTAGTGAAATGATACTATTTACTATAAAAACTGCTTATCCAATTTACCTGAAATTTTTCACAAGAAAGAAGTATTATGAGAAAACTGGTATGACTCCAAGATGGCGAAACAAAATGACATATAGTCGTTGCCAACAAAGTAAGCTCTATACAAATAAAATTATTGGAGACTAATCATTGGTAAAATAAAATAAATAAACATACACTATAAACTAAGTAACTACATGTTATATAAAAAGGCACAAATATAACTATATTAAAATCCACCATTAAATGTATAATATAATAAAAGTGACATAAAGCTTATAAAAACAGAAAAAATCACCAAATGTTACTTATCTTCACGTTTTAGCAACCTAGAAAAATCTTCTTTAATTGACTTTAAATTTTGCATAAAAATTAAATGTGAGTTGCGAAAATATATTGGAACAAAATGGTAGGTACCTAACATAGAGGTATGAAAAGATAGTATATATATATATATATATATATATATATATATATATATATATATATATAATTTAAATGTCATTAATAATACTAAATTAAAAATACTAAATGTCCTAATTGCAGAAACAACAAAATCTATTAATAACCTTAGTAAAAGTTTACAAAATTATAAAAATAAAATAAAAAATATTCTACCACACAAAACTGTGGATACATTCCTAAAACTTGAACAACAAAAAGCAGAAACTATTTTCAAACGAGTCAAACAAAAAAATAATAATAAATTTAATAATTTATATAAAACTATACAAACTATAGCACTAGGTGAAAAATTTTCTCTACCTGTTAGTGAAGAATACAATTTACCAACAATAGATTACATTGCTTCTATCGAGTCAGCTTTTTACAATAAACCATCCGAACAAAAAGATAGTATCCGGTCAGAGATTGTTAATGTCATTACCAACCATAAAATTAAAATAAGACACAAAAAAATACAGCAAAACAAAACTCAAAAAAACCATCAAAGCTAGCAAAAAAATGTAAATATTTTTTAAAAACAAATCCACAGATCACAGTCTTAAAGCCAGACAAAAGTAACAAGACTGTAATAATGAATACCATTGATTACGACAAAATTAATGAACTTCTTGATGACAAAAACACATACAAAAAAATGAGATTTGATTCGACGGAATCTCTTCAATCCAAAAATAACTCGTTCATAGAAAAACTGTTAAAACGTAATCACATATCCGAAAAAGAATCCAAATCATTAAAAATACATAATTCTGTTCCACCAAAATTCTATGGAATGCCTAAACTTCACAAACCCGACATTCCTATGAGACCCATTGTTTCCTATATTTAGTCACCATTCTACAAACTTTCAAGTTTTTTATCAAATTGCTTATCAAAAATTACAGGCAGAAATGATTATTACATTAAAGATTCGTTTGAATTTAAAAAGTTTATAGACACCCTTAAAATACCAAATAATTTCCAACTCATCTCTCTAGACGTAATATCCTTATATACAAACATTCCGACTAAACTTAAAACAAATCATTAAAGAAAAATGGAATCAGATAAAGAATCACACAACACTCACTTGCACAGAATTCATAGAAGGGATAGACCTTATTCTTTCAAACAACTATTTCCAATACAAAGATAATTACTACCAACAACTTGACGGATGTGCGATGGGTTCACCCATCTCTTCCACCGCAGCCCAAAGAGTAATGGAATATCTAGAAGAAACAGTGTTACAAAAAGCCAATGTACCAATATTATTTTTTTAAAGGTACGTGGATGATTGTTTATTAGCCATACCAAAAAATAAAACAACGGAAATTATCTCCCTCTTTAACAATTTTCATCCAAAATTGCAGTTTACTTCCGAAATAGAAAATGATGGAGCTATAAACTTTTTGGATTTAACATTAATAAGAGACCACAAAACAAATGACATTAAAACTGAGTGGTACACCAAAAAAACCTGGTCCTCCCGCTACCTTAATTATAATTCCAGTCACCCAAAATGTCAAAAAAACTCCTTGAGGATTAGTTGATCGTGCACTAACACTAACATCACCTATATACCGAGTTGACATCTTAAATAAAGTTAAAAACACTCTCTTAAAAAATCATTTCCCATTAAAAGCCATCGAACGAATTATAAAGCGAAGAACCCAAAAATTATACAATGGCACAAAACATATTGTAAATAATCATGACAACAATAAAACAACTACATACATATCTTTGCCATACACTGAAGGTCTTTCTGAAAAGATTTAACACATTCTCGGTAAACACGATATAACCGTATGCCACAAATCTAACAATACCCTTAATATACACCACTAAAAAGTCAGACACCAATTAAAGAACAATCAAACGTAGTTTACAGCATTCCCTGCCTAAACTGCCCCAAAAAATATATAGGCATGACCACACAATACCTATCAAATAGACTAAATGGGCATAAATATATAAAAAATGCTTCCACAGCACTACATAAACACGAAAGAGATATGAAACATGAATTTGATTTTTCGGGTACAACGGTCTTATCAAAAGAACAACATTACCATAAACTGACATTCAAAGAAATGGTCGAGATAAAAAAAGAAAAAATACAGTAAACGATCGGAAAGACATTGACAATCTCAGCCAAATATATCACAGTCTAATTTAATTCAATTGTTATAAACTATTTCCATCAATCATAAATACATACTGTATACTGCCAGACCCACACAAATACTTTTAAAACAACCCGTAACCACCAATAGTTCTACATTGTAAATATAATCAAAAAAACTAAATGATATATATAAAAAAAACAATAGAATTCCTTAACCAGTGTATCACTTACCTCCACACCGCCAAGCAAGGCAAAGTAACATCTTTCTCGAGGTATGTACTGTATAAGTAAATGTGTAAAAAAGTTAGTGCGTGCCGTTATACCTAATTGTTTTTATTTTTTAACTTGCATATATAAACTTTTTGTATTTAATTTTTAGGTGTACAGAAATAAATATTTTGAAAAAGCCTAAAATGGACAGGCGAAACGTCAATTAAAGTTTTTTTGTTTCAATCCACGAACCTAATCCCAAGAAAGTACTTGATATTTATATATATTGGATTTATTGGAATCTAGTTTAATTGCTCTCTTACCTGAGTACGATTTTCTGGTTTTTGGAGGAGGCCTCAATTTGGATTTCTTACGTCTATTTAATAATCCCGGACTCATAGCCATAGAAGATGTCTTTAATATGGACTAAACCAAATCATTAACGAAGCTACCCATGTTACAGATCAATCCCAAAGTTTAATTGATATTATTGTTTCCTCCTCACCCGATATTGTTAGCGAGCCTGAGGTATATAGAATGGATGATATCTCTGATCACAGGTTAGTTAAGTGCAAATTAGTACGATTTCTCAAATAAAAACCAAAATCATTCTTTAAGACGTATAGAGACTTTACTCTGTTTAACTACGAAAACTTTTTAGCTGACTTGCGTAATATAGACTGGGATTTTATCTCCAGTTCAGACAATGTTAGCGAAATGGTAACTTTTTTAAATAAAACCCTTGTTGCTCTATATGATACACATGCACCGTTTATAATTAAAAAAATAACTAAAGCTCCAGCGCCCTGGCTTACTGAAAACCTCAAACTAATGATAAAATTACGAGATCGGGCTCTCACTAAGTATACAAAATCTAAAACTGTTGCCTCTTGGGAGTATTACAAATTGCTCAGAAATTCTACAAATTCTGCTGTCAAATCTGAGAAGAAAGCTTATTTGCAACACTCTTTTCGTACGAATCCAAAAAACTTCTAAAAAACCTTAAAATACTTAAACTTAACTTCTCATAATGCTAATAATTATACTATTCTAAATGAAAATATTACACCTACTGCATTCAACAATTATTCCATAAATAATATTGCAATACCACTTAATAATTTTAAAGACTTTATAACCGAAAATTACAGTAACAAATATCTTTTTCCTAACATTAATAAATTCGAATTTGCCGAAGTAACGTTCGACATAGTTGAAAAAACCCTTAATAATATCAAGAGCGAAGCAACGGGAGTTGATGGTATTAACCTAAAAATGTTACTATTTGCTGCACCTTACCTTACTCCCTACATAACATTTATAATAAATAAATGCTTCTCTTTGAATCAGTATCCAGATATCTGGAAACTAGCCGCCGTTTCGTCTATCCCTAAAATTAACAATGCGTCAGAGATGCCTCATTTTCGACCAATCAGTACATTTCTGACATTGTCATAATATATTTCTTCTACACAGTCGGGATTTCGTAAAAATCATAGCACTACGACTGCCCTACTTTCTGTAACCGATGATCTACAGAGAGCATACGATGATAATAAAAAATCAATATTCATACTACTCGACTACAGCAAGGCTTTCGATACCCTTGATCATGGTACTCTGTTAATTAAACTTAAATATTTTGGTATAGGTTAAGGAGCCTTGGAATTATTTCCTAATTATCTAAGTAACCATCAGCAACAAACAATATTTAACGGTAATTCCTCAACGTTCCCTCTCAATCGAACGGGGAGTCGCACAGGGAAGCATTCTAGGGCCACTTATTTTCTGAATATACACGGCTGTTTTATTAAAATTTTTTAAAAAACTGTCAAACTCATTAGTATGCTGATAATAAGCAGTTGCTGTATTCTTTCGTTTCAACCGAATTAGATGAAGCAGCTGAAAAATTTAATCATCTTGAAATAGTTTCTAAAATCGTAGCTGCTCACGGGCTTATCTTAAATGAAAACAAAACGCAAATGCTAATTTTTGGTAGGAAAAAGGATTTTAGTAACCTAAAAATTTATCTAAACGGTGTCATTCTAACACCCACGAACGTCTGTAAGAATCAAGGGTTACTCTTAGATAATGATTTGAGATTTAATAGTCATGTGTCTTCAATTATCCAGAAGTCAATTTTTAAATTAAAACTACTTTATCTTCACAAGAACAATCTCGATCCCAACATTAAATTAAAATTATCTGACTCCTTGGTACTGTCTACTCTGTCTTGCTACAAAGGGATAAAAATACTCTTCAAAAACTGCAAAAGTCCTGCTTGAGATTTTCATACAACCTACGCAAATTTGACCACATTTCGCAATATATGTCAGACTCCAACTGGGTTAGAATGCAAGAAAGATTTGAGATTCAGATGTGCAAGTGTGTTTATAAAATACTTAATACTCAGGAACCTTCATATTTCTTTCAGAAGTTGATCAGTGGTGAGAATGTGCACGATCGTCATACCCGTCACAGGAGTAGGTTTGTTGTCCCAAGGCATCGCACTACCTTCTTCCAAAGGTCCTTTGCTATACCGCCAGTAAACTTTTTAACTTGTTACCACTAGAGATTAAGGAGTCCCCCACGTCTTAGTCGTTCGGTATTCGCATAAAGACAAGGCAAAAAGAGGTCGTTAATTCTATCCCCCAGTTAAGGGGATTATACTTATATTCTTTTAACTTCTTCTATTCTCTGTAAACCCTATTTTAATTTCTTTTCATCTAACTTACATTAACTTAGGTAAAGGAAATTTACCGATTTTTTATCTGCTATCCCATTAACTCTAGACATAATTGGCTAAATTTATTTCTGAATTAATTACTTAAGTTTTTTTACTTCATTATCCTTAATTATACAAGAAAACAAGATATATGATGTGTGACTGTTTGTTGTTTTGAATAATACATCTTAAATATCTACCGATTCTTCTTCTGTGGAAAGCCGTTTTTCTCGCAAGCTAAAACTGTACTTAACTACTGCATAACTGCAAATTATGTTTTGGTCTAAGTTGTTCGCTCTAAGAATGCGAGGAATGAATAAGACGTCTTAAAGACCTAGAACAAAACAATACAATCAAAAAGTATAATTGTATTTATCAAGGGTTTATTTAATACAAATTTAATTAATGAAGATACAGATTGACGCATTGCATTCTTAGATAATTTTTTAATTAATTTACATTCTCTCTTTTAAATTTTCATATTCATTTTTAGCAAAAATCAAGTATTATTTTTGTTTTTACCTCTTTTTGTTTTTGAAACATTCTGGAGGTAAAGGATTCAACAATATTTTTTCAGGTCTGTAATTTTTTTGATGAAAATGGGTACAAATCCAAGATAGTGAAACAAAGTGGCGGTTTAATAAAATATTTAAAAATTCAGCCTGAAAAAAACTACTTAATGGATTGATTTCGAATTATGTGCAATAATTAATTACAGCATATGGATAAACTGGTGAAATCGTGGCACGAATTCCAGATGACGGAACAAAATGGCGGCCTAATGTGTCTTAAATTTTGCACAAAAATCAAGAGTTATTACAATTTATTTTAAATTAAGCCCAAAAATTAAGTGTGGCCTAAGTAGGAACTAGTAAAATATGGTGGAATAACCCGGTACCAAATATAAATGTTTGAAAAGACAGTAGGTATACGGGGTGTCCCACGACGAACTGCGGCGATCGATTTCTCAAAAAGTAGGCTTTAGAAAAATTTGAAATTTTGGCAGCTAACTGAAGTCGATGGGGCAATTCGCGCAAAATATTTTCAAGACGCCGGCACTTCCGGTTATACCGGAAGTAGACGTCAATTTTCTTATTTTAAATGGAGCACCCTGTATATAATCGAATTTTTGGATTCCTCGAAAAATTCTAGGTATATTTCATGTATAATATCCTATACCTAAGTTCAATTGTTTTTGAGATATTTTGAATTTTATGTAAAAAATGACGTTTGCAGGTCTAGACATAACTATAAATATCTGCTTATCGAAGTCTCTATTATTTATTTGCGGTTGGCTTCCTTGTCCAAAAGAGTACACTTTAATGGCCTGTGCTGATATTTTTATAATAAATAAATATAGGGTGATCAAAAACTGACATTATAAATATACTTTAAAAAATCGTTAAAAGTTACTTTTTTCAAATGGAAACCACCAATTTTTATAATTTTATCTTATTTAGCACTTAAAATAAGGAAATATGGGTGACTTTGTATAAAGTTGTCTATTCCAAAAATTTGTAGTTTTTGAGTTATTGACGATTTAACATTTTTTATTCTAATACCAGATGGCTTCTAAGTTTTTTTGTTAGTTGGCCATGATGGGGAGGCCTGGCGAGAACAAAACCAATTGGTTATTATAAAAACGTAATATTTGTTGTCGTTTGACAATTACCTACTAAAATATTATTTATTTATTATAGTAATTATAATAATTATTAAACTAATAATCATGCCGGGGCGATTAAATTACACACACGAGGATTATTTGAATTTGTTTATTATCTGTGGGGAATCTAACAGAGTTTTAACAAGAACATGCCAGATATTTGCTGATAGATATCCAGATAAACAGAAACCGTCACCGAACAGCGTTAAACAAAAGTTGGAAAACTATAAAAATGTCGAAACCGTGAACACAAAAATTAATTAAAGAAAGCCTATTCCCATTATAGTCTAGTCTACACAAGAGCACAACTTATTTTTTCAATAAATGTTGAAAATGTCCACATTGTACTTCCAAACATTCCTCGCATCTCCGATTAAATCCCTCGTGGGTGGCCGCTCTAATTGAAGCTGGAGATAAACTTTCAAACGCGTTCCTTACCCTTGCCATACGATTCCTTTTATCGTTCTCCATATAAAATAGTCTAAGACTGTCAGATCGGGGGAACGAGGAGGCCACAGGAAAGGTCCATTGTTGGCAATTCACTTGTCGTAAAACGTAGCTTGTAAAAAGTTAGTAACCGCAACGTTTCTATGTGGTGGGGCGCCATCGTGTTTGTAGAAAATTTGACTATGTTCTGCCAAAGGTAAATTACTTAAATATTCGTTATTCAACTCTTCAAACATATTAGACATCTTTCTCCTACAAAAGTTTATAGACATAATTTTACGGAAAGAAATGCTTTGATAATATTCATCGATTTATTGATTTAAGAAGAAACAAAATACATCAAAATTCAATTAATTTAATCTGAAGAGTGCTCAATATAAAAAAAGAAGATTTAGTATTTTGTGACTTATTAAAGTACCCTGTATAAATAGCTTGTAAATATCTAATTAAAGATAACTTTCCTATAAAACTTGGGACGATATATTTTTTTAGATATAATGTGTTACGGTATGTGGACCAGTATTTGTATGAAGTAGTGTAGTGTAACCCGTATAAATAATTTAATTTAATTTATTTATGTAATAATATTTACTAAATGATTTATCTAATTTTGAATTGACGCTAAATTGATAAAAAAAATTATTGTAATATTACTTAAATGGATTATTTTTCATTCAAAATGTCCTTGTGTTTAGCCAATGTATAACTTACCATTCAAATTTTCTTCGTAAAAATTCAGTTTTATTATTCCATCGTTCCTTATTGCACAAAATACATTAAATTGCCAGGATTCTTGAAAGTTCCGCGATCTTACTGCATAAGGATTCGAATCACTCCAAAAATGGGAACTGGGTCTATTGAAAAGGCCATGTTTAGTAAATTTTGCTTCATCGGTCCAAAAATCTAGGGTTATCTTGTACCGTTGTTAAAATAAACTCGCAAAACTTTACTCTTTTTGGCAAATCAGTGTCTTTTAGATGTTGAACCAATGATATTAAATAAGGTTGGAAGTTATGTTTTAACAGAATCCTATGCACTAAGATGCTCGAGATTCCTGATTGTCTTGCGACGTTTCTTAGGGATGTCGTTGGATATGCTGCAAAATATCCCAGAATTGCAATCTCGACATTTTCATTATCAACAATGGGCTTCCTCTTATTAATTTTTGCCTTGACGTTTACAAAATTTTTATAGTTTTCCAACATTTGTTTAACGCTGTTCGGTGACGGTTTCTGTTTATCTGGATATCTATCAGCAAATATCTGGCATGTTCCTGTTAAAACCCTGTTAGATTCCCCATAGATAATAAACAAACTCAAATAATCCTCGTGTGTGTAATTTAATCGCCCCGGCATGATTATTAGTTTAATAATTATTATATTTACTACAATAAATAAATAATATTTTAGTAGGTAATTGTCAAACGACAATAAATATTACGTTTCTATAGTAACCAATTGGTTTTGTTCTGGCCAGGCCTCCCCGTCATGGGCAACTAACAAGAAAACTTAGAAGCCGTCTGGCATTATTAGAATAAAAAATGTTAAATCGTCAATAACTCAAAAACTACAAATTTTTGGAATAGGCAACTTTATACAAAGTCACCCTTATTTTAAGTGTTAAGTAAGATAAAATTATAAAAACTGGGGGTTACCATTTGAAAAAAGTAACTTTTAACGATTTTTTAAAGTATATTTATAATGTCAGTTTTTGATCACCCTATATTTATTTATTATAAAAATATCAGCATAGGCCACTAAAGTGGATCCTTTTGGTCAAGGAAGCCACACGCAAATAAATAATAGAGACTTGGATAAGCAGATATTTATAGTTATATCTACGTCATTTTTCACATAAAATTCAAAATATCTCAAAAACAGTTCAACTTAGGTATAGGATATTATACATGAAATATACTTAGAATTTCTCGAGGAATCCAAAAATTTGATAACATACAGGGTGTTTTATTTAAAAAAAGAAAGTTGAAACCGGAAGTGCTGCCATCTTGAAAATATTTTGCGCGAATTGCCCCGTCGACTTTAGTTAGCTTCCAAAATTTTCAAATTTTTCCAAAGCGTACTTTCTGAGAAATCGATCGCCGCAGTTCGTCGTGGGACACCCTTTATATGTATTACTAAATGACTGTGTACCGAACTAGATTGGGTCACCCTTCACTATTTTTAATAAAAAGAAAGACTCGTAACGAGGAAAGTTCCGGCTAAAGGAAAGTTATCGATTTTTTTTCATTCAATTGATGTAAATAAAACTTGTAAAGACGTACACAACTGTATATTTCAAATGTATTTGGCCCTGATGATAACCGCTTTTTCTTTTCTTTTCGTAAAATATGTGTTTGCGTCCTAGATTAAAAAATAAGAAATAAGATATACGTAACTAGAAAGAAATACGTACCCAGACTAGCGTGCCAAGGGTCAATGGAAACATTTTTCCAGCTGTTAAAATAATAGGTCTTTTTGCTTTTTCCATCAAAATGAGTAGTGCCTTTCGAGTAGGTATGTCAGCCATATACCAGTTGGATAAATAAATAGCTTGAATGATGTCAGAACTCTGAAATTTTTATGAAGCTAGAATACAGAATAACAAAACTGTCAGCAAACTTAATTGTAGAAAAATATTTTGTAGATACCATACGTCGCGCGTCGTCGAGACACATATGACTATTAATTTATGCAAAGGATTCGATAAAGCTGCCTGCCAACACCTCAAAAAAAATTCAGGGGAAATGCAATGCATATATTATTCAGTATTTGAAATAGTGTCTTTTTCTTGAGGTAATTGTACTTCAAATATTTGGAAATTTTAGTTAAAATATAAAAGTAGTACTAACTTACTTGATACTTCCAAAATAGTTTAAGTACTTTTCAGTTTTAAAAGTGATTACTTTTTGTTTGTATGGCTAATAATAAGCTTTTTTGTCTCTTGTGTTTCTGATCTACGAGCTTTAGTCGTTTTGAAGAAATTTTGAATAAACCAAAAAAATTTAACACCCTGTATCCCAGAAATGAATCGAGGCGAGACTTAGGTTGAAAGGAACTTTAAGTTCTATTTTTGAGTGAGGAATCTTTCCACGAGCAATGGCATAAGTTTTGAAAGACCTTATTAGTAAAAAATTTCCTCACACCTATTCTCTTTAAAAAACGAAGCAAAATTTGTATTAATTTTCTCTGCAAGTCGTCGTATATGTCTCGGGTATGTCCAAATTTTCATTTTGCCTACGTTAATACCACCATGTTCTCCTTGAGGTATCCACGCTAAAGTCCTTTTCCGCCTTCTGATAAGGTTCAGTGCAGAATTAAACAATATTTTATTTTTAATCCAGTTAGACCTCGACCATTTAAAACTGGTCAACGCCTTGTACAAATTACTTAAGAGGATTCTGACACCCTCAGGGATTCATGGCGCTTTGGGCTTGTTTACTCTACTACTACTAAATAAAACGGAACATCGGAAAAAGGATGCAATTACCACAGGAAAAGAAATGTAAGACATTGGAAGATACCTGCCTACCGTCGAGTGTGGATGGAAAATGGGTGAGGATGAAGGAGAAGAAATATGCAAATATGTATGAGTTCTAAAACATATCATAGAAAAAATACGTACCTCTTCCATAATTAGATGTCCATAGACGCACAACAGTGTAATCTGGATTAATAGGCAGGCCAAATAGGCGTACTTAGTATACAGGTGCGAAAGTAATGCTAAAAGAGCTTCATTTTCGTTTGTGTTAGGCTAAAATGACAATGATGTTATAGTATAGATTACAGATTTTTGGGTTATATATTTTTATATTCATATAAGAAATGTATTAATTCTTATCTGATGATGGCGAGACGGTTCGCCGAAATGTATAATAATACATTTTAATAAGTGAAAATTGCATCTATTGTGGAGAACAATTTAGTTTATATTTTTCATATCGAGAAAAAGGACTTTCTCCAATCTATAAAAAAATTAAATACAAAAATTATATATATATGTATATATATATATATATATATATATATATATATATATATATATATATATATATATATATATATATATATATATATATATATATATATATATATATATATATATATATATATATATATATATATATATATATATATATATATATATATATACATCCATATATTATAATCAGCAAAGCAGGACCCATTTGACTACATTTGATACAGGGTGTTACTTTTAAAAAATCAAAGTTGTAATAAACTGGGGTGGAAGATTCTTTCAATCCATGTTTTTAGACCTAATGTAAGGTTGATTTTGATGTTTTTACTGTGATTGGAACGAAAAATACCAGAACTTGTTGGTTTTATATACCAGTCAAGTATAATATGTTTTTTTTTCATTCCTAATCAGTTTATAGTTACTAAATACCTGTAGAGCCCCCTCTACCTCTTCTATAGGCACAGAAGTGATTAAATCGTCCATGTAATTATGTTTTTACTTCTGCTTTCCAAAAAAATCCCCTTCCCCGATTTTTTTTTTGTGTATACAGCCACAATTACCTCTCATACGCTTTTTCCTCTTTTTGAGTAGTTTTTTAAATAAACTGAAATTTTTGCAAAAAGTACCAGGGTTGCGGACGGTTTGTTCAAACTTTTAGTCTGTTCTTCAGGACCCAATACAATATCAAATGACACTAGTCCCAGTCTCAGTTTTATGTTAATTATTTTTTTATCTATTAGTGGAGCACAACTCACATTGTACTTACTGTCATAATCTGAAAGCAAGTGAAACATACAGCTAACAAAGTGGCAAAAAATTGTCCCAAAGAGCCATAACCATACAAAGTTTCTATGGACTCGGTAATTCTAAAAATAAAAAGAGTTAGTAAGTGCGTAAAACTGTAGTAGTAAAAACTAGAAGAATCTTCGCTATATATACAAGGCTCGTCATCTAAAACATAAACATATACACTGCACTATATCAATACACAGGGGGAGACGGAAATGTCTTCAAATAGTTTGACACGTAAAGGTGGGTTTTTTGCAGCTTTGTTTCTCAGGTATCTTCACTGATGACATAGAACACAAATAGAGGGTGTCCCATATAACACGCCCCACCACTTATCTCAGAAACAGTAGGTTTTAGGAAACATTTCAAATACAATACTTCAAAAATATAATATTTTCAAATATACACTGTTTGACAAAATGGTCGTACATCAAAAAGAATACTTTTTCAAGTCAGATATTTTATTTTTTCTTACATATTCCAGTTCTATACAAAATTCCGAGCATTTTTTACGATTGAACCACAATTTGGCTTACTTGGCATGTTACTTCGGTGATAATATCTTGTGTTCTGGGGCCACTATGAAGGTATCTGAGGAACGACACTGAAAAAGATCTATTTTCAGAACGTTTCAGGGGAAAGTCTACCCCCGTCTTCAGCAAATCTACAAATAAAAAACTAAAAGCAGAATATTTCTTATGTTTAGTATCAGAAATATAACCAGCATAGCGAATCTCTGACAAAATGTCAATGAATGTCAATTTAATAAATTAAATAATTAAATAAATTTAATACACTTTTACAAGAGAAATTAAACAATGAAATGAATTTTCTTAGAAACAACAATTTAATAAATAAAACTGTAGTTAATTTATCAAATAGAGAAATTTCAGAGTCTGAAAAACTTCTTCTTTCTAAAGGTTTGTATTTTTCAGTTACACAAAAAACAGTTCCTAAATTTGATATCATTTCAACAATTGAAGAAATGGCTTATAATCTACCATATGATCAAAAAGATGAATTTAGAATTAGAACTCAAATTGCTCTTGAAAATTCGACAAAATCTCATCCCCATAGAACAAAAGGCACTAAAAACACTTTAATCAGATAACACAATTAAAATTCTTCCAGCAGATAAAGGTAATGCAACTGTTTTAATGGATTGTACTGACTACGATAAAAAAATCACCTCACTTATAAACGTAAACACTTACTCGAAATTAAATAAAGATCCAACAGAACACGTAGAAAGACAAATATACACTATGCTTAGAAAACATAAAAACCAATTTATAGATATTGAACGCTCTAAATTAACACCACACCACAGTAAAACACCACACTTTTATGGGGTACCCACAAACCAAACATACCATTAATACCAATAGTAAGCAGCGTAAACTCACCGACATATCCTTTAGCTAGGTTTCTTTTAAATATATTAAAACCGCTAGTAGGTAACGCTAATTCATATAAAAAAAACACCTTCTAGAGAAATTGTCTAATATTCAAATAAATATAAATAATACACAGGTAAGTTTTGATATCGTTAGTTACAAATGTACCTGTAGATAAAACTTTAAACATAGTAAGAAATAAACTTGAGAATGATAAGAATCTTAGTGAACATACATCATCAAACATTAATACTGTTCTAGAATTTTTAACTTTTTGTGTAAAAACCACTTATTTTCAATATAAAAACGAATATTACCAAAAAAAATTTGGCATGGCTATGGGGTCTACTCGATTTTCCTTACTAAGTAATATTTTTACGGAACACTTTGAGTTAAATTATATTCAAAAACTATACACACAAATAGATACTTAAATTTTTATTCAAATCATCCAATCATGGTTAAAAAGGAAGTTGTAAAAAGTTTCTATGATATGTTATAATTTGAAAAGATCAAAATTTTATTAAAGAAAAACATTTTATCAAAAATGTTCTAAATCAAAACAATTACCCTAATGATTTTGTTGAAAAATGTTTTTATGAATTTGAGAATCCAATCCAAAGGGAAAAAAAATTCAAAATAGCCCAATTACAAACCTCTTTATACCATACATACCTAACTTAGCAGATAAAATAAAACGAATAGGTAAACGTTTTGACATAAGAACGATCTTTAAAACGCAAAATACACTTAGAAGCAAACTTACAAAAACAAAACATATACTCTAGGTACACATATTTTCCCGTCTTATTCTAACAATTAAAAATAACACCTTTACATTGACATTCATTGACATTTTGTCACAGATTAGCCTTTTTGGTTATATTTCTGATACTCAACATAAGAAATATTTTGCTTTTAGTTCTTTATTTGTAGATTTGCTGAAGACGGGGGTAGACTTTCCCCCGAAACGTCCAGAAAACAAACATTTTTCAGTGGTTTCTCGGGTACCTTCATAGTGGACTCAGAACTTAAGACTGCCTATTCATCTTATCAGGTAAATAATTTCTTTTAATTTCAAATTTTGTTTAAGGCGAAAAACCCAAAAAATAGCTATAAATCATGAATCCGCCACTACAATTTCGTAATTATTTACAATAATATTGTACCATGCAGTAAAAGAATCGTGAATATCTTATACATGGAGAGTAAAAAAATGCTAAAAAATACAAAATAAAAATAAATGTAAAAATCTGTTTAAAAACAAGTTAATATTTACAAACTGTTGAACTGAAAAGTAAATAATAATACCACTTACATAAACACAGAACTTTAAAATTCTAAATATTTTCTTAAACCCTTGAGGCTTGAGACCTCATGACACTTGAAATAAAGCCTAACGATTTTAAGAATATATTCAAATTTTTAAAAGTTCTGTGTTTATTTTTTTTTACTTTATGGAACCCGTTTGAAAGAAAAAATAAAGAATCCTCAAAAAGAAAATAAGAGAAATATTAGGTTGTTGATCAATCGATCATATCAACAGACTCCAAAAATTAATTTCTCGTGTTGAATATGTGAAATAATATCAGGATGTTTTGCACCGTTTCAGGAATGGGGATCATGTATTTCTTTTATTACATATTGGTCAAAATTCACATAAATTACCAAAAGAAATGCATTACATAAAAGTGACCCAAGATTAAATAAAAGATTTTGCGCTCTATCAGAACATATAATTGATAGTGACCACCCGTGCAATTTTCAAGAAATTAAAATATTACACGAAGAAAATACTATCATCAAAAGAATGTTTTTCGAAATGTCAGAAATTAAAAATAATCTTTGGCAATGAATAAAAAAACAGATATCGAAAATTCAAGTTGAATTAATTCTTATATTTTAATTTCAGATCAATCAAATTTTCCTCTAATAATATTAATAACTATTTATATGAATGATTCTAAAGTTTGCTTTCCTATACATACCCATATTAATTTTGCCTAAAATTTAAACAATATCCTTCTTATCCCATTATTTTTCAAATATGAATATTCTCGTAACCTTTAGATTTCAAACTTGCAGATTTTTGCCGTACTTCAATAACAAAAAAAAAATTATTTATTGTCATTTGACTTTGACACCCTATATATTTTTGACAGATCGAATAATTTTTATTATCATTTTTGTTTTTTAATCTAAGATGCTATGAATCCTCAAAACGGGTTCATTTGTGATCAAGTAGTACGGGAAAAATGCAAGTTGGCCTTGCTTGACTTTAAGAACGTTTTCATGTATTTTGAAATCAGCAAAATCAATATTTTTCTATTTACTTGATTTTTTTAATGGAAAGGAGCTGTCTCGTGGGGATTTTATAACAAACCATTTCCATCCGAACATGTTGATACCACATACTCTAATATTATTTTATCTCACTCCCACAAAATAATCAAAAATGTTATTACACACAGCATAATAAAGGGTGCCTAGTCATGACTTAATCTAGTTACCCATGATTTCAAACAGTTGATGATGTTGCTATGGCTACAGCGAAAAATGTAAATAAAACACAACTTCAGAAACTCGTCGTGTGTTGGAAAATAAAGGTAGAGGAGCCATAAACAGGATTACCCCTGAGTAGCTGAGAGAAGTAGTAAGGACAACTGTAGAAAAGGTTCAGAGTTGTATAGAACAGGTCGCCATTTTGAGCGTTTGGTTCAAGTTATTATTCCTACTAGTTATAAGAAGATTTTGTTGCTATTTACTGCTGTAGTTGCAATGTTAAGTATTATAATATTTCTTATCATATTTATAAACAACTAATATTTGTAAACTCGCCTTGTTTCATAGCCTACTATGCTTCATTAAATGCCAATGTATTGTAATACATATATATATATATATATATATATATATATATATATATATATATATATATATATATATATATATATATATATATATATATATATATATATATATATATATATATATATATATATATATATATATATATATATATATATATATATATATATATATATATATATATATATATGTATATACAGCGTGTCCCCTCTATACGGCTCCTATTATACCTACAGCAAAAGTTAATTGGGGAAAGTTTTAGAGGAAACTTATTGCATTCGATATCCGGCTTCAGATTTACGATCGATCAATTGTTTTTGGAAATATCGGGAAAAACCGAAAATGGCAGATTTCGTTTTTGGCCAGTATATCCAGAACGGTAAATTTGACAGCTGCTGTATACGACACGTCTTCGTTGTTTTTTGTTAACCCGCAACCCGCCTCAACTTTCATTTTTCTTATAACTAAATAAATAAAATCATAAATCTTTATCCCAATAAAATAATAAATTTTATATTTTATCCCAATAAAATAATAAATTGTCAAAACCTATAGAAAATGGCCGGCATTCCGTTTTCAAATGAAGAAAAAGTTGACACGTTAGCTCTGTACTTTCAATCATACAGAAACGCCGACGTTACCTCAGCAAGGTATTTGGAGATGTACTCCGAACGACGGCAGCCTCATAAAACCCAATTCAGGAAAATCGTAGTTAATTTAATTAACCATGGTGCCTTCGAACAACCTAGAAGCGGATACAATAATACCAATGAAAATCGAGACAGAAACATTTTACAAGCTATCAACGAAAACCCTAGTGCATCGGTAAGAACTGTAGAACAGGAATCTAATATGCCAAAATCAACAGTACAGAGAGTTTTAAAAAGAATGAATACCATCCATACAAACCCATAATAGTACAAGGACTTAAGAAAACTGACTTTCCAAGACGACTACAGTTCTGTGAGTGGTATACTAGGAGATATAATGGAAATCCTGATTGTAAATCATGTCTTGTGGTCCGATGAGAGCGGGTTCAGGAATTGTGGAGTCTTTAGTAGGCACAGCCGTCATCATTGGCAAAATCCTCACGAAGTGGCAGAGAGACGTCTACAGATCAGATTTGGAAGTAACGTTTGGTGTGGGATCATCATCTAACCAATCTTTTTTAAATAAACACCAAATGATGGTCAAATAATAATCTTTTTTTTTCGTTTAGTTCTTTAATGATACTAAAAGAGTATAATCTAAAAAAAAAGTAAAACGTTCTACTCTAGTCAGTCAACTTACTTTTGTGATATTGTTTTACATTTTTATTCAATCATTTTGTATTGTAGTTTCGAAGAACCTATAAAAATAGAATTGGGTTCTATAAATTTATTAACACTTTATCTAAATTTTCTGCAGATTTAGCTAATTTTCTAAAATTATTTTGATTGTCTGAATTTAATGATTTATTATTACCCGGGAAGCCTAGTTCTCGCGTTTTTCATAAATGCCATATTAATCAAATGTCGAATTATTTTTCGATTTTCATTATGTTTTATAGAAAGGCGTTCAGCTGTATTTCCGAATAATTTAAATTTTAAAGAGCAAGGGGTTTGTTCTTTTGATATTTTATGTTTTGTTAGGGCACGGTGTACTTCTTTAAGATTATTATATCACTGAAATAAATTGATTTAGTATTTCCGAAATTAATATGCCATACCAACAAAATAATTTATTACGGCTATTACTTCCCGCTAACCAAATATGTTTTTCTTTTTCATAATAAAGCTGACTAGGTTTCAACTGTATACAAGCTTATTCATTACGGGATGTTTCGATAATTATTTTTGGAAAGAAAATATCTACTTTTTAATAAAGATAATTTTCCCTTTATAATTTATAGTTTCTAGTACCACCCGGCCGACCCTGCCGCCCTTGACTGTTGGGCACCTATTTATAAATTATTTTTGTTTGACTACAACCTAAACGGGCAGAGGTACCTAGAGCTTTTGCGAAACCAGGTTGTACCAGCCTTACGAACTATTCTAACGGAAGATGGATTAAGAAGAACTTGGTTTCAACAAGACGGATGTCCGGCTCACAATACCATTTAAGTCAGGAACTTCTTCAGAGAGCAGTTTGACGAAAGAACAATTTCTTTAAATGGTCCAATATCTTGGCTTCCTAGATCCCCTGACCTGTCGTCTTTGAATTTCTATCTCTGGGGTCACACGAAGAACGAAATCGATGAATGTGATCCCTCCGTGACCATAGAACTCCTGAGACAAAGAGTTCTGGACACATTTAGAAATATTAACCGAAATACACTTACCAGGGATGTACGAAAAACAGTCACCAATTGTCAAAAATGTCCTAATTTACGAAGTGTGATATTTTGATGACCCTAAAATCTTTAATGCACTTGTGAGATATCACTAGACTGGAAATTTTAGGCTCTTTCCAAAAATCGAAAAATCTAATATGGCGGTCATAAAAAAAATGAAAGTTGAGGCGGGTTGCGGGTTAACAAAAAACAATGAAGACGTGTCGTATACGTCATCTTATTTGTTTTAAAAATGTGTCCGAATAATGTCAGATTTTGGCAGCTGTCAAATTTAACGTTCTAGATATACTGGCGAAAAACGAAATCCGTCTTTTTCGGTTTTTCGCCGATATTTCCAAAAACAATTGATCGATCGTAAATCTGAAGCCGGATATCGAATGCAATAAGTTTCCTCTAAAACTTTCCCCAATAAACCTTTGCTGTGGGTATAATAGGAGCCGAGATCCCTATATAGAGAAGCGAATCGGGGACACACTGTATATATATATATATATATATATATATATATATATATATATATGTATACATATACATATATATATATATATGTGTTGATTTTTACTCCTTCACGGATGGAAAAATACAATGTGTTTTCATTCCGGGTGTACATCCGTTCACTACTGTCGTTCTGAAAAGAACAGAACAGAGTCTCTATTCGGACGCGAGAAAGAAAGCTTCGAAAATGCCAAATGTGATTTTGGCGAAACGTTAGCAAAACTGTTCTTTTCAGAACGACAGTAGTGAACGGATGTACACCCGGAATGAAAACACATACATATATATATATATATATATATATATATATATATATATATATATATATATATATGTTTGCTTTTTGTTTTCTTGGGTTAGGATCCTCGTGAATTAAATTAACACATTTCGTTTGACAGAACTCATGTTACAAAGTTTTGACGTTTCGATCAACTTGGTGATCTTCATCAGAATACAATTTTTGATCTATAAAGAAATTTATAAAAATCAGGAGATAGACTAGAAAAACAATTCGATGTCTTACCTCATTAAAACCAAAATCCGAAGATTATGTCAATATAAGACAATAAACATTTTTAAAAATTCTACACTAAGTTTGTACATATATAAACTAACCAACACGAAAACAACGAAAACGACTACTAACTTGTATATATATATATATATATATATATATATATATATATATATATATATATATAAAGAGTGAATCCTAGTCGTGACTGACTAATTAAGCAGAAAAATACTAAATTAGTGGGGATGCAGTCAAAGAAAAACAAAGGCCTAGTTCAAAAGATGAACCCTTTATTGTATAGTCAAGCTTTCGGGATTATTTACCCCTTCTTCAGGACATTTCTACAAAACATTTTTAGAAAAAGATAACCACGTTAGTAACTAATTCTAGAATTTTGGTTTATTTATATAACTCACCAATGTGGGTTTAAAATAAAAGCAAGATTGCATTCCATCAAACAAGAATTTATGTAATGTTTATTCTAAAACAAACCATCACACTTTGGAACATTTAAATTACAAAAATATTGTTATTTAACTGTTATTACATGATTAAAAATTGAAAAAATTGAGGGATTATTGAAAACGAACGTTCATGAGGAACGCCATTATGTTACTTAAAACAGGTTGTGTTGCCGTATAAAACGATTTAATTTTTAAGATGATGAAATTACAAGGAAAACAAGGTGTGTAATAAGGATAGAGAATTGTTTTGTTAGATGTAAGCGACAAAGAAAGGAGAGAACTATACGACTGAACGTCGGTTACTCTGAACACGCGAAAGGTGATGGAGTGTTGCCTACATTAAGTGAAGGGCTATATACTGCCCAACGCAGTTTTAATCTCTACTAAATTTAAATAAATATATTTGAACATGAGAAGAACAAAAAATTAGTTAATGCTTTTTTTTTTGTGCCTAATTATCTGTTATGGAAACATAATTTTATTATTAAATGATGGAAGGGAGATTTAAGGAGTTATATTAAGTTCAATTTTTTTATCATTATAAAAATTTTTGAAACAAAGTAGAGGGACGGAAAACAGAGAGAAACTCTTTCACTCGTCAGGGGCGGGAGCGTCCAAGCACTGGTATTTGTTTTTATGTAATTTTAGGATGTAGCTGTAAATGGTACTCAGACCTTGAGTATCACTTTTTTTATTCATCACTGGATCCTGTGAAATTATGTGAATCATCTCTAAGAACATGCGTTTGTAATATGATGAGGCTCTGTCAAGAATCTCAACATTATTCCAGTTAAGAGAATGGTTGTTATTAATAAAGTGTTCACTTAGTGCACAGGACGGTACCCCTCTCCGACAGTCACTTTTATGAGATGTGATTCTGCCCTTAAGGCTCCTAGACGTTTGCCCTATGTATACTAATTCACATTCGTTACAAGGAATTCTGTATACTACATTGTGGTTTTCAAGAGAGGACAAAGGTGTTTTAGTTTTTGTGAAGAGAAGAGATAAAGTCTTTTGTTGTTTTCTCGCTATTTTCACATCTGTATCTTTAAAAATATTGATCAATTTATTAGTGAGATTATCTATGTATGGAAGAGAGAAAAAACGTTGTGATGTATGAGGAGAAATATCATCCTGAGTCGACAATTGTATATTTATGTTACTAGGTGTGTTAACAGAAGAATGAGAAAGTAGTGGACTTGGATGAACGTTAGGATCTCTAAAATTATCAGTTATGTTGTGTTCAGTTTGGAACAAAATTTTTAGCACTAGCTTTGGGGGGTATGAATTTTCTAAAAAAATGGTTTTTAACTGTTGTAACACTTGATGTCTTTTAGTAGGATGAGAAAGTTTAACGGCTCTAGTTTTCATGCCTATAATTAGATTGATTTTTGTTCTAGCAGGGTGGTAGGAATAGTAGCTGATGAATCTGTTAGAACAGTATGGTTTTCTATACCATTGTGTTAGTAAAACATTGTCATCTGACCTGATGACTAACATGTCGAGGAAAGGAATGCTGTTGTTTACTTCCTTTTCACATGTAAATTGTATGTGTTCATTAAATGAATTAAACAGATCAAGAGCAAAATCTATTCTATCCCTGGGGAGCGCAAGTAAAAGATCATCTACGTAGCGTTTGACGAACGGTACGTAGAAAGGCATAAGATCTAGGCAATAGTCAATTAAGTCATCCAAGACATAGTTGACTAGAATAGGAGAAATAGTTGACACCATAGGTGTACCAAAAATCTGTTTATAATAACTGTCATTAAAAATTAGGATATTAGAGTCAAAAATAAACTTCATTAATGTTTCAAATAGTTCATAATCCATGCCACAAAATTGGGATATGTGTTGCCACTTTTCTTTTAGACTATTTATTATGACATTCAATGGCAGATTAGTGAAGAGCGAAACAACATCAAAACTGACTATAACATAATCATTAGGTAGTTGATAATAATTAACAAAACTACTAAAGGCAAAAGAGTCTTTGACATAATAATCATTTTCTGTATCATATGCACGAGTAAGGAAATCAGAAATATATGAAGCCAATGCACCGTTGGGACAATTAATAGCGGAAACTATAGGTCTCACAGATAGTGTGGGCTTATGTATTTTAGGAAGAGTGTAGAATCTAGGGGCTACCGTGTTATAGGTAGTCATTTTAGTTGCCATTATTCTTAAGGACCATCCAGATTTATTTATTGTACGTAGTGATAAAGGAAATGCTACGGTTGCAATGTATAAGGAAGATTATATGATTAAAAGTCAACAATTATTAGATGATACACAATATTACAAAAAACTTAATAACAACCCTACTTATACCTTGCAGCTTAAAGCTAATAAACTAGCTAAACAACTTAAGGACAAAGGGATCATAGATGGAGTAATGGCAACTAAAATGACTACCTATAACACGGTAGCCCCTAGATTCTACACTCTTCCTAAAATACATAAGCCCACACTATCTGTGAGACCTATAGTTTCCGCTATTAATTGTCCCAACGGTGCATTGGCTTCATATATTTCTGATTTCCTTACTCGTGCATATGATACAGAAAATGATTATTATGTCAAAGACTCTTTTGCCTTTAGTAGTTTTGTTAATTATTATCAACTACCTAATGATTATGTAATAGTCAGTTTTGATGTTGTTTCGCTCTTCACTAATCTGCCATTGAATGTCATAATAAATAGTCTAAAAGAAAAGTGGCAACACATATCCCAATTTTGTGGCATGGATTATGAACTATTTGAAACATTAATGAAGTTTATTTTTGACTCTAATATCCTAATTTTTAATGACAGTTATTATAAACAGATTTTTGGTACACCTATGGGGTCAACTATTTCTCCTATTCTAGTCAACTATGTCTTGGATGACTTAATTGACTATTGCCTAGATCTTATGCCTTTCTACGTACCGTTCGTCAAACGCTACGTAGATGATCTTTTACTTGCGCTCCCCAGGGATAGAATAGATTTTGCTCTTGATCTGTTTAATTCATTTAATGAACACATACAATTTACATGTGAAAAGGAAGTAAACAACAGCATTCCTTTCCTCGACATGTTAGTCATCAGGTCAGATGACAATGTTTTACTAACACAATGGTATAGAAAACCATACTGTTCTAACAGATTCATCAGCTACTATTCCTACCACCCTGCTAGAACAAAAATCAATCTAATTATAGGCATGAAAACTAGAGCCGTTAAACTTTCTCATCCTACTAAAAGACATCAAGTGTTACAACAGTTAAAAACCATTTTTTTAGAAAATTCATACCCCCCAAAGCTAGTGCTAAAAATTTTGTTCCAAACTGAACACAACATAACTGATAATTTTAGAGATCCTAACGTTCATCCAAGTCCACTACTTTCTCATTCTTCTGTTAACACACCTAGTAACATAAATATACAATTGTCGACTCAGGATGATATTTCTCCTCATACATCACAACGTTTTTTCTCTCTTCCATACATAGATAATCTCACTAATAAATTGATCAATATTTTTAAAGATACAGATGTGAAAATAGCGAGAAAACAACAAAAGACTTTATCTCTTCTTTTCACAAAAACTAAAACACCTTTGTCCTCTCTTGAAAACCACAATGTAGTATACAGAATTCCTTGTAACGAATGTGAATTAGTATACATAGGGCAAACGTCTAGGAGCCTTAAGGGCAGAATCACATCTCATAAAAGTGACTGTCGGAGAGGGGTACCGTCCTGTGCACTAAGTGAACACTTTATTAATAACAACCATTCTCTTAACTGGAATAATGTTGAGATTCTTGACAGAGCCTCATCATATTACAAACGCATGTTCTTAGAGATGATTCACATAATTTCACAGGATCCAGTGATGAATAAAAAAAGTGATACTCAAGGTCTGAGTACCATTTACAGCTACATCCTAAAATTACATAAAAACAAATACCAGTGCTTGGACGCTCCCGCCCCTGACGAGTGAAAGAGTTTCTCTCTGTTTTCCGTCCCTCTACTTTGTTTCAAAAATTTTTATAATGATAAAAAAATTGAACTTAATATAACTCCTTAAATCTCCCTTCCATCATTTAATAATAAAATTATGTTTCCATAACAGATAATTAGGCACAAAAAAAAAAGCATTAACTAATTTTTTGTTCTTCTCATGTTCAAATATATTTATTTAAATTTAGTAGAGATTAAAACTGCGTTGGGCAGTATATAGCCCTTCACTTAATGTAGGCAACACTCCATCACCTTTCGCGTGTTCAGAGTAACCGACGTTCAGTCGTATAGTTCTCTCCTTTCTTTGTCGCTTACATCTAACAAAACAATTCTCTATCCTTATTACACACCTTGTTTTCCTTGTAATTTCATCATCTTAAAAATTAAATCCTTTTATACGGCAACACAACCTGTTTTAAGTAACATAATGGCGTTCCTCATGAACGTTCGTTTTCAATAATCCCTCAATTTTTTTTTTAATTTTTAATCATGTAATAACAGTTAAATAACAATATTTTTGTAATTTAAATGTTCCAAAGTGTGATGGTTTGTTTTAGAATAAACATTACATAAATTCTTGTTTGATGGAATGCAATCTTGCTTTTATTTTAAACCCACATTGGTGAGTTATATAAATAAACCAAAATTCTAGAATTAGTTACTAACGTGGTTATCTTTTTCTAAAAATTTTTTGTAGAAATGTCCTGAAGAAGGGGTAAATAATCCCGAAAGCTTGACTATACAATAAAGGGTTCATCTTTTGAACTAGGCCTTTGTTTTTCTTTGACTGCATCCCCACTAATTTAGTATTTTTCTATATATATATATATATATATATATATATATATATATATATATATATATATATATATATATATATATATATATATATATATATATATATATATATATATTAATGCTTACTTTAATATTTCTATATAAAGATGTATATTTTTCCTTAGTTCATTCTTGGTTTGTTCCCTGTGTGAAGAATAATCCAGAGTCTGAATATTCCTTTTGAAGGCGCATACTTGTGAATAGGCTAAATTGCAATAATGCCAAAACATCGAGTCTATCGTGATAAGAATAGGGACGCATGTCAGCACTGTTAACGACTCAAAAATGTATGCGCTCACGAAATGAAAGTTGATTTGAATATCCCATGGATAGTAAATTTGCCCAGGTAATCTACAAGAAAACGAAACTTTTAAAAGGTGGTTGGAATTAAGATTTTCCTTATATCTAATTAATTATCCGGAGGTCAGAACATCGAGATATAAATTTACATATTTATTTTATACTGTCTTTTCAAATATTTTTATTAGGTGCCATTTTTTCCATTATTTTGGATTCCTATTAAAATTTTAGTAGTTTCTACCTATGCCACACTTGATTTTTGGGCATAATTTAAAGTAATTTGAATAAGAAGTTTTTCAAGTGACCAAACCAGTTCAATTTATTATTGCACAAAATTTGAAATCAATCTACTAAGTAGTTTTTTTAGACAGAATTTTTAAATATTTTATCAAGCCGCCATTTTGTTTCGCAATCTTGGATTCGAACCAAAATTTTACCAGTGTATTCCTACATGTCCTAAGGCAATGGTTAGTACTTTTTCGGTTATGTCGCGAATATACAGACCGACAGAGAAACAGACAGATAGACCGACGAAACTGAGAAAACATGTTTTTCGTCATCTAGGGATCTAGAAACAAAGGTCTCAAAAGGGGGCAATTTATTTACGATTACAAAAAACGTTAGGTGGTTATTTTTTATGCCCCAGTGTATATCAGTGAATGTTTTATGGTCTGCTAAAACATCTTTGTTTGAGATTTTTATAATAATAAAAATAACAATGTTGTTATTTCATACCTGTAACCGTTGCCCATTATGCCAACAATAATAGGAAGAATTAGAAACGCCATAGCAGATTGCGCCGCCAACACTCGCAAAAGATTGGATAATTTTTGAACTGTGGAAATGTTTCTCTTCATCATATCCACATTTTCTCGTGTGGTACGGCATAATAAAGGATTCGAGAAGTATTCTTCCATTAAAGTAATCTGATCCATGTTACGCGTAAAAACTATAAGTTTCACTAAAATTAGAAATGTTGTGTAGAAATAAAAGATAAACTCTCAGATCATTATACAAACATAGAAACAAATACATACCGTGTGTCCCAGATTCGCTTCTCTATATAGGGATCTCGGATCCTATTATACCTACAGCAAAGGTTAAATGGGGAAAGTTTTAGATGAAACTTATTACATTCGATATCTGGCTTCAGATTTACGATCGATCAATAAGTTTGGGAAATATCGGCGAAAAACCGAAAATGGCGGATTTCGTTTTTTGCCAGTATATCCAGAACGGTAAATTTGACAGTTGTCAAAATGTGACATTATTCGGACACATTTTTAAGACAAATAAGATGGCGTATACGACACGTCTTCATTGTTTTTTGTTAACCCGTAACCAGCCTCAGGTTTCATTTTTCTTATGACCGCCATATTGAATTTTTCGATTTTTGGAAAGAGCCTAAAATTTCCAGTCTAGTGATATCTCACAAGTGCATTAAAGATTTTAGTGTCATCAAAATATCACACTTCGTAAATTAGGTTTCAATGTTTTTAAAAGAGGCCATGATTTATTTGTCACAAGATTACATTAATAAGTAAGTAATGTATTGAACGCATTGAATTTTCAATACAACATGAACGTAAATAACGACTTAAAAAATCTAAATGAGCTTTAACTACTTTGTAAGTGGGTGACATTAATTTACAAATCTGCAAAATGACGTCCATTTGCATCGAGACATTTTTGACAATTGGTGACTGTTTATTGTACAACCCTGGTAAGTGTATTTGGGTTAATATTTCTAAATGTGTCCAGAACTCTTTCTCTGGATCAAATTCGTAGATTTCATTCTTCGTGTGACCCCAGAGGTAGAAATCCAAAGGCGACAGGTCAAGGGATCTAGGATCTATAAATTATAAAGGGAAAATTATCTTTATTAAAAAGATATTTTCTTTCCAAAAATAATTATCGAAATATCCCGTAAAGAATGAGCTTGTATACAGTTGAAACCTATTCAGCTTTATTATGAAAAAGAAAAACATATTTGGTTAGCGGGAAGTAACAGCCGTAATAAATTATTTTGTTGGTATTGCATATTAATTTTGGAAATACTAAATCAATTTATTTCAGTGATATAATAATCTTAAAGAAGTACACCGTGCCTTAATAAAACATAAAATATCAAAAGAACAAACCCCTTGCGCTTTAAAATTTAAATTATTCGGAAATACAGCTGAACGCCTTTCTATAAATCATAATGAAAATCGAAAAATAATTCGACATTTGATTAATATGGTATTTTTTTCATTCAGACAATCAAAATAATTTTAGAGAATTAGCTAAATCTGCAGAAAATTTAGATAAAATGTTAATAAATTTACAGAACCCAATTCTATTTTTATGGGTTCTTCGAAACTACAATACAAAATGATTGAATAAAAATGTAATACAATATCAAAAAAGTAAGTTGACTGACTAGAGTAGAACGTTTTACTTTTTTTTTTATTAGATTATACTCTTTTAGTATCATTAAAAAACTAAACGAAAAAAAAAAGATTATTATTTGACCATCATTTGGTGCCTATTTAAAAAAGATTGATTAGTTTAACTTACCAATGATCCCACACCAAACGTTACTTCCAAATCTGATCTGTAGACGTTTCTCTGCCACTTCGTAAGGATTTTGCACAGCCCAATGATGATGGTTGTGCCTATTAAAGACTCCACAATTCGTGAACCTGCTCTCATCGGACCACAAGACATGATTTACAAAATCAGGATTTTCATTACATCTCCTAGTATACCACTCACAGAACTGTAGTCGTCTTGGAAAATCAGTTTCCTTAAGTCCTTGTACTATTATGGGTTTGTTTGGATGGTACTTATCCTTTTTTAAAACTCCCTGAACTCTTGATTTTGGCACATTAATTTCCTGTTCTACAGTTTTTACCGATGCACTTTCGCTGTTAGCTTATAAAATGTTTCTGTTTCGATTTTCATTGTTATTATTGTATCCGCTTCCAGGTTGTTTGAAGGCACCATGGTTAATTAAATTAACTACGATTTTCCTGAATTGGGTTTTATGAGGCTGCCGTCGTTCGGGGTACATCTCCAAATATCTTGCTGAGGTAACGTCGGCGTTTCTGTACGATTGAAAGTACAGAGCTAACATTTCAACCTTTTCTTTTGAATACGGAATGCCGGCCATTTTCTATAGGTTTTGACAATTTATGTGTCAGATTTATGATTTTATTGGGATAAAAGCGTACCTACTACGTATTAAAACAGAGCTTTGATACTTTCAACTATTTAATTTAACGTCAAAGTCAAAATTCAATTTTGTTACAGATAAATCATGGCCTCCTTAGAAAAGAATTTAGAGCTAACATTACTTTAAATCATGGCTTCCTTAAAAAAAAACTGAAACCTAACTTTACGAAGTGTAATATTTCGATGATACTAAAATTTTTAATGCAATATCACTAGACTGGAAATTTTAGGCTCTTTCGAAAAATCGAAAAATCCAATATGGCGGCCGTAAGAAAAATGAAAGTTGAGGCGGGTTGCGGGTTAACAAAAAGCAATGAAGACGTGTCGTATACGTCATCTTATTTGTCTTAAAAATGTGTCCCAACAATGTCACATTTTGGCAGCTGTCAAATTTACCGTTCTGGATATACTGGCCAAAAACGAAATCCGCCATTTTCGGTTTTTCCTCGATATTTCCAAAAACAATTGATCGATCGTAAATCTGAAGCCAGATATCGAATGCAATAAGTTTCCTCTAAAACTTTCCCCATTTAACCTTTGCTGTAGGTATAATAGGAGCCGAGATCCCTGTATAGAGAAGCGAATCTGGGACACACTGTATTATAATACTACTTGTTAAAAAAATATTTAAAAAAAAATCAACCGCTAGAATTTCGAACAAGTAATGATAAACAGACAAAGAAATGGTTTCTTGTCCGATAATGAAATAAATTTAAAAAAATCGGTAAATTTACCTGGAACTTCGTGCAATTTTTTTTTGACAAAAAGAAAGTTTTATTACGAGGAATGATTTGTTAAAATCGTTCTACGTGAATCAAAGTACAGAGAACTTACCTTATAATAAAAAACAGTCGTTTTGTTACGAAAAGTGTATACAATTTATACAATATCGCCAAAGAAAAACGTTCCGGCTAAAAGCCAATCTATTGATTTTTAAAACGCTATTTTTTTTTCATATTCGTTCTATATATATTTTCTACCATTTTTACTAATTTTTATGAATAAATAATAATTTATTACAATGCATCTGTTTTATTCATAGATCAAATATTTATATTGGAACAAGAATATATTTTTCATTTCTACAACATTTTTTTTCAGATCTAACATACATACATATATAGTACATACAAATATTCATTCACTTATCATACCTGCTAAAATAAAACCATTGCTTCGATACTCCTGTATACCATTTTTTCTTTTTCTGTTTTTATTTGTTATTAATTTATTTTTATTTTATTATTATTATTTAATTTTTTAATTTCATTTAGGACTTTTTAAATATTTAATTAGGCAGCCATTTTCTTTAGCTATTTGAACTGAAAAAATTTAATTTTTTTAATCTCTGTTTTACATTGAATTTTTTTTATATTGATATTTTAAACTATTTATTAGGCCGCCATTTTGTTACATAAAACTCTTCACTTAAATTTTATCAGTTTGTCCTTATATCACACTTGATATTTGTGTAAAATTTAAAATCAATTCAATAAGTAGTTTTTTTTCAGACCGATTTTCTAAACATTTAATTGCGCCGTCATGTTGTTTCGCCAATTTGGATTCGTACCAAAATTTTAACTCCTATAGTTCAATTTTGTTTAAAATTTGAAAACAATCGAGTAAGTAGTTTTTTACACAATTTTTTTAACATACTATAAAGTCTTTTTGTTCCTGGGATTCCATAAGTACTTGGTTTTTGTCAATTGTGTGATATCTGAAGCTCATGTTAGACAAAACTTATTTGGGTTTCATCATTAGTGAGCCGTTGCTTCAGATTTTCTAATGTAGGTACATGTTTTGCTTGGTAGATAGTGTTAAGTTTCATCCTTGTTAAGTCCTTGTCGCATTTTGTCGAAATATTTGGTGGAACTTGCATATTTGCGCTTCTTTTTGATGTTGCAAACCTATTTTCAAACAATAAAAAATCATATCATACCAAGTACCTATCTAAAAACAATTTAAATAACAAATTCAACACAGGTTAAAATGCCAGGCTTAGTTTTAAAAACTATCAATCCGTCAAATAAATCCTCTAAGTAAAACTGTTCATTTTACTTCTACGAAATGCAGCTAAATGACACCGTAAAGCATTCTAAGAAATATTATCAACATGAAACAACTTTTTTCCTTGCCTCTAAAAACAATTCTCCACGAATTGTAACACTGCAAAAGAAATGCCGAAACGCCGCTAAACACACGTCAAAAGAGACCGCTAGAATAGAAAACTGTTTAAAGCCTAAAACCAATGTCAATGTGTCTCTGCATTTTCCAAGAAATTCCGCCAGAATGTATGTAATCTTCCTTTAAAATATGTATTGTTCAATACAATGAAGCAAAACTTGAATTTTATATCCCATCGCTGCTTTTTTTAATAAACGTGTATAACCATCACAACGTCGCACAGTGATTCGATCCATATATGTTACACGGCAAAAAAGAATTGGTTAATCTAGCAACCTTTGACACGCTCAGCTATTGGTAGGTATCCAATAACAACATAATCATGTTTGTTATTGACATCTGTCAACATTCTCCTCGAGCATTTAGTTATAATGTGAGGAAATAAATTGAGCGATAATTAGATAGTATATTGTTTACATTTGTGTTATCTGGATTCATTATATTTCTACGGAGAAACTAAGTTTTGCAAGTTGAAGAAATGGCCAATATTTTTGAAGGTAGGAGCTACTTTTTTGACATTGATTGATAATTATTGATCAATTTATACAGGGTGAAATATAAACATAGTTTTTGCGGATAAAAACATTTACTTACCTAAATTCTCAATTTTATTAACAAATCTAAGTATGAGTATCCCCGAGGTACCCCTGTTATTTTTTGATATGTTAAAACTACATTATTTAGCTTTCTTTTGACATAATTCTTAATGTTCGCACGGCCTTGCATCATACTGAAAACATTTTTTTTCAGAAGGTGATTACCGAGTTTCTCGTATGGCTTATTTGGATGTTTGGTGTTCTCTCATTGAAAAAAACAACCGCTTATATCAGTTCCTTTTAGAAGCTTTTAATTTACAAAATATTTCAACGGATATATCAAGTGGTTTAAAAACCCAAATAAAGTTGTTTTCTTCGAAAATTGAGAAAAAATGTCCGCTGGCTGCAGAAAAGAAAGGTGAACTTATCAAACTTATATTATTTTTTTCAACTTTCTCACATTTCGTTCCGAAATATTGACATTACTATAGTACACTCCCATCCTAAAAGAAAAAAATCGTTATAATGCAGTGTGTCTAAAAATAATCTGCTTCATACATAAAAAAACAAAATATTCGTTTTTTTAGATTTTTAATCAAATATCAAGATTGGTTGGCAAACTATTTTATTTTCAAAAATATAAATGAAGACAATAATTCTGATGAAAATAATGAACATATTGGTGGCCCAGGGAGACCACAAAAATCATTCGAAAACTGTAGCGAACGGACCAAACGTACAAAGGTGCGCGATCTCGTTGAATCGAGGTCTTTAGCTGAATTAAAATACGCAGCACAAATGTCTGCACGAGCTAATGGCAGTAGAACTTCAGCAGTCCTCCTAAAAACGGCTTCTGAATCCAATAATAAAGCAAAAGAAATTCAAAAACTGATAGAAAAAGCTAAATCATTGCAAACTTATTCTGGCGAAGAAGCACTTGGCTTATATATCGACTTAGGATTAACCCATAATAAATATAAAGTATTAAGAAAAAAAGCTTTAGAAAAAGGACACAATTTGTACCCATCGCTATACTGCCTAAGAAAAATGAAAAGTGAATGTATTCTTTCAAATAATGTAATTGATGTAGATGAAGTTAGCGCCAGTATTAATTTACAAGCGTTGGCTAATCACACTTTCCAACGTCTACTAAAAGCAATAGCTTCAACCATTATCGATAAGGTATCTGACGGAAGTACACTATCTCTAATTTGTAAATGGGGTGGAGACGGTAGCTCTGGCCACAGTACTTATAAACAAAAATTTACCGAAGAGGGTAACACGGACGAATTTTTATTCGTAATTTCTTTTGTTCCGATTCGTTTATTATCATCGAATGGAGAAGTTCTGTGGCAAAATAAGCAACCGTCTTCAACCCGTTTATGTCGCCCAATAATGTTTATTTTCCATAAAGAAACCGAGGAAATGTCAATGCGCGAATTTGATTTAGTTCGGGATCAAATTAGCAACTTAGAAATATTTGAGATGAGTATGTTCAATAAGATCATTAGAGTTAACTACACTTTTATCTTTACGATGAATTGAAAATTGCAAATTACTTGGCGTCCCAAAAATCAACGCAGTCTTGCTATATTTGTGGTGCGAAACCCAGTGAAATGAACTCCATGCAGCTTAAAACACCTAAGACCGAAGTTTACCAGTATGATTTATCCACTTTACATGTATGGATAAAAGCGCTTGAATGTTTTTTGCATATAGATTAGAAGTAAAAAAATGGGCTATCCGGAATGAAAACGGCAAATTATCTGTTGCAAACAGGAAAAAAAACATTCAAGGGCGATTCAAAGCTGAAATGGGTCTTATAGTGGATAAGCCCAAACCTGGGTTTGGTACCACAAATGATGGCAATACGGCTAGACGATTTTTCAAACATGCTGCTCAAAGTGCCGAAATAACCGGTATCGAACAGGGTCTTATTGATCGTTTTTATGTTATATTGTGTTGCTTGTCCTCGGGATATGACTTAAATTTAGAATTATTCAATATTTTTTTGTTAGAGACTAAGAAAATGTACATAAGTTTATATAATTGGTATTCAATGCCTGTAAGTATTCATAAAATATTGACACATGCAGTAGATGTTATTAGGGAGTGTATTGTGCCAATTGGACAACTGTCTGAGGAAGCCCAAGAGGCTCGCAATAAAGATTGCAGACGTTTTCGACTGGCACATACACGAAAAACATCTAGATTAAATACAAATACAGACCTTTTTAATATGCTACTCATTACTTCTGACCCTTTGATTGGTTCGTACCGTGAAGAACCTATTGCGAGTTTAAGAACGTTTTTAGTAAGACTCCAAGAACGCGGTACGTCACCAATCAGAGAGTCAGAAGTAAATGAAAATTCTTTTGAACCAGACAGCTCTGAAAGCTCAATCGAGGGAAGTGTTGACGATTTTTAATTTTTTAAATAGGTACCTAGTTATAGATATTTCTGTAGTTTATTCGAATAGTTTATTGTTTTGAACAATAATTGACATTATGAAACTTTTGTTATGTGTATAAAAACATGTGTATATGTGTATGTTCCAAAATCAGACTGTCATTCTTAAATAGCGTATTCTACATCGAAATTACTAGTTTATCATGTAAACATAGGTCCGAAAAAGCTTTGTGTTTGAAATACAGGATGTCAAGGATTTTTTTTATTTTATTTTAATAGCTCCCATAATAGGCCATAATAGGTACTGTCCTCCACAAGATAAAGTCATTACCTATAACATAAAATGTTCACTTTTGTGAAACAACCTCAGATACCGATTCTTGTTCAAAAATCTGGCTTATTATGAGAGTTATTAAAAACACAAATAAAACAATCCTGTTTATATGACAAACTAGTATTTTTTCGATGAAGGATACCCTATTGAAGTATGACAATGTAATTTCGGGACACCCTGTATAGGGTATTTTTGAAAATTATGTATTTTTATTTTTCTGTGTTGTACATTATTGAATAAAATAATAATTAAACGTGTTGATAATTTCGTAGAATTCAAATTAGAAAACATAAACAGGGTGCACCATAAAAACAGCAATTTTGATTTAGTACAGATTTTTTAGACATCCTGTATAAATGAAAATAATTTTACGTTGTGCAGCTTATGTTGCTGTACAACTTTTCTATTTAATTTTTGTATCTATGACTAGCCGTTATTAACATATCAACCGAGCATACACTATTGGGACACCCTGTATAATCCTATATTCAGTATTTCTTATCAAAATGCTAAATAAAGACTTATTAAATACATTATATCTCATATTTAAATAAAAATAATGAATTCAACTTGTAAAATATTTTTCGCCGTCTAGCATGTAGAGATCGAATCACTGTGCGTCGCCTTGGCAACCAGTTACCCACACCAATACAAACAAAAACACGTTTAAATTGCGAAAGTTGAACAATACGGTTAAACAGTTAGAGTGACTAAAATCGTCGCTCGGCCAGTTGAGCCTCCACATTTTTCGTAAATGAGAAATCGCTTATTAATGTAATTAAATAACAGCAGATAGTACAGTTGAGTTGTGAACTCGTCGCTCGGCTAGTTCTGTCTCCTCATCTTTTGTAGATACGAAATCGCTTATTAATGTAGTCAAGTAACAGTACAGACTGAAATGCTGTAACTGCCACAAATATTCAAATGGTATCTAAACAAAGTAATTGTTTCCTAACTAAATGGAAGCAATGTGAAATATTTGAGAAAATCAATTTAGATCGTGTGAATTTCTTTCTTAGTGTCTAGTGAAGGCAGTTTTAATAAATAATAGATGTTCCATTGGTTTTGGTTGAAACTTCGTTTTTCATTAGAATGAGAAGTAGAAAAGAAATAGCAGTTCACAAAAAGGAGTGAATTAAATTTTTTACTAAAACTAGCACCTATGAAAATACCGGAAATAATTATCTGTTGTTAACCCTTTCAGGCACAGAAAAGAAAATTTCATTTAAAACAAGAACAAACCTTAAAATATTAAATTTTACGCATAAAAGTATCATATTATATCAAATTTACAGAAAAAAAGTTACGCCAAATGTCCTTCAGGATATGGTTTCATCTTGTGACCACTATGAGATACTACGTAAACTGAAAAATATTTTCACAAAAAAAAACATTTTTTTTTTCAACGTTTATTAAAACTTATTTATTATATTATAATATTATAAAGGTTAGTTGCCATGATAGTCTTTAAAACAATTTTTATCGGCACTCAAGCAGAGGCCTACATTGCAGGAACCACAAGCCCACCTGGTACGGTGTGGTTGTGCGGCGTTACTGCAGTGGGCGCACCGTCTAGATGTCCCATGAACAGGCATGTGAAGTGCATTGCTTGTCCTCACTTCTGGTGGTACGTATGGCTTGAACCTGTTCTCTTTGAGGACCTTCTTCTTACCAGGTGTGCTTTTTTTTGAAGCACCAATAAGCCCAGAAATAACTCTAATACGAAAAAACTTCAAAGTTAGATTTTCCGTATTTGCCGGCGAGCTGCGGTACAAGATAAAAGAATTGACAATAGTAACATCGACAAAATGCCAGAATAGCCTATGCCACCATTTTTTAGCTTTTCGATCAATGTCATAAAAAGATTTCAGCATGTCCGCTCGGTCAACGCACCCCATAGATCGCCTATATTCTTTGACTGGTTTTGGACAATATACTTCCTTCAAACTCCCATCTTTTTCTCTTCTACCTACTGGAACATCCTCCGATGGATCATGAATCGAAGATAGTATTTGAACTACTCGCTTGTCCTTCCACTTCACACATGATATATTATGCCCATTCACTGCCCAGTCTTTTTGTCCCCTAGATAGATCCTTATCTTGAAGCAGCTGAGGTAGACCTTTCCTATTCGCTCTAACTGTCCCACATGCATATATTTTTCTTTCCGCTAATTCCTCAAGTAATTTGACTGACATGAAGAAATTGTCAAAATAAACGTGGTAGTTTTTCCCAATAAGATCTTCAGTCAGCTTTTTTACAACTGTTGCTCCCAAATTTTCTTCCACTCTGTCTCCATCTTTACCTGTATAAATATCAAAATCGCAGATGTATCCGGATAAATCAGCTCTAGACCAAATTTTATAGCCTCTTTTTATTGGCTTGAGAGGAAGATACTGCTTGAAGGATATGCGACCTTTGAACTTGACCATTGTTTCGTCAACTGCTTGTTCCATTGAAGGACCATAGTACTTTTTGTAGTTTTCTCGTAATTTGCCGATAAACGGCCGAATTTTATACAATTTATCATGAAGTGGATGTCCTTTTACTGGCATAACAGAATTATCGTTCAAGTGGAGATGGGATAAGAGTGAGCTGAATCTATTCAGGCTCATTATATTTGATATATATTCATCTCGTAGCTGGGGATAGGATGACCAACAGTCCCGATAACTTGGTAACTGTTTTATGCCCATAAGCATATTTATTGCAATGAAATATTTTATTTCTACTGGTTCTGTAGGTGCAAAATTATTATGACCTTGTTGTACTGCATATAGGTTGGTTTGAAAAACGATTTCATCAGTCATATCAAAAAGCAGTAAAAAAAAATCGACAGGATCTTTTAGTTCTTCGGGTACATTTTTAGGACCGACATCTTCTTGAAACCTGGCCTCTAATGGTTTGAATGGTACTTTTTTCCATCTATCAAGATTAGCTCGATTTGCGAAAACCGCTAGTGGTAAGTTGTCCTCGTCTTCATCACCAGACTCAGCTACTTCATTAGCATTGTCCACCACTTCCGTGTCGCTCTCAGAAAAATTGCCAAGATCTGCCAGCACTTCCTGCACAAGATTTTCATCCTCCATATCGGACATTTCTGGAAAGTCTGGCTCTGAGTCACTTCCAGATGGAAGTTCACCCAGTAAATCAAAACAGTCGGCCGATGTCATTTTATCCAAATTCAAGACTTTTCTTCTATCCATATCTAAAATGAATAAGTATTTTCAATTTGGTATGGCTATAATAATAATAATTAAAATTAGTAATTATAATTAGTAATAATTATAATTAGTAATATTATATAATTAGTAATTATTCAATAGAAACAAATAATCGAATAGAACCACTCTCAAAACAAATAAGTGTTATTATCGAATGAATACGAGTTTTATCATAGTGGTTTCAGAGCGAAACCATAACAACTAAAACCTCCTAGCCTTGATAATTTTGAGAAAAAAAATATTTATTTCACGTTTTTGTCAAGTTTTACCATGTTTATAAATAAATATACCAGTACTCACCTGTTTTTTATAATAAAAAACAAATTTTGTAAAAAATTCGTCTACTTCGCTCGGTGTGCACACATTCACCAAAATAATGACAGTTACAGAGATTTCGGTTGCTCTGACGTGCTTCAGAATGTTAGTATAGCTTCCCGATAACAGATGGCAGTAATACACAGCCTGGTTTTCGTCCGAAACCAGTGTGTGATAAAAGGCAGACTTTTGATATAGTGGTTCTCTGGTGAAACCACTATGCCGGAAAGGGTTAAAAAATCTTTCAATTAACTGGTCCTTCGTGAAATAGGAAACAAATTAAAATAATTTATTTTCTTAACTCTTATAGGTCGAATTGTTAAATAAATAAATTACTTTTCGTTCTAATGGGATTTCACACGATTGTTTTCACTGTAGTTAGAGGAATCCTAGTCGAATCATATGTTTTACAAGCAGCAGTAGTAGCGCTAAGTCCTCTTTTATGTAAAGAACTATAAACAGTTTTTATAATTTTCCTAACATCGTAAAAGCAGAAAGAGGAACTTAAAGTCCAGTCAACCTTCTTGTATCAAAATGTATTAAATTCCTACGCGTTTCGATCCTAGAGGATCATCATCAGGGTATAACTGATTGTAGGAAACGGGACAAAAAACTTTTCACATAAGATAAAGTTTCGCACGAAACAGTTATGTACATAAATAAGTTTAACTATAACAAAGGAACGTAAAACAATTATGTGGAAATACATATACTAGTTATTATTCATTTACACAAACACTTGTTAAAATCGACTGTCATCCGAGGAACATTTAGCGTATATATATACAAAAAACCAAAAACCTAAGTGAAATAAAATTAAAAATGGCTATAGAGATAGTCACTATAAACATTGCCGCAATCTGACATATCAAGCGCCATTGTTTACAGGTTTACAATAAAGTGTTAATAAAAAAGAAAAAAATACTGTAAATGTAATCTTCAAATAATCAAATGTTGCGTGGTTTGTTTGTAAGAATACATAGGTTAATAATAAATAGGTACAGTTATAAATTTAAGTTTGATAATGGGGAAGTGTTTAAGTCCAGTTGTTCATTTAAAAGATTGCCGCTATGTTTAAGTTTGTTAATTTCTATACCTTCTAAGAAATTTAGTTTCTTAGATTTATTTTCTGAATGTAAAATTTTAAAGTTGTCATTACAAATATGGGTTTTGTCTAACAAATGAGATGCATAATGTGAATCTGTTTTGTCTTTCATGTAACTTCTCTTATGTTCTTTGATTCTTAAATCAAAATTGCGACCAGTTTGGCCGATATATACTTTAGAACATGAACCACAATCTAACCTATGCACTCCTGATTTTTTATTATTATTAGTTTTGCTTTTGTTATTTTTTATGTCTTTACCTTGGTTTTAAAAGCTATTTTTGTGTCTCTATTGAATAATTTTCTAGAAATAGTATCCGTTATTTTTCCATTGTAAGTGAGAGTTTTAAATTGTTTGTTCACATAGTTATTGTCTACTGGATATACTAGCTATATTGCTTTATTATAAGATTTCTTTGACAAAATTTTATCTATAACAGAAGCTTTATAACCATTATTAATAGCAATATGTTTTATAATATTCAGTTATTTATTGTAATTTTCAGCTGACATGGGTATGTTTAAAGGATGGGTAGAGTTTGCGTGTATAATGGTATCAGTATGAGAGGGTTTATGATAAATTGCAAAATTGTGTGCTTCATTGACTTGTTTTCTTCTATTTCTATTGTGAATTTAATGTTGGGGTGTATATTATTAATGAAGTTAAGAAATTGTTTGAGTTGTCGTTCGGTTCCTGTAAAACAGGTTAATATATCGTCAACATATCCATGTCAGTACAAAAATTGTTTTGAGAGAGGGTGCTTGGTGTATTTTGTTTTCGACATGGTTCATAAATATTTCTGCAAGAATTGGACTTATTTTGAATTATTTTGAATTTAATAACTCGTTTTATATTGCTCTAGAAGGTTTAATTATGGGGAATTCCCTAAGTCCAATTCTTGCAGAAATATTCATGAACCATATCGAAAACAAAATACACCAACACCCTCTCTCAAAACAATGTTTGTACTGGCATAGATATGTCGACGATATATTAACCTGTTTTACAGGGACCAAACGACAACTCAAACAATTTCTCAACTTCATTAATAATATACACCCCAACATTAAATTCACAATAGAAATAGAAGAAAACAAGTCAATGAAGCACACAATTTTGCAATTTATCATAAACCCTCTCATACTGATACCATTATACACGCAAACTCTACACATTCTTACAAACATAAAATGGCAACTTTTCATTCATTTATTAATAGATTTTAAACATACCGATGTCAGTTGAAAATTACAATAAAGAATTGAATATTATAAAACAAATTCCTGTTAATGGTTATGAAGCTTCTGGTATAGATAAAATTTAGTCAAACAAATCTTATAATAAAGCAATAAAGCTTGTATATCCAGCAGACAATAACTATGTGAACAAACAATTTAAAACTCTCACTTACACCGGAAAAATAACGGATACTATTTGTAGAAAATTATTCAATAGAGACACAAAAATAGCTTTTAAAACCAATAATACTTTAAGTAAACACATTAAGAATAACAAAAGCAAAACTGACAATAATAAAAATCAGGAGTGTATAGGTTAGATTGTGGTTCATGTTCTAAATTATATATCGGCCAAACTGGTCGCAATTTTGATTTAAGAATCAAAGAACATAAGAGAAGTTACATCAAAGACAAAACAGATTCACATTATGCATTTGTTAGACGAAAACCATATTTTTAATGACAACTTTAAAATTTTACATTCAGAAAATAAATCTAAGAAACTAAATTTCTTAGAAGGTATGGAAATTAACAAACTTAAATATAGCGGCAATCTTTTAAATGAACAACTGGACTTAAACACTTTCCCATTATTAAGATTAAATTTATAACTGTACCTATTTATTATTAATCTATGTACTCTTACAAACAAACCATGCAACATTTGTTTTTTAGCGGAAGATTATATTAACAGTATTTCTTTCTTTTTTATTTACACTTTATTGTAAACCTGTAAGCAATGGCGTCTGATATGTCTGATTGCGGCAATGTTTATAGGGACTATCTCTATAGCCATTTGTAATTTTATTACACTAAGGTACTTGTTTTTTTTGTATATACATACGCTAAATGTTAGTTTGAATATTCTATTCTATCTGAAGAAGTTACTGTGTAACGAAACAATATCGTCATAGTATTTTTTAAAATACAGTAGTGGAAATCGAATTTTCGTGTGTTTTTACGTTGAATTATGAATTTCCATCATGTAACAGCCAACTCCATAGAATTTAAAAAGAAATTGGTTAAATATTGGTAGGAATCCAATATGATGGGACAAAATGGCGTCCAATCAAAATGTTTGAAAAGACAGTATATGAAACACATATATAATGTGACTATGTACTGAACTAAATTGGGTCACTATTCCCATCAAATGGAAAACAAATTATAACAAGAAAAGTTCTGGGTAGACGAAATTCACCGACTTTTTACAATCCGGTCCTGTCAAATATTTTTATTTGCTTATTGCCAATCTCTTGTCTACACAATGGAATCGATACGGGCAGTTTTATTGCAGTTATTGAGTCGGAACCATTTTTCATAAAATTTACTGTACCTAAAATGGCTTATGTTTAGTTATTACCTTGAAATGCCATGAGTGTTACACCAGTGAACAATGTCTCCGATATTTGCATGATGTCGTCGATATTTACTACCGCATATATTAGTGCTGCAATAATAAATAGAATACTTAATGTGCTTACTAATGCGCGTCGGAAAAATAACAAAGCGGAACCACTTTTTAAAGATGAAGAGGGGTACAACCCCACCCATGACAAAATAGTCTTCTCTATCCTGTATGCAGCCAGAAGATCCAAAGTCTGAAAATAAAAATCAAACATAGGTTAAGTAGTTCCTCCTTCTTTTTTGTTATTGATTCTCTTTTATTTTGCGTTCTTACAAAAACATTCTTATTGAAAATTGTGCTCTTTATTTGCGTATTTCTGAGAAAAAATGTATACCACCATATTTTCTGAAAAGGTAAAAGATGACAAATTTTATAGTTTAAAAATATACAGGGTGTTCCATTTACAAAAGTAAAGTATATAAGTATGACCCTGTATACTAATTCCAAAGGCGGAATTGGGTTCTACGAGAAAACTTATATAAGTAACAAATTTCACATTTTCGATAAATTGTCTGATAGTTGAGATACGAGGGGTGCCTGAAAATGCAACATTTTTAATTTAGCCCTGTATCTTAAAAATTAAAAGGGCTACGAAAATGTTGTTAACGACATCTTTAGTTTTACGAAAAAGTAGCACACTGTCGCAAAAACCTCAACTTTCTCTCTACAAAAATAATGGAGATACCCGGCAAAAGTACCCAAAATGGTACACCTTGTATACACTCCAAACTAACAATAATTTAAGTAAAATCGATTTAATTGAGAAACACTTTTACACATACAATAAATATAAGTGTAAGTAGTATTTGTAAAAAATTAATACAATTAAATTAAAAATAATGGCGCGAATTTATAGGGGGAAATAACTTTTAAAACTGCGTCCAACTGTGCGTCCGTCAATCGCGGTCTTGCGGGAGACTTGTTTCCTTTCATCAAAGAAAATAGTTGTTCACACTTATAGGTACTTCTAAACATTAACAGGGTTTTACAGGCAAATTTTCTCATTTCTTGGTACTGAACAGGCAAGTACTTATAAAATTCGAATGTACCAACACTATCAAATTTTTGTTTTAAATGGGTCTGACACTGAATCCCATTTACTTCCATTTGCAAGTGAGGGAGAACTTTATCAATATCGATAGTGAAAAGACCAGTAGATAGAGAAAAAGTGTTTTCTTGGGTCTTAAAATCCTGAAAATGTTTCTCAAATTCTGCCAGAAGGCTTCTTATTTTTTCTGAATATATTTTGTATGATATTGGGACACTTGTGCTTTCCTGATATGCTCTACAAGTCAGAAAATGTGACAGATTATCCTCTGCTAACTGTTTTTCCCACAACATCATCTTACACTTGAAAGCTTTTACATGATCATGCATATCTGTAATAACTTGACGTAGTCCTTGCAATTTCGTTTTTAAATTCGAAGTGTTTTGTGATATCTACCATAAATAAAATATCTTGTAAAAAAGATACAACGCATAATAAGCTGACATCTTATCCTTTTATTTCCATGAAAAGGCGTATTTCTAATTTGAGTTTCCAAAATCGATCGAGTACCATAGAACACGAAAGCCATCGCACCTCTGCATAACATTGTAAACCAGTGTACTCACTTTCTAAATCACGTAAAAATGCAAAAAACTGTCGCTGATTAAGACCTCGTGACCTTATGAAGTTTATTATAATTTTTCTCACTGACTTTAAAACACTTTCCCACTTGATCACTTTTGAGCATAAAACTTCTTGGTGGATTATACAATGAATATGATGAAAATCTGGTTTGTCACTGCTCGTTTCTCTGATCTTTGTCTGTAATATTTTAACGAAGCCATTTTTACTCCAGTCATTGAAGGAGCTCCGTCTGTTGCAACGGAACACAGTTTTGACAAACCTAAATTGTACTTTTGCAGAAGTCCATAAACCGCACTGAAAATATCCTTCCCAGTCGTTGTATCATGCAATGGTACTAATTCCAGTAATTCTTCATACACATTGATATCTGTATCAACCGCACGAAGAAAAACAGCGAGTTGCGCCACACTACACACATCCGTACTTTCGTCACAGGCAATAAAAAATGCAATGAAAGAGTCTGATTTTGTTTTTATCTGATCACTTATATTGGCAGCCAACTCAGCAACTGTTTCAGCGACAGTATTCCGGGAAAAGGACATATTTTGAAATGTCTTCACGCTCTCGGGACTTTACAAGGCACTCTTTTATAAATTCACCTTCAACAAATGGTTTTGAGTGTTTCGCGATCAACTCCGACAGTTCGCAGCTCGCTTGAAGGACAGATTCATTTTCTTGCTTTGGACGTGTAAACGTAAGCTGCTGATCTTTCAACCGTAATTTTAACTTTTCGTTTCTGACCATCCCTGTATACTTGTCAAACATAGTTTTATGAATATCATAGTGACGTTTTATATTATATAATTTTGGGACACCGACTGTACTATTACAAATCAAACAAATAATTTTTGTTTTCACTTCACAGCAAAAAAACTCTAATTTTCACTTTTCTTGAAAGATACGATCCTCATCTACAAGTTTCCTCTTACTTCCACTTGGTTTTGAAAGAGACATGTTAAAAACTCTATCCGAAATAAATAAGTACTTAAGTATTAAGTGTTGTAACAGTAAGTGCGCAACTCAACTCGAAACTCTACCTCAACTGACTCATAACTGACTAAACACTGAATGACTGATCTCAATCAAACACGGCTTATATACGGATTGTGATTTCTCGAGTTCTTTCAGAATTACAGTGACTTTATACAGAGACAGTGGGGACAATAGGGTAACCAATTTTTGATTGGTTCTCCGCGTCACGTGGTCCTGGCGGCCATATTGCTGCAAAAATCGATTTGTTTACTTTTTGCCTAAATGGGTTTCTTATGAGGTTTTTTGTTTTAGTGTATTATTTTATTAGTTTTTGTGATTATTAAAACGAATATCGATAGAAACAGTAAGTTCTAAGCCATTGGCCATATGAATAAATGTGTTTAAGCCTGGTTCACCTGCTTTTCGTTGTAATCAGTGTTTGTGATAAATTTGTAAATGAAAGATTGCAAATTTTAGTATTGTCTAGAACAGTATTTGAAAAAAGTGTTTTTTGTGTAATTTGCTAGTAATCTGTAGTTTGGATTATCAATGTATAGTGCTTTGATCTGTTAAAACTATATAATGTATAAAATTAGCTCTGAGCACATAAGACTAGTATTAATACCTGTTAATGTTAATTAAATGTATTAGTGGATCATCTGTATAAAATTTTGTATATTTTTTATTTAATAAATATCTTTAAAAAGGTATAGTATTAAAATAAATATTTAGAATAATCACTATGGCTTTTATTGATCTTTAATATTTTCTAATTTTATTATATTTACCTACATAATCAGTATTAAGGTCATTATTGAGTGCTGCTACTTGTGAGTAACTGATGCTTTTATTACCTGCTTTGTTACTTGCCGCTTACAGTCTAGTACTACATTCAGAAGTGTATCCAACTTGTGACCTAGGTGACAAGGTGGATACGGTAGTACGGTACTTCTTATTAACTAAAACATCTATGTAGCTATCGACTTTTATTTATTACTCAAACTCAACATATTTATTTAGTTACTTTAACAGAAACAGACTATATACCTAAAACTATCTTAAGAGTCTAACAAATTTCTGACATAAGTAGGTATGATACAGCTTCTTGAAGCACCGTGAACTTGGTAAAGTCATTAGTATTGCTAATTATAAACCTATATAATACATCCTGCAGACTCTCTCTTAGCGGTATCATCAGCTTGAAAATTAAATGTCAATTCAGGGTCAACGATTACACCTAGGTATTTATCTTAATACTCTGTTTTTCCAAAAATATAATTGGATTTGATTTTCCAGCTTACAAGAGACAACACATTTTACACAACACAATTTAAATGGCTCCTTTAAAACTTTTTTAAATCTAATTACGACACAACACCACCAAATTTAAACACTCATTGTGGAAACTGGAAAGTGACTGATAACTAATATTTTGAAAGTGGTTTTATTTATTAAACTGAATTTATGCCACCAAAAACTTTTGCTTCCTTGCTCTGCCAAGTTGAAACTGAACTTAACTCAAGCTCTTTTTAAATTTAAGAACATGTGGCAATTTAACAATAACATAATTTGACGGTAGGGTAGCAAACTAGCAAAACTTTTCATAAACAAGCATTTTGCAATTCACACAGTATTTTCAATATTTGCAATAAAAATTGATACAATAATAACAATAACATGACACATAACCTCACATTTACAGGTGGCCCTGACAGAATTTGTCAGTGTAAAGGCGGGAAATTTAAATTTCGATTTTTTTTTGTGGGCCATATATCTCTTTCTAAACTAAAATTAATTAAAAATTTAATAATTAACCATTTAGCTGATCCAATTTTTTCATATTAATGTGTTAAACTTGATTAATTCAGTCATATTTTGCGAAAAACTATCGATAATATGTGTGCGCCCATTTAAACCTTCAGAAATTTAGCAGCAATATGGCGGATGGGCTCTATTGTCGCCACTGTCTCTGTATAAAGTCACTGTATTCAGAATGTTCAGATAGCGTCATCTGTGTTTTTGCGCGATAGAATTTCATAGAACAAGCACGATAACGTTTGGCTTTAGCTTTTAGGTTGAGTATGTGTAGTTTATTCTCCTAAACATAGATGGCAGTATGTACAATTGAACGGTTTTCAATTTGTTTGCGGGCGGCATTATCTGGATGTTTTCGAAACTGATTTGGGCCGCAGAAAAATGCTCACTGGGTCGCATGTGGCCCGCAGGCCGCGTGTTTGACATGGCTGCCCTAGAATCATAATATGTTACTAATCCACTCAAGAATTGAAATTTTAACACTTTAACTGGTGTCAAGTTAAAATTTTAAAAATATATTACGGAAACACTGTCGCCTCCTCAAGACTCTAAATCGAATGTTATATTTTTTTTATCGAAAACATCAAACATTTTTTTTATCACCCAAAATCCCAAATAGATGTTTTGAAATTTAACCATCAGACTAAAATTATTTTGATAGCTGCCAGATTAGATTTTTTGTTCTAAATTTTTAAGGATCCTGTCTACTACCGAAAACCCCAAATCGATATTTTAAGTCGTTTAAAAGTTGCACTAGAACTTCTAACGGCATTTTTAAAAAATAATTAAAGATTTTATTTATAAACAACAATAGTATATTGCGCAACATATAAGTCAAATGCGGTTCCAAAGGTCACCAACATTATGAATCAAATCAGAAAACACAGTGAATACCAAAATGTTGTGTGATTCTTTTATCGAGCTATTAAATCTCGATGGGCTATTTACAAATATACAGGGAGAAAGAAAATAGTTTTTTTTTATTATATTACGCAATATTATTAAGATAGCCACTTATAATATTATTTTATATATTAAATGCCGAGGGACTAAATAATGAAATTCGCTAAATATGTATTTGGTTAAAATTTTTTGGTTGGCAAAAGCAAAAATATACAAAATGGCAAGCGCCTTAATAAAGTCCATATTAATTCTATTGCGTTTAACTGGCAATGGTATGGCGGCAGTCGTAAAACCTCATGTCCATTTTTCCGTAATATTTCATCTACGGCATATAATGTTGGTTTTTTAATAGCTTTAATTTAATAGTTTCAGCATATTGTGTAAAGGAATTTGTTTTTGTGTTATTAGCCAGTCATAAATATCACTTTTCTTCCAGGATGAAATAGGTTGTTTATTTAAGATTCTTGAATGATAAGATGCATTGTCCAGAATGGTTAAAGATGGAGCATCTAAATTTGGAATCAGTTGTTCTTTTAACCACTTTTCAAACAGTTCACAGTTCATATTATCATGGTAGTCCATACTTTTAGATGTTGAAGAAAACAGTAGGGGAAAAGGAGGCGGTTTTGAACAGGGGCAGTTTTGAACAGCTCAAATTTAAAATCCTTATGTACGTCCCTGATCGCCATCTATCGGTGATTAGATGTACTATCATATTATGTTCAAATAGCCCCCACAAGATGTCTCAAATCTGAGACTTAGAACTGCCATTTTAATTTTTCACGAAATCTGCGGCGTCGGTGGAAAAATCGGTGTCTACAATTTTGCTTAAAATTTTTGTGAAAATAAGTCTGAAAGTTCCCTTTTTTGTATTTGTGTTGTTGCTAGGCGTATTGTGCTTGGTTTCTAGACATAATTTAAGAGGATTTTCAAATATTTGCAATAAGGTAAGCACATTTGTTGTAAGTTAGGTGATGGGGTCGTTCTGAACACTAGGTTTGGGGCGCTTATGAACAGTGTTCAAAACTGCCCCAGTGACGTTAAATAATTTGACTATTTCCCTGATATGCAAAAATATTCAAAATATCGGCGACTATTTACCACTAACCGGGTAAAATGTTGAATGACATGGCATGACATTTTTTTTTATTTGAATTTGATGTAGTTTTTGCCATCAATTTAAAATGTATAAAAAGTAATTTTGTAGTTTCGGAAAATAGTCCATAAAATATCTATAAATAGCCAACAAACTACTTGGCATTCAGATCTGTTGCCTTAATAATATAGCTTTCTTTCTTTTTTATCGGTAATTGATTAAACTTTTTATCAAATACCGATAAAAATAAATTTAAGCTGCTTTTAAGTCAACAAACATTCAGGCAAAACATTCGAGAGATTCATGTCCCAATAGCAGAACCGGGGAGGGGGTGTTTGGGGTTCCATAAGAGTAATAAAAATAAAAGAACTTTTTGTTTTTCTGTTTAGAATATCGTTGGTTATAGAGCTCTAGTATATAAAAGCTTTTGCCACTTATAGATGTTCATTTAACACTGCAGAATGTTAAACACTCCCACCCCACCTACAATTCTTCGCTGGGTGAGCCACGGATAAGCTCTTAAAATATTACAGAATATTTATCAAAGGTAATCTTTCTAGATTTAACAATGGTCAGAAACCGTATCAGAAAAACTGAGGGCCCCAATAAGGAAGATCTAGAGCGAGCGGTGAAGGAAATAATTGAACAGCAACAAGAACTTAGAACAACTGCGAGAAGATACAACATTAATCCATCTACATTGTTTTATAGACTAAAAAATGAGGAGAAAAAACGAATTGCCTTAGAAAATCAACGCGAATTCAAAGACTATAATCAATATTCTTCATTGCAGTCAACTTCTCAGGTCTTCACAACCAACGAGGAACAGCTGCTTGAGAAATATATTCTCAAATGTTCTTGAATGAATTATGGACTTAGCTATAAACAAATTAGGCTACTGGCATACGAGTACGCGAAAAAGTTAGACAAACCTGTATGTAATAAATGGGACGAACAGAAGGAAGCAGGCATCGAGTGGTTAAAAGGTTTTATGAAAAGAAACCCTACGCTTAGTCTCAGAAAACCAGAAAACACTAGTTTGAATAGAGCTTCAAATTTTACGGAGGCAAATGTTAGGGAGTTTTTTAGTAACTATGAGAGAGCACTTTTGAGTAAAAATTTCACACCTGACAATATCTATAATTTAGATGAGACAGGTATAAGCACCGTTTTACCATCACCAAGAGTTGTGGCTAAAAAAGGTATTAGGCAAGTAGGACAAGTAGCATCAGCAGAAAGAGGCACTTCTATTACAATGTGTGGCATAATAAATGCAACTGGAAACTCAATTCCGCCAGTTTTTGTTTTCCCTAGAGCCAACTTTAAAAATCAGTGGCTAAAAGATGCTCCTCCTGGCAGTTTAGGATTAGCAAATTCTCCTCGCAGTGGATGGATGACTAAAGAGCTTTTTGTGAAAGTTCTTCAACATATTGTAAAATTTACTAGATGCAGTAAAGAAAACCCTATTTTAATTCTAATGGACAATCATGAAACCCATTGTTGCTTGGAAGCAGTTTGTTATGCTAAAGATAATGGTGTTGTTTTAGTCACTTTTCCCCCTCATACCTCTCACAGACTTCAGCCACTTGATGTGGCTGTATATTCGCCTTTTAAAACTAAACTGGCAGTTGCCATTAATGATTGGATGTTATCAAATGCTGGGTGCAGAGTAACAATTGAAGATCTTCCAGGACTAGTTAATAAAGCTTACTTGGCATCTTTTACATTGAAAAATATTACTGAGGCTTTTAAAAAGCCAGGTATATGGCCTCTGAACAAATTAGTTTTTACAGAAGAAGATTTTAATGCATCTTTGGTAATAAGTGACAAAACTCCTCTATCTAGCCTACCCACAGAAAATACAAATCCAATGTCTTCTGATTTACCTTCCACTTCTCATTGTCAAGTTCAGGATTTCCCATCAACTGCAAATATTTCGGTACAACGTCAAGGCGAGTTATCTCCAGAAAATATTTATAAAACTTCACCTAAGAAACCCAGCAACCATCTACTTTCTCCAGAAGATATCAGGCAATTTCCATCTAAGCCTGTGAACATGAAAACCGGACGTATCAGAAAAAAAGTCACATCGCGAGTCTTAACTGAAACTTCAGAGAAAAATAAAATAGAAGAGGAAACGTTGGTTAGGTTAGAAAAGAAAAAGCAAACGGAGTTAAGAAAAAAGGTATTGAAGAACGAAAGTTGAAAAGAGCTGGGACTATCAGAAGAAAAGAAAGTAGGGGTGAAAAAAAATAAGAAAATTCGTGCTAATAGTTCTGACAGTGAGAGTTGCAGTGAAAGTGAAATTCCATATGCTGATTCAAGTGATTCTGAAACATTTTCGGAGTTTGAGAATCAAGAAAGTAGTAGAAAAGCATTCAATGTTCTGGACTATGTCGTAGTTGAATTTAAAACCAAAAAAAGCGTCAAACACTATATTGGACAAATAACCGATAATTTCGGGTTTTCAGAATTTCATATTAAATTCATGAGGAAACAGGGAGAAGGAAATAAGTTTATTTTTCCTATCATTCCAGATACGTCAGTGGTAGATATTAATGATATTGTTTTAAAATTGCTTGTTCCTTGTATTCCTTCTTCCAATACATTTACATCACGTACAACAGAAATGTCATATTTTGATGCAGACCTTTCTAGTTTTAATTTATGCTAATAAAATTAGTTTTAAGATATTTATGACTTTTTTGAGAGTTGTTCAAAACTGTCCCAAAATGTATTCAAAACCACCCCACCATTGGGGCAGTTCTGAACAGGTTAGGAATATATCTTATTTTGTATTTTTCGCAATAAAAACTTAAACTAAGACAATAGATTTGCTTTAATTATCACAGGGTAATAATGTACTTTAAGTGGGGCCACTTATTTCTAAGAATAATAATTTGAAAAATTTATTAAAAACATAAAATTATTTTTTGTTCAAAACCGCCCCCTTCTCCCCTAAACTGGCACCTGGGAGAAATCCTGTTGAAGAACCTGCATGCAAAATGATGAACTGTTTTCCCGTCCCACATCCCTTTTTTCACTTGACACTTTTTACAGACTCATCCTGCCAAGATTTCGAACCACTTCCATTACAAAATATCCAAGTCTCGTCTAAAAATACCACTTTTCTAAATTTTGAATTAACATTTTCCGTGTATTTCTTTAAAAACTGGATACGCTGATTTGCTATATGTGGCAACTCGCATAAAAATCTTCTATTACAGTCCTTTTTATATCGAAATATGTCTAGATTTTTTAAAGTTATATTTGTTTTTGATGTGTATAAATCGTACATTGCATTACAAACATCCATTTTTCCATTGTCACTTAAGTCTTCTGTCTTTGGATTTTTTCGTGTACATTTCTTAATCTTCTTCGATAGTAAATTATGCTTTTTTTCATGCACAATTTTCTGCACAGTCCTTATACCGATTCCCAGAGCTTTTGCTACTGTCTCCTGAATATTGGCCGGTGAATTTTAATTTTCGTGATATTTTATTAGATTTAATACCATTTTTTTCGCTTGTGGATGCAAAAAACCCGAAAATTGTTTCCTACTACTCACTTTGTCACTGACTTGTCAATTTGACTTTGAAGTGACATCGCTCAAAGATTTTTGCAACTGCTGGTATTTATATGTTTATCCTCTTTTTTCATATGAAAATATCATAGGTCTATGTAATTCATCTTCCGCATTTTATGCGGAGGATATGATTACACGTAATAAAAGAAAAATAAACTTAAAAAGTTTGTCGTTGATAAATCGTACGACCCGCACGATAACACTGCTTTTGACTATACACATTTTATACTTTTTTTTCATATGAAAATATCATAGATCTATCTAATTCATCTTCCGGATTTTATGCGGAGGATATGATAACACGTAATAAAAGAAAAACAAACTTAAAAAGTTTGTCGTTAATAAATCGTATGCCCGCACGATAACACTGCTTTTGACTATATACATTTTATACGAATAGAAGTTTGGTGTCAATAGCCGAAGTCTATTAGAACTTCACCTAAGCTGGCGATTGTACGCCAGCGCTCTTCAACAATAATTCTTGTCCCTGATTAGATGGATGGATGCAAATAAATGTGCGTTAAAGAGGTGCACAACTTAGTGGGATTCGACACCATCTTTCTACTTTTAAATTTTTAATTATTTTATAGCAATAATATTTATCTAGAGTACATAATGCTTTCCAAATCCGCTGTTTGGATAGATTTGTAATGCGCATCTAAGAGATTTATTAATACCAACGACCAAGTTCAAATTCCGCGAAAACTAGGCCAAGCCATTGTGGCAGATTTCCTGAATGAATACGGCACAAAGCGCTCTGGGAGATTTAATGGCATGTTGGAGTCGTTTAGCGGAGAGGTTTTTAAGGGATTAGGAGTTTAAAATAATAAATTTTAACGGGAATACTGTCGAAATAGATAAAAGGTAAAATATATGTTATTGTTGCTTTTTGACCCATAGATTTGCGTTTTTTCTGTGCTGGCAACAAGCAATGGCTACAATACAATTCTTTACTTCTTCTATTGAAAAAATGTAAACGATGTCTACTTTTCATTTAGATATCAAAATATTCATTATACTTAATTACATAAAACCAACAATTTTAGTGTATACATACAAGTTCCGCGAACTTGTATGTATTTGGATGTCTGTCGAAAATATTCCGCTCTTCGCCCAGCAAATGTTGGACATTGGCGGCTTTTTTAAAAAAACATGAAATTTAAATGTACAAGAAATCCAATCGGAATTAATTCCTTTGGAAAAATGTCTGCTACTATAGCAAGCACTCTTTCGAAAAAAAAAAACCAAAGCTTACCTCATTGAATTGCTTTAATGATTTTTATAATAGATAAGTCTCATTAAAAAATTTTTTATTTGTTTCGGGTGTCATGTTCCAGCTGCTAGCATAGAATTTGAAGATCATTTTATAGGGGAACGAACTGTCTGACAGTCCGTTAAAATTAATTAGTTTGGTTACGTATTAGATTAAAGTTATACATCTTCTATTTTTACTACACTTTAATTACTATATTAGTTCAGTACACTTTTTGTTTAACTTAATTTATTTTGTTTGTCTAACGATAACAGAATATAGTTTAAGGTCGCATAATTTTAATTTCAATTATATCGAAATTATTCATCTCGTATATGTAATGTTTATTTCCTTATTGTTTAGTTCACCTGGATTTATTAACCGCTTTACGGTCATGTTATGTCCTAACTAATATTATATTTACAATTTATGTATTTGCATTGACCTATCAAAAAATATGATTTTTTTTCGATTAATATTTCGTGTTTTAATTGTTTTGTTTTTCTTCTTTTATGATAAATTTCGCTTTGTCTATAAAATGTAACAATTTTGCTGGGTCAATAAAGCATACTTTTGTTTGTTGTTTGTTTGATTTCGGCAACTTTACAAATTCGATCCCCTATACTGGGCATTGTTGCCTTGGAAAATAAGAACTCTATTCTCCGAAAACTGCTTACAGTGCAAACAACATCAGCAAATGCTGCCTCAACATCTACTGGGAATGCGATTGTTTCTTTTCAATACTCCTCAACCACGGAGGGTGGGAGATCTGTGGAAGGAATCTAGATATCTAAAACACTAAGCAAGATTTTTCAGCAAGTTATTTTGAGAGTTGTACTGCACCAATTTACATGATTTTTGTTTTAATTGATTGTCTGGGTACCGAGACCTTTTAACACTATTTTTTCTATACAAAATTTTTTTTCTGCAATAACATTTCCGGACGATGTAGTGAATGCGCCCCATGTTCATATAATTCCACTGGAATCTTATCGCGCCATCTGACGAGTAAGGCAGAACAAAGTCTGCTAAGCCAGCTTTTTCAAGTTGTTTAAATTGTTCTATTAATATTAATGTTAATAAACAAAATATAAATGTTTTTTTGACGTTTGTTTTGGAAATTTGACATTTCACTTTTAACAATAGTGCCCTAAACTTAAAGTAACATGTTTAAGGCTAGTAGGGCGAGTTAAAAATTGCATTTATAACACGTTTGTAGAACGATGGATTTTTATTATTTATAAATTATTATCTTGAACAGTCTTTTAAGAGTCCGTATTTGTAATATTTCTCGAAATTAGTTTGAAAACTGTCCGATCTTGCAAATATAAGCTAATAATTTAATCTAAATAAAATGTGGGAGTTTTAGAATAAAACAAATACCCAAAAAGAAAATATATGATAATCTGTCAATCTGTGTACAGGTTGTCCCATTCTGGGTAATTTTGCGGGGTATCTCAATTTTCTGAAATTAAATGCATAATTTAATAGTGGGCTTTGGCTATTGTTTATGATAACAAACAAAAATAAATTGGATCGACTTTTTGTTTATAAAGCAGTTTATAAACGTTCTTTTGGTATTTTTATATATATATATATATATATATATATATATATATATATATATATATATATATATATATATATATATATATATATATATATATATATATATATATATATATATATATATATATATATATATATATATATATATATATATATATATATATATATATATATATATATATATCAATGTCTTCGAATAATGGCAGCGTATGAAAGTTATGAAAAATATGAGATGCTGGCATGTTTTATACAGAGTAATGAAAATTCTGAAGAAGACTCGGAATTATATTTTCAAAGATAAGTAAGCTATTATTGCTACGAAAATCTGTATTATCATTATAAGTTTTCGCTTATTAGATATCCAGAAAGAAGGGAACCGTTGTTTGAGATATTTGCTCGTTTAAAAGTTTTAAATTTAGTTGGGCACGGATCATTTGTTCACCCGCGTCCTAAGACATACAAGGAAGAGAACAGGGAAAGAAAAGAGATAGATGTTTTGGGATATATATAGAAGCCAAATTTTCGTCCTCATATAAAAGAATTGTGAAGGAAATTGGTGACCCAAAAACTGACAGTCAGAGGATCTTAAAGAAATATAAGTATCATGAATACAAATTTAATACAATGCAACATTTGCATCCTGGCAATGCCGAGCACTGTTTTGCCACTGGTATTTGCAACAAATCGATGCTAAAGATTTATTTGGCAGATTTGTTATCTGGTCAGACGAATGCTGTTGTTCAAGTGCGGGAATTTTTATTCGTCACAATGCCAGGAGCTGGAATAATTAAAATCAGCATTTAATGGTTTTTGAAGGAGGTCTTACAGCACGTAAATACCTAGAAATCCTTGAGGAAGTTATTCCAGAACTGCTCGAAAATATTCCATTAGCCCAATATAATGCTGATTACGTACAGCAAGATGGTGTCCCAAGTCACAACTCTTAAGGGAATTTCTTAATAATAACTTTCCTCAAAGATGGATAGGTATCAAGGGACCTGTTAAAGTGCGAGACACGAAAGAAAGCGGAAAGTAAAATTTGTGTACGCAAATACATTTTATGTTATTTTATTTGTTGTAATGGTTTGCCGCTTCACCTATAAAGTGCGCCAGCTAAGCGGTACGGAAAATTAATCCAGGATTTAGTAAATGTTGCATTGGTCCACTTGTAATTGGGATGTGCCTAGAGTCTCTATGCTCTTGACGCTAGAAGGTTCTAGCTGTTTCCAGTGGCGCCTATACATTTCGAGCATTTGTTTTCATTTCTATATAAATGCGTTGCGTTGAATTATTATTTCGAAGTAATGATGGCGAGAAAAAGAGGAAAAAGAATTCGAAGCGGTGCACGTAAAGCGAGCGTTATAGAGGTCTGTACTAGAGAAGCTGAAAATAATAGTTTGACTATTCCAATTCAAAATCGAACAGAACGTGCTGCATTTTACACTGGTGTTTCGGAAAGTAGTGTAAGAAAAATTCAAAGAGAACATAATGATCGCTCATGATCTACTTCACCTTTAAAACTTCGTGGTAAAAAAGACCCCGATTATCATACAAAGATAAAATTGAGAATGGTGATTTTCAAGTAATTCGACGAACAATAGAGGATTTTTATATAAACTTGAAGAAGGTTCCGACCTGCAAACCGCTACTTCGTGCTGTAAAGAACAAAATAGATGTTCCGTACGGGTATAAAACCTTAAATCGGCTTTTACGATCAAATGGTTTTGTTTGGCGCAAGTGCAAAAATAAACGAAAATTGCTCATTGAGAGACCAAATGTTTTTCGCTGTCGTATGAAATATCTATCAACTATAAGGCAATGGCAAGAAAGACGCAATATTGTGTATCTAGAGGAGACCTGGGTAGATAATGATGTGACAGTGAACAAATGCTGGCAAAGTGAAAGTGTTACAGGTGTTGTTCAGGGAATCCGCTCTAGTAGTCGCTTTATTATAGTTCATGCTGGTTCAGAAGACGGATTTGTTCCAGGTGCTGCTTTAGTTTTTCGCTCGGGACTAACAACTGGAGACTATCATGGACAGATGAATAGAGATAATTTTGAAAAGTAGTTCCTCGAGAAGCTTCTACCTAACATTCCTCCCAAATCAGTCCTGGTAATGGATAATGCGTGTTATCATTCTCACGTAGAAGATAAAGTGCCAACTAAATACTCTATAAAAGCTCATATGACATCGTGGCTTAAATCGAACAATCTTGTGTGTGATCCAACATGGAGAAAACATCAATTATACGAAGTAATATCAGTCAACAAGCCTAGAGAAAAAAAGTATAAAATTGACGGTCTTTTACGTAACGTCGGTCATACACCTTTAAGGCTGCCTCCATACATGTGCGACCTCAACCTTATTGAACTTGCATGGGTAGGAGTAAAAAAATATATTCGAGAGCGCAACACCGGTGAACTTTCAATTAAAGATTTAAATAAACTAATATTAGAACCGATTGACTCAATATAAGTATACTGCGCAAAACAGTTAACGCAACGCCTAAAATTTCATCTAACTTTGAATGGAAATTTCTCGAGAATGGTTGATCCGATTTTGATGAAGTTTGTATCGAAATTTAGGTTAATTCCTCGTGAATATTCTTTTGATATTGAAATTCAATGTTACTTTGTTCTAGGCAATAATACAGGGTGAAAAAGAAAGACATGTTTTATTTACCAAAGTTTAAAACACCCTGTAGAATAAATCAGATAGATTCAAGAGATCTAACCAAAAGAATGTTGTAGCCCAGTATGTTTCCAACAAATCGTTTTTTTATTCGCTTCAATAGCACAATTTTTGCCTGAGTTACAGGACTTATTGAAAAGTACTGCATTTACTGTGTTTTAAATGAATTTACCAGTTCATGTTTGAATTGATTCTGTTGAAGACGTTTGTAATTTGTAGCTTGGTTGTGAAGATTTTTTATTTGGATCACTAAAATTCAATATTAGTTTTGTTCAGTCAATAATACAGGGTGCAACGAAAAATAAATTATACTGTATTTTAAATTATGAACGCATCGGTTACCGGATATTTGAACATGGCGCTATTCTACATTTTAGTTTAGTTATACGAAAATTTCTTCGTGATATCAAGGGCCAGGATCGGTTTAGTTTTGTCAATAATACAGGGAGTTAGAAAAAAATGTTTTAATAGGTAAGATTAAGATATGAACACGACAGTCAAAAAAAAACAAAACACTAAGAACTAAAACGAACAAAAATAAATTTTCGTATTTCCCCCTCTGTTTCTTATGACTGCTTCGCACCTTCTATTCATGCTTAATATTAAATTTCGTATGAGTACCTCATCCAGCCCATTCCAAGTATCGATGAGTAGCTCACCCAGCTCTTCCACGTTATTTGGCTGTCTTTCATTAGCCCTTAATCTCCTGCCCAATAAGTCCCAAACATGTTCGATTGGGTTCAGGTCCGGACTACGTGCAGGCCATTGCATGATATCGATCCCAACATTATTAACGTAATTTTGCACTACACGTGCTGTATGGGGACGAGCGTTGTCATGCATTAATAAAAACTCCGCTCCAACATTATGTGCAAATGGCCTCACGTGATTGTCCAGTATTTCGTTGATATATTGATCCGCATTCAAATTCCCATCCACAATAACTAACTCCGTACGACCAGGACCCCTCAAAGATACCCCTCCCCAAACCATTACTGATCCCCCACCAAACATTACGGTATTAACAAAATTCCCCTGTACCTAGCGTTTATTTGGTCTACGATACACACGGACCCGTCTATCGCAATTAAAAAGACAGAATCTCGATTCATCTGTCCACAGCACTCTCGACCAATCAGCTTCCCCCCAGTTCATACGTTCGTTAGCCCATTCTAGCCTGGCTCTCCGATGTGTTGCTGTTAACGCAGGACCTCGTGCAGGAACACGTGGTCTCAAATTTCCTTCCCTCAACGATTCCGCACTGTTTGAGTGCTTACCTGAGGACCATTCGCGTGTTGAATTTCCTGCCTCAGAAACCTGGCCGTCACGAAACGTTGTCGTAAAGCAGACAACCGCAGATACCGGTCTTCACGCTCACTGGTAACACGCTGTCGACCTTGTCCAATCCGTCTGGAATGATCATCGGTCTCCATGTGTCTCTGTATGACTCTATGTACAGTTGATTTATGAACATTCAATCGTTCCGCTATCCTGCTATAGTTCCAGCCTTCATCTCTAAGAGTTCTTGCAATTACACACTCGTCGCGGGTAAAATTTGTAGTTTGTCTTGGCATGACTGTACACAATAAGAAGAAAAATTTAAAACCGAACTGAAACTGACGCCTAAATGTCAATCTGGTATAAGTTGTGTTCTCTTGTTACCGGGCAACGTCTTCAACAGAATCAATTCAAACATGAACTGGTAAATTCATTTAAAACACAGTAAATGCAGTACTTTTCAATAAGTCCTGTAACTCAGGCAAAAATTGTGCTATTGAAGCGAATAAAAAAACGATTTGTTGGAAACATATTGGGCTACAACATTCTTTTGGTTACATCTCTTGAATCCATCTGATTTATTCTACAGGGTGTTTTAAACTTTGGTAAATAAAACATGTCTTTCTTTTTCACCCTGTATTATTGCCTAGAACAAAGTAACATTGAATTTTAATATCAAAAGAATATTCACGAGGAATTAACCTTAATTTCGATAAAAACTTCATCAAAATCGGATCAACCATTCTCGAGAAATTTCCATTCCAAGTTAGACGAAATTTTAGGCGTTGCGTTAATTGTTTTGCGCAGTGTAGATGGCAAAATTGAAACGGTTATTGATGATTTAGTTAACAAACTGGGATCTTCAAGTAGTGACGACGAAACCTCATCATTTTCAGAGGAAGCCAACGATTTAGAAGGAATCGAACCATTAGAATCACAGCCGTCAACCGCAAAAATGGCTTAGTTTTTTTTTCATATATTTTGTAGAATTGTTTATAAAATAGCTGTCAATAAACTGCTTTAAAATAATTAATTTTCTGTTCAATACCGGGTGTCAAAAAATGAGTTGTAATGTAGTTATAGTAGGGGAGCCAGCACTGATTCCAGTGAACAAGATCTATCAAAATTTTAACTTATGCAGTTCGACTTTGGGCTATTCGGGTATGCCAAAAGTGACCGTTTTTTTCCGTCTGTGATATTACTTTGTACAGGGGCCGTCATTGTGAAGTACTATACCGGGCGTTTCCTAATTGCGTGCTAATGTTAAGGGGGTGATTCTTGGACCTTTTTAAGAAAAAAGTATAATATAAAAGTCTTAACTTTGGAAATACAGGGTTTTAAAAAAACTTTTTTTTTTTTTAAATCCTAATTCTGATGCTATTATAGATAAATAACTGTGTGAAATTTGAGACACGTCTTTTATGCATAAAAGGGCATTTTTTATTAACAACAATCAATTTTTGAAATTTCTACCGGTGGCGTGCATATGTAACTAACCTGGATAAAACCGTATGCTCCTTAATGCATAGAAGACGTGTATCAAATTTCATACAGTTATCTGAAACAGCATCAGAATTGGGATGAAAAAAAATTTTTCTTTTTAAACATTTACCATCCTGTATCTCAAAAGTTAAGACTCTTAGGAGATAAAAACACCCCCTTTAACATCAGCACGCAATTAGGAAACGCCCTGTATAGTACTTCACAATAACGGCCCCTGTATAAAGTAATATGACAAACGGAGACAGCCGGCCACTTTTGGCATACCCGAGTGGCCCAAAGTCGAACTGCATAAATTAAAATTTTGATAAATCCCGTTCACTGGATCTGATGCTGGCTGCCCTTGTAAAATCTGGACTTGTAAATCGTGTATCACTATACTGGGTGGTCCAATAATAGTGGACATAGGCAGTAGCCCGGGAACCGTTAATGACAGAACTCAAGAAAAAATATATTTATAGGTAAATCGATCAAGAAAAATTAAAATTAAATCATTTTAAAATTCGAAAGTTTGCCGTTTTTGCAACACAAAAGAGATATAGAAGTGCGGTACACCAAAGAAAACAAACAAATATAGATAAAGGTTCATTAAGCATAGTTCAATTTTTTAATTATCTGAAGTGCGTATAGTCAAAAAGGAGTGCCATATTATTTAAAGAACTACGGGACACCACTGGTTTAAAGAGATTTCTTGGCCGACTTTCCTCCCCGATCTTCAGATCTCTCAATTTTAGAATGTTTTGGGGCTATATACAAAATGAATTATATAAAACACGATATGATGGCATAGCAGAAGTTCAAGAGGTAATTCATTTAGCCTTTCAAAATCTGCAAATGAGACCAATGGTTTTTTTTTAACGCTATTCAAAAAATTACAAAAATGTGCTAATTTTGCATTAGAAAATAATGGTCATCAATTTAAATATCACCTTTAAAAATGTGTTTCTTCTTAATGTCACTTTTTGGTGTTTGTTATATTGTTATTTTATGTTATAAAACTGTTGTTAATAGATATTTTTATATAAGAAGATATATGCAATATGTTTGTTAATGTTATTCATGGCGTAATATTAAATTATGGATTTAATTTCAGAAAATTGTCATTTATTTGCGTGTTTCGGAGAAAAAGTGCATACTATTATATGTTTTTTAAAAGGTAAAAAAAGACAAATCGTATAGTCTATAAATATAGAGGGTGTTCCATTTAAAAAAAATAGAGTAGGGTCCGATAACTTTTGTACTTGACCCTGTATACTAATTCCGAAGGTGAAATTGAATTCTATGGGAAAAGCTATATAAGAAGGAGTTTTCACATTTTCGATAAGTTGTCTGATAGTTGATATACGAGGGGTGCCTGAAAATGCAACATTTTTAATTTAGCCCTGTATCTTAAAAACTAAAAGGGCTATGATAATTTTGTTAACGGCATCTTCCTATCTATAAAAATAACAGAGATACCCCGCAAAAATACCCAAAACGGGACACCCTGTGGAATAAATATTTTATTTGAGAATACATTTCTTACCTTTATATCGCTCATGTTAGCAGATATTGGAGAATAAGAAACAATAACAGTTCAACTATAACAATTAAAGATTTTCACAAGTGCATTTATATGATGTTCGGGTATATAATTAGAGTTAGCACGTATTAAATAGGCGAGGCATAGTTTCACCTATTACGAGTTATTAAATAGCACCTCAAAGCAGGTCTGGAGTTTAGGTTATATGTAACAAAAGTGGTAACGCGCGCCGTTGTTGGCCAAACTTTTTGCAAAACACTACGCCACGAATTCCACTAGAAAATTTCTCATGCAATTAATATTAAAGAAGACTCACCTTGGAATTCGAAAGATTTGTTCCACTAATTGTATAAATACCAGCAGTTGCAAAAATCTTTGAGCGATGTCACTTCAAAATCAAATTGACAAGTCAGTGACAAAATGAGTAATAGAAAACGGGTTTTTTGCATCCACAAGCAAAAAAAATGGTATTAAATCTAATAAAATATTACGAAAATGAAAGTTCACCGGCTAATATCCAGGAGACAGAAGCAGGGTTGCGACGATTTAAATCAAATGATTTAAATCATGATTTAAATCATGATTTAAATCAACTGATTTTTTCAATTTTAATCGTGATTTAAATCAAATTATAAATTCGTGTAAAAACAAGTCGCCGAAGCAAGAATCTCATCAGGAAATTCAAACCAAAAAAAGATAGATACTTTATTCAAAAACCATGTGCCAAGTGTACAATTTTGGATCACATTTCACACTTACATTATGTAATCAGTCAAAGTCCAACGTAAATATTCCTAAATCAAAAAACTTAAGCAAACAAACAGTTTACAACAAAAAACAGCTTGTAGATTAAATATACATCTACATAATATTAGGAATGAATAATAAAAACAAACAAGAATTATTAAAGAATTCATAAATATAATAAAATACCTATGTATTTAGGAATTGTAATACTTATACAGGAAAACTAATTTAGCAGCTTTGTCGGTCCCCAAGCGATTTCTAAGTTTGGAATGTACTAAACCAAATGTCGAAAACACTCTTTCGACAGATGCTGAAGAAGCTGTAGCAGACAACAATTGCTTAATGACAGGCAATACCTTTTGAATAGCATCGACATTCTGTTGGGATTTCCACCAATCTAAAGCTTTAGAAGTTTTGAGAATTTCTTCATCAAACATTATGTAGGTGAAAGGATCTGATTTTGCCAAAAACTTAATTATTAGTGGCAAGAACCCATTGGGAAGTAATTCTTTTGCAACTTTCAGAGCACAACTCTTTTCGTTTTCTGTTAGACCTAACAGATGTTGCGGTTTTGTGGGATCTAGAAGATACGCTAGCAGATGATATGGAGTGATGCATTGTTCGTATCGGTTTCTAAATTTTTTTATTTGAATTAAGGTGAAATTTCTCTCCTCAAACTCCGATTCGAGGTTTTTAAATTCTTGCACGACATCAGAAAGGGTCGCATCTGTTCTTTGAAGTCTATCAATGGCCACCGAAATAGGCTTCAGAATCTCTAAATAGTGTTCGGCAGATCTTTTCAAATAGATATTTGAAATTTTTTCCCTCACTATGGCATCGATTTCTTCCTTATGCTCTTCGCTAATTTTCAGAAGTGTTGGCCACGATTCAATGAAAACTTGTAAGCAGTCAGCCAGTGAATTCCACCTCACGTCATTAGGTAGAACAAATTTTTTTCCACCTTCTTTTGCGTATGTCACAGAAGCAAAGTGATTGTTTCGGAAATACTTCACTATAAACACAACATGCTCCTTGATATCTTGAACCTCCAAATCTTTACAAAGTAAATTTAAAATGTGAGCAGCGCAACCATATGTAATAACGCTCATTTCAATGGATTCTTGTATTTTATTTCTCATGGCGTTCATATTGGCTGCATTATCGGTAACAATGCTACTCACAACACAGTTTTGGTCCGTTTTCAGGGCTTGAATCAAACTTATGACAAGTTCTGTCAAATACACAGAAGTATGAGGCTTTCCAGACGTATCTATTGTGTCTATCAAAAAAGATTTCCCATTTTCTGTAGTAACTGTAGCACAAATTATTGGTTCATTATGCACATTTGACCAACCATCCAATGACAAACAAACTGAACTTCCTGATAAAGATTTAAAACATTGACTTCTTTCTTCATTATATACTTCAGTGAGCAGGCGGTTGGACACATCATGTCGAGAAGGAGGCACATATCCAGGGCGTAAACACGCTATTGCTTTTTTAACTTCTGGTTGTTCAATGCATGTGAAACTACTGTTCGTAGCATAAATAGCCCTAGCAATTTGTTTATCTATTTCTTCTTTATCTGACTTGCTTGTCCGTATAACAAAAGAAGATAAAGTTCCAGCAGTCAAGTTAGATGTTCCTTTTCTTTTTTTACTGAATGGTTTTGGAGATAAGAGCGATTGGGACATATTATCGTCAACTTGTGAGTCTTGTAGCAAGTTCATATATGAGGTAGAGCTGCTACTCATACTTGGCTGTTGTACCTGCAATAACATAACATAATATAGTTCCTCGTTTCAAAAATTAAAAATAAACTAAACACTAAACACTCTAAACAGTTACGATAAATATTTTTCAACAAAATATATTTGTTTTTTAAGCATATTCATTATTTACTTATCGCATTTATAGTAAAAAAATTAGAAAATTAATTATTTTCTCTATCACACATTACGCAAATAATGAGCCCGCAGGGCGGCAGTTACCACCCTTCCACTAAAGGACATATATTTATTTTGGTCTAACATATTTAAAATTCCCAATATCCTTAACTTTTTTCGATCAGTTTATATGAAATTCAATTAGATATAGAAACAAAAATGAAACAGGACGCCCATGACAAAATGACTTACGATATAATAAATCAAATAATACTGGTAAACTGTACTTACATTTAAATCTAGTCCTGAACAAGTACTAGCAGTACTGGCACTATCACTAACAATACTAACATCAGTAACATCCGTATCTACTAGAACTGCTCCCGTTTTCTGACATGCCTCAAAGTGTCTCTTCATCCGTTCAGCTATTCCTTGTAATTCAAATTTGCATTTTTTACAGGTCGCTCTGCTTCCCGTTTTTCCGTCTGATTTATTAGATTTCTCGATAAAATATTGCCAAATAGGGTCTTTTTTTCTACCACCACTTCGGGACATTTTGAAAACACAATACAATAAAAAAATTTCTTATGGGCCGACTTGCCGACTATAAGAAGAATGAATTCGTCTCCCGTGAACCGCACATTATAAAGACGAACGAATTTTCTTGTCCCGACAGGAATATTTTCTTGTTTCGACAGGGAAATTTTCACGTTAACACAAGTTTTTTGGTACGTCACGTCACCGAGACGAGTTTCTAATTGTCTGAACAGCAAATTAATATACAAATACAGGAAAATAATAACATTATTGCCATATTTAAGGAAAAAATCAGTACAAACTGATTTAAATCAAAAAAATCAAGATTTAATCAAAAAAATCTGATTTTTTGATTTTTTCAAAAAAATCGTGATTTTTTCCAACTCTGGACAGTAGCAAAAGCTCTGGGAATCGGTATAAGGACTGTGCAGAAAATTGTGCATGAAAAAAAGCATAATTTACTACTGAAGAAGATTAAGAAATGTACACGAAAAAAGCCAAAAACAGAAGACTTAAGTGATAATGTAAAAATGGATGTTCGTAATGCAATTATACATATTAAAAACTAATATAACCCTTCAAGTTTTAAAAGAAGCTTTAAAAAATCGAGGCCTATTGGAAATTGGACTAAAATCGTTGTCAAAATTAATAAAAATGTTGGGTTTTCGATATAAAAGGACTGTAATCGAAAAAATTTTTTATAGCAAGTCAGCGTATCCAGTTTTTAGAGAAATACACGGAAAATGTTAATTCAAAATTTAGAAAAGTGGTAGGGGAAGTATGGACAAAATGACACATAAGGACAAAATGACATACAACCTGTATTTCATAATTCGCGCTATTTACCGCTCCACTGTGTATGTCACGTGCTCCAAACGGTTCCTGGATAAGCTGCGAAGAGCGTAATATTAAAAGTTCAGTTAGACCGACGCAGTCGTATAGTGAAGGTGTACCGGGCTAAAAAAAATTTCCACGTGTGATTCTGTTTTCTTATTTTCGGTAAGTTTTGGATTTTCACTCAACTCATTTTGCTTTAAATCAATTCTTTATAGTGTATGGAATGACATGGCTTGATTACTTTCGTAATGACATAGTGCTCATTCAATTTATATAGACCAAAAATATGATTATGTTTATTTGCTTACAGACCATTACTGCCAGAATGCCGCGCAACTATAAAAGAACATCTAATCGACAATCCTGGAGCGACGTGTCAATGAAAAATGCAATTGAGGCTGTTCTGCAAAATAAAATGTGTTGGCTTTTAGCCTCCAAAACGTTTGGTGTCCCTCAGGCGACTCTGAGAAGACACGCGTTAGGAAAAAACAAAACATTAAATCCAACTGGTAAAGGACTAGGAAGGTACAAACCTACTTTTCCTCTAGAAATTGAAAGGCAGCTCGTTAATCATTTAAAATTATTAGAAACACGACTTTTTGGTTTGACTCGTAAAGACGTTCAGAAGTTAGCATTTCAGTTAGCCGAACAAAATAAATTTTCCCATATTTTCAATGCAGAAAAACAAAGAGCTGGACAGGAATGGTTAACTGGGTTTTTAAAAAGGAATAAAGATATTTCCCTACGTAAACCAGAACCGACTTCAGCGGCTAGGGCCCAGGCTTTCAATAAGCCTCAAGTTGAAAAATTCTTTAAGGTTTATCAAGATTTGTTGAATACTCACGACTTTTCACCCAATAGGATTTATAATGTAGATGAGTCCGGTCTGTCTACTGTTTAGAAACTACAGAAAATTTTGGCAACAACTGGCCGGAAGCAAATCGGCTGCTTAACAAGTGCTGAGCGAGGATCTCATGTCACCGTTGTGTGCTGCATGAATGCAACCGGCTCATACATACCTCCATGTTTAATATTCCCTAGAAAGAATTTTAAAAATGAGCTTTTGGATGGGGTCCCAACTGGCACTCTTGGAATTGCACAAGAGTCGGGCTGGATGACCACGTATGTGTTTTTCAAATGGTTGAAGCATTTTCAAACCTATGCGAAGGCTAGTGTTGATGAAAAAGTGCTTCTCGTCGTCGATGGTCATGCTAGTCACAAAGGATTTGAATCGTTGTCATACGCTAAAGAGAATGGTATAATCGTATTATGTCTGCCACCTCATTGCATCCATCGGATGCAACCTTTGGATGTATGTTTTTATAGACCATTAAAAACCTATTTCAATCAGGAAATATCAAAATGGTTAAAGATTCATCCAGGTCGCGTAGTTACTCATCTACAAATTGGCTATTTATTTAATGAGGCCTATGGCAAAGCTGCTACTGTGCAAAATGCATGCCAAGGATTTAAAAACACTGGTCTCTGGCCTGTTGCCCCTGATATCTTTCCAGATTATATGTTTGCTGAGACAACCAATGTTCCAATAATGCCTCCTGAATCTGCGCCCACACAGGTAACAGAAAATCCAAGTTCTAAAAATAACGAAATTGCCTCTACCGTACCAGATGAAAGCACGAATAGTCAAGAGAATCCTGGACCATCAACAGATTCATTTTCTGAAAGTGCACCCATCATACCATATGAAATATCTCGAGGTGAGGAAAATCCTGAACCATCAACAAGTTCTTTGCTCGTTCCGATTGAAATGTTATCTCCTATTCCGCAAGGAAATTTAGTCAGAGGACAGGGGAAGAGAAAACCAAAGAAGCAAAAAACGCATTTTGTTTTCACTTCTACACCGAACATGGAGGAAGTAAAAGCCAAAAATGAGCCTAAAATTACCTCTGAAAAAAGAAAGCGAAAGGCCAATAGAGCAGTATTTGATTACAACGAGGATGATGAAGAGGCAGATCCATTTGCTTCGCAAACTGATGACGACGACTGTCCCTGTATTTATTGCAACGACTTATATTCCCGTTCAAAGCCTGGTGAGAACTGGTTAAGGTGTATAAAATGTGCACAGTGGGCTCATGCAATTTGCGCTGATGTACCAAAAACGGCAAAGATGTTCATTTGTAAACTACGTGTTTCTGTTTAAGTCATTTTGTCCATAACACATATGCCATTTTGTCCATTCAGTATGGACAAAATGGTTTTGAGTTAGGTTTTAGTATTAAGCTTTTAAGTTTGTGTACCTTTACATTATTCAAAAATAACTTTCTTACATGAAAAGCTAATGTATCAAAGATAACTGTTACATATAATAAGCGTTTGTTACTGTTTATAGTAAGTTTTCATAAAGCAATATTAAAATACCATGTCATTTTGTCCGTACTTCCCCTATTTTTAGACGGGACTTGGATATTTTCTAATGGAATTGGTTCAAAATCTTGGCAGGACGAGTCTGTAAAAAGTGTCAAGAGGAAAAAGGGATGTGGGACGGGAAAACGGTTCATCACTTTGCATGCAGGTTCTTCAAAAGGATTTCTCCCAGGTGCAAGTTTACTGTTTTCTTCAACATTTAAAAGTAAAGACTACCATGATAATATGAACTGTGAACTGTTTGAAAAGTGATTAAGAAAACAACTGATTCCAAATTTAGATGCTTAATCTTTAATCATTCTGGACAATGCATCTTATCATTCAAGAATCTTAAATAAACAACCTACTTCAGCCTGAAAGAAAAGTGATATTTATGACTGGCTAATAAAACAAAAACAAAATCCTTTACCCAATATACTGAAACTAGAATTTCTTTTAATGGCAAAATCTATTAAGAAACCAACAATATATGCCGTAGATGAAATATTACGGGAAAATGGACACGAGGTTTTACGACTGCCGCCATACCATTGTCAGTTTAACGCAATAGAATTAATATGGGCTGGGGCAAAATCATATTACGAAAAACACGTGAACGATGGTCTTACATCAGATGAAGTACAAATTGTTGGCAAGATTCATTAAATTATATTACGACTGAGTACTGGAAGAAATCTGTGGAACATACGAAGAAATTAATAAGTAAATTATGTTTTTTTTTCATGCACAAGTTTCTGTAGATTCCTTATACCAATTCTCAGAGCTTTTGCCACTGGCTCCTGGATATTAGCGAGTGAATTTTAATTTTAAATTTTTTTTATTAGATTTGACACCATTTTTTTGCTTACTTTTTTAGTACATTTGTAATTTTGTAGGCAATACAAACAAACAAACAAACAAAAGTATGCTTTATTGCCGCAGAAAAATTCTACAATTTTATGGACAAAGCAAAATATACCTAAAAATAAGACATATCAAAACATTAATCGAAAATAATTTCGACAAGTCAGTGCTTTTTTTTTTTTTAAAATGTAAATTATCAATTTACCAAATCGTAAAACACACGTTAGAATATAGCATAACATTGCAAACAGTAAATGAATCATGATAACCTTATAAAAGTAAACAAACACACATGTACGAGGTGAATAATTTCGATGACATTGAAATCAAAATTGCAACTATGCGACCTTAAACTCTATGTTATTATAGTTATACAAATAATTGTGATGTTAAACAGAAGGTATATTGAACTAGTGCAGAATGTAGTATACAAAAAGAATTAAATTGTTTTTAATCCAATACCTAACAAAAATAATTAAGTTTTAAGTGAATGTTCGACAGTTCTTTTCCCTATATAATGATTTACAAAATTCTATGCTATGAGTTAGGACATGACTCACAAAAGATTTAAGTAAACAAGCGAGTTTAGTGACAATTTAAAGAGACTTACTCACTGAAAAAAAAATCATTAACGCTGTAAAGTGGTCTCTCAATGAGGTATGCTTTGGTGTTTTTTCGAAATTGTGCAAGCATAGGGATAGATTTTAAATGTACTGGCAGATTGTTGTAAAGTTTTATGGCGTTGTAAATAATTGATTTTTTTATTAATTCTGTGGAAGGAATGGGAAGATAAATATCATGCCTAGAGTTTCTGGTAGGGTATACATGTTGTGGCCTTTCTGGGAGGGTGTTTATATGTTTTCTCAGCAAACATACCGTTTCCAAAATAAATAATGCAGGAAGTGTTAATATTTCATGTTTTTTGAAATAGTATTGGCAGTGAGCTCTATTATTTAGACCAAACAAATAACGAATGGCTCTCTTTTGAAGCATAAAAATACTACGAAATTGCTCGGTGGTACAGCAGCCCCAAAAGGGAAGGCCATAGCGGAGGTGGGATTCAAATAAAGAGAAATAAGTAAGTCTGGCAGAAGGAACGTCTAGTTCTTTTGAAACTGATCGAATGGCGAAGCAGGCGGTAGAAAGTTTTTTAGTTAAGGTGTCAATATGATTAGACCATTTTAGGTTGCTATTTATATTTAAACCCAGGAATTTAACCGACTCTACGTATTCAATATTGCTGTTATGTACCTGAAGTGGTTGTAAAGTTCCCTTATAAGATAACGCCACCGTTTTATCGACGTTAAAACAAAGCATATTGGAATCGGACCAAGCCTTAATTATAACCAAGTCTTTGGAGATACTAGAGTGTAAAGACGTTGTATCAAAATCACTCCATGTTATGCTTGTGTCATCAGCAAAAAGGGAGATTCTTCCATTAATTTTAAGGTTCGTGATATCATTAATGTATAACAAAAAAAGAATAGGTCCCAAGACTGAACCTTGAGGAACTCCACTTGTAATCAACTTACAATCAGAATCGGAACCATTAGCCCTTACAAGTTGTTGCCTTTTTCCAAGATAAGATTTGAACCAATTTAAAGAAGTACCACGAATTCCATAAAAATGTAGTTTGTTTATCAGAATTTCATGACTAACACAATCAAAGGCTTTCGCATAGTCACAAAAAACTGAGGCAGTTGGGTGGTTGTTATTGAGAGATGAGTAGACGCCTCTAAGCAACGTGAACATGGCGTCACTGGTGCACTTGTTGGGTAGAAATCCGAACTGCTCCGGGGATATTATCTGATGTTTCAGGAGAAATGGCATAAGACGGTTCTTCAGTAGCCTTTCGATGATTTTTGATAGCACTGGTAGTAGTGCAATTGGGCGATAATTGCAAGAGTTAGTTTTTTCGCCGCCTTTATGAAGTGGAATAATTATAGCTGTTTTAAGGCAATCAGGGAATACACCTTTTATAAAGGACTCATTTATTAATGTTGTAAGGGCCTCTATGACTGGGAGTGGCAAGTTCAGGAATATTCTAATTGATAGGCCATCAGTGCTACACGAAGATTTACTTTTAATATTATGTATTACCTTCAATAGTTCAGTGTTGCTAACGGGACTTAAGAAAAAGCTATCAGCTAAATTTTTTGAAGGAGGGAGAAACGAAAGAGGGTCCAAACTTGGCGAGATACTAGAGGTAACATTTTTGCTTACATTAATAAAATAATCATTTAGATCATTAGCCCCTGGCAAGTTCTGAGTCACAGGGTTTGATTTGTTTCTGAGGTTATTGATGATGGACCAGGTTTCTTTTGAAACGTTATTAGAGTTTGTTAGACGTTTTCGGTAGTGTAAGTTTTTTGCTGACTTAATAAGAGTAGTGTAGATCCTCCTATAATTAGAGATATAGTCGAGAATAAGAAAGGAGTCGGTGAATTTTTTTATATATGAGAGCGAGCGCATATTTTTAGCAGAAATTCGTATTCCTTTCGTGGTCCACGGTTTATGCCGCTTAGGTTTGATATTCTTAAGCGGGAAGGCCTTGTTAAAAGCACTTAAAGTTTTATTTAAAAAAGTTCTGAAGTTTGTGTTGACATTATCAGATTCAAAATTCCAATTGGTGTTAAAGCAAATATTATGAAATACTGAGAAATTTGCGGCCGAGAAAATTCTGCCCCGATGGCGAGATCTTGGTAAGGGCCTAATAGGTAAACTAAACCTGGAAATTACCGCCTCGTGATCGGAAAGACCTGAGTTATAGACCTGTGATTGCACCTCTGATGGAGAAAAATCAGACGCCATGTAATCGATGATAGAAGAAGAGTTTTTTGAAATTCTAGTTGGCGAGGATACATGCATTGAAAGACCGAAAGAGTCGAATATAGAAATTAGATATTTCTGGATGGCACAAACAGTAGCATAGTCAATATTAAAGTCTCCGCATAGAATTTTTTTACCTTTAATCGGTAGGCTGTCTAGCAAACTTACCAGGCTATTTAAAAATGATTGTACATCAGAGTTTGGTGATCTATAAATACAAATTACATAAAGATCAAGGTTTTGATTATATACTATAGAGAATTCAAAAGAGCTATCCGCTAACAAATGATCATATTTAGATACCGACATGAAATCTCCATTTAGGGATAGAATCAGTGTTCCCCCATGAGCTGAGTTTTTTCTGTCATATCTAGCTACTGTGGTATACCTCTCAATATAAAAGGGTTCGTTTAGATTCAGCCAGTGCTCAGTAATTGCAACAAGTTGGGGGAACTCCAATTCTTCCAGAAATAGGTACAACTCGTCAGTTTTATTTCTTAGAGAAGCAATATTAATTAGAACCATATTAAGACTAGTAACAACAGGAAGTTTTGAGGAATCTAGTTCCTCAGGACACGTCGTGTTTTCTAAAATTTTTTTTTGGGAGAATTGCTGGTAAAATAATTTTTATGGCATTCTCTGGTCCTCTGAAGATGAATCGATCTCTCCGAAGATATGTAGGATCCATAGGCTGCAAGATCCGCTTCCACTTCTGCTGCGTTAAATCCGTAAGCAGCATGAAAATCGAAATATATCTTGTGTAGGGTTCTATAATCTATAGGAATGCCTTCAGAAGCCAAAAACAGCCTGGTGCTTGTATTTGTAAACCCTTCAAAGTGAATTGGCGCAGGTTGGTCGTGCAGGAAGGCGAGATATAACTTGAAGGCCTTTAAAATGGCTGGTTCTCTTAGTCTAGACATGAGGAAACGGTTATCAGAACTTTTTTCGGTTCGCGTAAGCTTCACTGTTGGGGGAGACATTGGATCAAAAATAGGTTCTTGGTCAGTAGGAGCTTTCTTGGAAAGACTATAGCAGTTGTCGCTCAACAAGACATCTGCTTTGCAGGCAGCAATGGCCTCTTTGTCAGAAGATATTATAGTGCCCTTTTGAGAAATTGGAGAGGAGACAACCAGTGAATTGACGGAGCTCGAGTTGGTGGGCAGTTTTTTCGGTGTGGAGGGAGGTGGGAGGTTCGGTGTAGATTTTTCTGTAAGTTCGGATACAGCTGACCGTTTTATTACTACGCCATGTGGCCATAGATTGCTGTCTAAAAGCTTTTCAGCTGACTTTTTTGACTGAGTTCCAATTTTAAAATCAATGTTTGAGATATGATTTATTAGGTGGTAGCATCGAATAAACTCTGTAGTCCCAAGCTTTTCCTTAACGTAGTGAACTATGTTGTTAGGCGTAAACCCGTAAATAAATAAGTAATTATAGAATACTCGTTCCAATTTTAAAGCGTGTTTAAAATAAGTCATTTTTTTTATTAATTATAAGACAAAATTTGATATATAAAAATCGGTAAACTCGATATCGAAAATATATATATTTATATATATATATATATATATATATATATATATATATATATATATATATATATATATATGTATATATATATATATATATGTATATATATATATATATGTATATAATGTGTTTTCATTCCGGGTGTACATCCGTTCACTACTGTCGTTCTGAAAAGAACAGTTTTGCTGACGTTTCGCCAAAATCACATTTGGCATTTTCGAAGCTTTCTTTCTCGCATCCGAATAGAGACTGTCTCTAGTGTCGAAAGCTTCGAAAATGCCAAATGTGATTTTGGCGAAACGTCAGCAAAACTGTTCTTTTCAGAACGACAGTAGCGAACGGATGTACACCCGGAATGAAAAAACATTGTATTTTTCCATCCGTGAAGGAGTAAAAATCAACACATATATATGTATATATATATATATATATATATATATATATATATATATATATATATATATATATATATATATATATATATATATATATATATATATATATATATATATATATACAGGGTGGCCCAACGAAAAGGTCCCACCCTTATTTATGACTTTCCTGGTATATTTTGGGAAAAACGCTTGGACACGTCAATTTTGATTTTTAGGGGGACGTCTTTTCATGTATGATTGTATAATACAGGGTGTTCCAAAAATAAGATATCGCATTACACTTGACATTTTTAAATGGAAACCCCCAATTTTTTTTCTATTTTTGGATTCTCCAGGAAGTTTTTAGTAACTTTTGTATAATAGAGTTTATACCTATCTTCAACCATTTTGAAGTTTTTTTAATTTTTTTTATAAAATTCGCCTCATTTAATTTAGTACTGATAATACGGAAAAAAATAATAATCACCGATACCAGCAAGAAATTTAGCATCCGTCAATGTCATCGTAAATCATAGAACAACTTTATCTTTGATTTGAAATCGTTAAGTTGCCTAGTTCTATTATAATATTTTGCAATGATTTATTCAATTCAAGAAAGGGTCGAAATAACGAAACTGTATTATCAAAACGGAAGCATTGCAAGAGCTACCGCCCGGTTGTTTAATGCGTTACATCCAGACAAAAATATTAACCATAAGTATGTGGCTAAATTAATGAGAAAATTTGAAGCAACTGGATCTGTATCTAATATTCGCCGGAATCAGGAAAATCGTCCAAGTAGAAATGAAGCCAGAGAAATAGCAGTTTTGGGACACGTGGCTCTTGACAACACCCAAAGTACTCGTGGTCTGGCTACTTCTTCAGGATTTACACGCTCAACAGTGCAAAGAATTTTGAAATCCTATAAATTTCACCCGTACAAAACTAAACTTGTCCATGAGCTTAATGAAGACGATTATGATAGAAGGTTGGAGTTTTGCGAATTAATGACACAACGTTTGAACAATAACCCAAATTTGTTATTTAACATTTGTTTTTCGGATGAATGTACCTTCTATTTACATGGTGCTGTAAATAGACATAATTGTCGATATTGGAGCGACTCGAATCCACATTTGTTTCGAGAGGTACATTCGCAATACCCACAAAAAATTAATGTCTGGGCCGGCATTTTCGGAAATCATATTGTAGGACCTTTCTTTATTCCTGGAAACTTGACGGGGGAGTTGTACTTGGACATGTTGGAAAATACAATAGAGCCACGAATAACCGAAATAATAGAAAATGAGGTTAATTATAATGAAGATTTTCTTCATTTCCAACAAGATGGTGCACCACCGCACTATGTAGCTCCAGTACGACAGTTTTTGGACACCCATTTCCCAAATCAGTGGATCGGACGGCGCGGCCCCATTGAGTGGCCACCAAGGTCTCCGGACTTGAGTCCTTTAGATTACTTTCTTTGGGGACATATAAAAAGTAAGGTTTTTAGTACGAAGCCAGACTCCATCCAAGATCTTCGGGAGCGGATCACGGCGGAATGCAGACAAATAACTCCAGAAATGTGTGAAAATGTTAGGAATAGATTTGAGCAAAATATTTATTATTGCATGGAGGTAAACGGACACCACTTTCAACATTTATTACCACATTGACTTTTTGACACATTGTAGCTAAGTAACTAATTTTTGTTTAAATTTTAATGTGAATGTAAAACTGTAAATGGTTTAGTGTTCCTGATTCCGGCGAATATTAGATACAGATCTAGTTGCTTCAAATTTTCTTATTAATTTAGCCACATACTTATGGTTAATATTTTTGACTGAATGTAACGTATTAAACAACCGGGCAGTAGCCCTTGCAATGTTTCCGTTTTGATAATAAAGTTTCGTTATTTTGACCCTTTCTTGAATTTAATTTATCAATACTTGATATTATTCAATTATTCAAATAACTTCAAAATGGTTGAAGATAGGTATAAACTCTATTATACAAAAGTTACTAAAAACTTCCTGGAGAATCCAAAAATAGAAAAAAAATTGGGGGTTTCCATTTAAAAATGTCAAGTGTAATGCGATATCTTATTTTTGGAACACCCTGTATTATACAATCATACATGAAAAGACGTCCCCCTAAAAATCAAAATTGACGTGTCCAAGCGTTTTTCCCAAAATATACCAGGAAAGTCATAAATAAGGGTGGGACCTTTTCGTTGGGCCACCCTGTATATATATAGCCTCTATTTTTCGCATGCATGGCCCGCAATCCCATAAGTAGTTTTTTAGCTATGCCGCGAACAGACAGACTGACGGACAGACATACGGAATTGAGAAACATGTTTTCCGGCATCTAGGGACCCTTAAACGTAAAGATCTGTCTGAAAAAATCTCACTAGAACTAACTATCTTGGCTTTTTAACAAAGGAGTATAATATTTTTGCAAAATAAATTTTTTTTGTTATCACAATACACAATACAAAAAAAAAACACAGTTTTCTTTGCACAGGGGTGGCCCGCATTTAAATAAATGACACTGTATAAGTGGTTAGATTTTTAGGTCAAGCGGGGCTCATAATTTTTGGTGATTGGTAAAAAAATCTCACTTTCATTAAGAGGCTGTATAAACAGAACATATGATTGTTCCACTGATTCGAACCGCCTTTCGACTTTATTAAGGCGCTTGCCATTTTATGTATTTTTGTTTTTGCCAACCAAAAAATTTTAACCGAATACATATTTATTTTCTTTCTCCCTGTATATTGGTAAATAGCCCATCGAGATTTAATAACTCGATAAAGGAATCTCACAACATTTTGGTATTCACTGTGTTTTCTGATTTGATTTATAATGTTGGTGACCTTTGGACCCGCACGATAAGACCGCATTCGACTATATTATTTTTTATGATAAAAGGGAACTACCCAAGTAGATAATACATTTTTCCTAACTGGGCAATCCAAATTATTGTAACTTTGGATGATATTTAATTGGAAGTTATAAAATATTTAAATAAAAACAGAAACACATAGTTCTTACTATTCTCTGAAATTAAGTGCTCCATCGAAACAAAATCTCAAGTCCTTTACCATAATGTATAAAAAGAAAATAATTGGAGTCAAAGTGCTGTCCTGCATTGTTCATCAAAACTAAAAAGAGCCTAGGATCCAGATGTGATTCATCCGAAATTACGTTAAAACTAAACTGCTGGCCATAAATAGGATAATTTTTTAGCTTATTTTAGTGTTAAAAGTTCATATAAATATGTGTTCGTAAAGCTTTTATTTTTGAGCTACAGGGTGTTCAAGTTTTAATTTTCTTTTAGTTTTTTTTTCATGGATCTTGGTATATTTTTCGAGACAAATCATTTAAATTTGATACACTGTATGCTGTGATTAATGTCTTCGAAATGGAAAATAGGAGAATGTACAGGGTGTTAATTTTTTCAGATTGCGACCTCATTTTACGCCCTGAAATTTAAAATTTGAAATTTAAAAAACATTTATTTCTTCAATTAAATTGTAAATAAGTAGAGAAAAAATTGAAGAAAGAGTCATGTAGTTTCTAAAACTAATGTAAAAGCCGACATTAAAAAAAATAATATTGCATATAGAAATCATAGAAAACTATAACAATTTTGGTTTTTCAGTCTTTTTTTTTAATGTTGACATTAACGGCATTTCTAATATTTGAATCCAACTTGTTAAAAAATTCGTAGCCGGCAAATATAAATATATTTTTGAAAAAGAGCAGATTGATGATTTACAGACAATAAAAGCATTTTAATCCAGTAATATAATTGTAGTCTGATCTTACTTCCCGAACAGTATATCTATGTTGATAGACAAAGCAACATACCTCGTATATATGAGCACCTGCTACGGTCAATATTTTCGAAATTTTATAAGAAATTCTACCCGATTCTCTGAATTTTAGGCCAGCTACTATACGCTTTGCATACTTTTGCATTACAAAAATTCGATCGGCATTAGCACTCATGCCCCGGTTAAATATTCCATATCTTATTCTTGAGCGTATGTTGGCGTAATAAAGAGATAAAAGTATTGCGACGCCACAAACGAAAATATCGAAAAAATCTAAGAGACCAAAAAGTTACAGAACAGAATGTGGAATTTAAGTTTGTTGTAAAAATGGCCAGTGGCGTCACATTAAAAATTTCAAGGGCGTAAAAGTGGTCGTAAAAATTAACACCAGGTAGATTTTCCTAAAATGTATTATAGCCATTGCAAAAGCATTGTTCACACTATACAGTGTATCAAATTTGAATGATTTATTTCGAGAAATGTACAAGGTCCATGAAAAAATAAAAAAAAATTTAAATTTTAACACCCTGTATCTCAGAAACGCAAGCGTTGCAAACACATGTTCATATGACATTTTAACCCTAAAATAACCTAAGAAATTACGTTCTGCATATTTAGTCATCGATTAAATAACATCCTGTATAACTCCTTTGGAATTAAAAACGAATACCCTACCCTATGTAAAAACTATAATAAAGCGGCAGAGTGAAAATGAAAAGATCGTTTCGGGAAAAAGTCCATACAATCTAGAATACATCAAGTTAGTGTTTGGTAAATTCTAGCTAACTTTTGTCACACCCTGTATACAAACTTCTTAATATTAATGATAACAGTATAACACCTGATCATAAATTAGGTGAAAAAAAGTTGTTTTGTGTACAGGTTATTCAATTAACTTAAGAAGATGTCAAAATTTTCGTAGAAACGTTGTATATTGCAAACAAACGAAAACATCAAAAAATGCTAAAATGGTCTTTTTTGGATTTCATCAAAGATCATTTTGGACAGAAGCAAAAAAAAATTAAATGTTTTTAGGCGTTAGCAAACTTTTCACGACCTGTACCAAAATTGTACATAGCGCATATGTAGTCATGCAATAAGAAGCACAAACCCAACAGATCAGTCAAATCAAAACCAAAAACCGCATTTCGATATCGACTTTCGCAATTGAAATATCTACTTTGAAAAAAAAAATTCTTGTTTGGTTGTTTGGTACCAGTTTCTCTCTATATCATCATAATTGATCTCATATCATAATTTTCCTGCAAAAATTAATATCAATTGAATAAGATTTCCTTATGTTGATTTTTCAAAACTTTTATGTAGCCTCCATTTTGTTCAGGCATTTTGAATTCGAACCACTATTTTACCACTTCATCTCTATATCTCATCTATATCAAGTTAATCTAATGTGTAGTTTTTTAAGACTTTGTAAATAGTTTATTAAGCCGTCATTTTGTTCCTCCATCTTGAATTAGTACCAAAATTTTACCTTGACTCATACATAATACTTGATACTTTTGAAATTTAAGTTAATCTAATACGTAGTTTTTTAGTAATAATTTTCTTAAAATTTCACTAGGTCGCCATTTTGTTTTCTCATTCTGAATTTTTACCAGGACATTCTCATATGATCTTTAATTTTTGATTAAAATTTGAAGTCAATCGGGTAAGTAGTTTTTTTTTTATATGCCCGAACAGACAGACCCACAGACAGACAGACATACCGACGGAATTGAGAAAACATGTTTTTCAGAATCTAGGGACTCCGAAACCCGAAGATCTTTTACGAGGGAAGTATTGAGGTATAAGAGGTTATAAGAGATAACGGCATTTATGAATCCATGTCGTTGTTTAGTAATAATTTAAAAATCAAATAAATTATTTTATAATTATATACATATATAAACTGTGTTATCTGTAGGCAGGGGAATTCTATACGAGGGAAATTCTGGTTAAAGGAGAAGGTATTTTTAGTAAAATATCTCGATTATAGAATGCCAGTTAAAACAATACAAAAATACTTGAAACTCATTTAGCGTAAAAAGTTTTATATTTTTTCCCTGGAATGAAACGTGGCTAAGTTCGGACCTAGATTCTTTGCCCCGCAATTAAGAATTTCAGTGGACCCTGTCTTTTCTCACATAGTTTAAGACAAGATGACACGTCATAGCACTTTAGCATTTTAATAATAAATAAATTTGTTCCATATTAAGACATGTCTGGTGAACTGAAACTTATAATTAAGATGGTAGAACAATAATTGAACCTTTCTATTTTATTTTTTACGTACTAAATATATTATATTTCAATACAATACCAAATATATTTATTATTTTTCATATAAGTGACAAAAAGAGTTTGAAAAACTTAATTAACCTGCTGATAGTTGCTCGTTTTCAATTCTAAACACCCCAAAGGGAAATTGTTAAAGTAATTTGATTATTTGCCCAGTAGCACTGTAAACCTCCTATTAACCAATCCAGTATTAATGTTATGCTTCATATGTTAATATTCTAATTAGGTTTCTCTACTGGGACATTGATCAAATTAACTACGAAATTAGGCTGGTGTATCTGTTTCATTGGATTTCAGTTAATTCCCTCTTTAGCAATACTAAATATATTACCAAAGCTGTCTATCTAGGATAAAATATATTTTTTGTACTTTAGGGTCTAAAGTATATCCTTTAGATCTTTTATTTATTGACTGGTTATTTATCACTGTGAAGTGCAAAGGTAAGAACACGATATTTTCAAAGTTAAAGGTTAATAAATTTTGATCGAATCATTCTGTAATAAGTTTCATATCTGTTTTACATTTTCGCAGGTGTGACCTTCCATAAAAAGAGCAGCGTTATCAGCAACCGAAGTACACCCAAAGAAACAGATCATTAATGTAAGCTAGAAATAAAAGTGGACCTAGAACTGTGCCCTTGTGGTATTACGTAAACAATATTCATAGGATCACTGGTGACCTCATTAATTTGCACCATTTGTTCTCTGTCAGTGAGATAAATATGCAGTAGGGAGTGTGCTGGTCCACGTATACCCATAAAATATAGATATATACATTAGTATAATTTACAATATTAAATAAACGATTTATTTTATCGACAATATGTTCAATGATGTTACTTACAGAAGTATATGCGACAGTTCTAGATACTTCGTTAGAACCTTGTCTGGAAGGGTTTCTTAAAGTTCCAATTTGGAATGTATTTACATCACCATGTCCAAAAATTATATCGGCCATAGTTTCTTTATTATTTATAGAGTTTTCGACGTTTTCCATTCTCCATGCCTTTTTAAAACATCCACAGATGCACCAGCATCAGCTAATAAAGAGGCAGATGTTCATCGATAACAATGTCCAGTACATAATGACAGATTTGGTAGATTTCCACCGTTAACTCAACTAACTCCTTACTTCTACAGGTACCTGGTACACCAAAAATGAGGGCTACCTTCATCATTAAAAACTGGGCATCCATTAAAAAATCATCAGTCAGGATCTAGGCTTTTTTTAACTTATATCCTTCGTTTCTTCTGTTCAGCAGGGCAATTAGTTTGTGAAATTTGCTAATCTTAAAAATATTAATCCAACTGTAACTATGATCAACATTAAAAAGGAAACGTTGATCATAATTGCAGTTGGATTAATATTTTTGACATCTTATAGTCCCTTTTGTCGCATGGGTTTCCGACTGATATTTTTGTGTGAAACTATGTAATTAATACCTTGTACCCTATGTTTCTTCTAGTTTTAATCAATTTATTTGACACCAAAAGTCAATAGTTGTAAGTATAACAATTCATTTATTGTTATTCGCTCCTGATTACCAATATTCTCAGTGGTGTTTATTTGACCTAATACTTGAAGTACAGAAGCTTTATAAAACAATATCTAATCTTAAATAACTTAGATGTGTTATCAAGTTTATGTGTAGGAAATCGAAGTGGAAGATTATAAATTAATTTTATAATTCTGTTTTGGTCAATCTCTAAGGGATTTAAGATATTTTTAAAAGTATTTTCCGGTGCTACGACACTATAAGTTAAATGAGATTGTATAAGTGCATAATAGATTGATCTTAAATCACTTTTGCTTGATACAGGTTTAAAGTATTGAAATAAGTGTTGAAAAAATTTAAGTTTTTTGTTAAGATATATTCATGTTTATTTCACTTTAGATTTGAATCGAGTGATATTTCCAAATATTTTGCCTTCGTTTTGCTGTCTAGCTTCCATATTACAGCATTATTTATATAATTAATTTATTATAATTATTGATTTACAGATCACTAATGTAAGCTAGAAATAATAGGGGACTTAGAACTATGCTCTTGTGGTATTGCGTAAATAACATTCATAGGATCACTAGTGACCTCATTAATTTGCATCATTTGTTCATCAACGTATATCCATAAAATATAGCTTTCTCGAAATAAGTTGCTACTTAGTCAAATATATACTGCGTTAGATTTGGAACCGTATAACGTGTTTTTCTAAGTCCTTTTTATAGAACTTAATTTTCTGTATGCAAAATAATACGCGCATTTATTCTGTTGTAGATGTTTAGGATTATTTGAAAAAGGTGGGAATTGAAAATAGTCTCGAATTCCATAAAACGTGTACGGGATAAAATGAGAATAACATTAAAATGCCTTGAAATTTTGTAATTAACCCGAAGTATGCAGAACTGCCATATACAGGGTGTTCGGGAACAACGTCAGAACACTTAAGACCGTGATTCTACATGAAAAAATAATGGTAGGACGTTATTTAAGAAAATGTAATACTATTTTACATAAATATTAAAATGATAATAATTTAATTAATATCATATTATTTACTGATGACGCTGGTTTTGCACGCGATGGTATAGTAAATTTACATAACACACATCAGTGGGTTATTGACAACCCACATGCTTATGTAGAAAGGGGACATCAGCGAAGATTCATGTTAAACGTTTGGGCCGGCATTATAGGTGATTGTTTTGTAGGACCTAACCTTTTTGATGGGACGTTAAATGGAAATCTTTATTTAAGTTTTTTACAAAATGATCTTCCTGGCGTATTAGAAGATGTTCCCCTTCTATCACGAATAAGGATGTGGCTCTTGCAAGACGACGCACCACCACATTACAGCCTTAACGTCCGCGAATATCTGAATGAGATATCTCCCGATCGTTGGATAGAGAGAGGCGGAGCACTCCCATGAGCACCCCGTTCTTCAGAACATAACTCAATGGATTTTTTTCTCTGGGGGTATTAAAAGACATTGGTGTATAAAACTGCAGGCAATAACCTTGGCGATTTACGAGTTCGATTAATAAATGTCTGTGAACATATTAGAAACACACCCGGTGTTTTTCATCGAGTTCGGAGACATTTTCTAAAAGTCGTTAGAAACTGTATCGAAGTTAATGGTGGACATTTCAGAATTTTTGTATTAGCTATTATTTGTTGTATTGTTATAATTTAACTGAATAAATCTTTAATATCGATTTGCGGCTAAACGGTATGATTTTTCCATTTGAGGTAAGAGTACGTTATTTAAAGCACATTCCATTGGCTTAAAGATGGCAACTCAATAAGTTTTAAGTTGTAGTAAAGTACCCTCTGGTGGTAGCTTAAATAAACTTTTTTACCATTGGATAAGAACGTCCATTACCTTAAACTTATGTGTCAAATATCAAGTTGATCTATGAAGAAATAAATTAAATATTCCCAAAATCTAAAATTAAAAATGCAACTTTGATCAGCCGTTACTATGAAACCATTGATATTTTGACATTTTCTTAAATGACTTGCTACCATTATTTTTTCATGTGAAATCACGGCTTTAAGTTTCCTGACGTTGTTCTCGAACGACCCGTATAATAATTACTCTAATGTATATCTTTATTTTCAAATTTGCATTACTAGTTTTTCCCCAGCTTTGTGTCCCCATATTTTTCCATTCTTATAGCCTTATTCCTTTATATTTTCTAATTTTTGATTCTATGTTATTTAGCTCTCAAAAACTAATTTCACTGGCCGAAAAAAAAAATTTTTTTTTGTTGTAACACAAATTAGAATAGCATAATCTAATAGAATGGACCTATCCAATTACGAAATTGACAAATAGAAAGTTGTAGCACGTAGGGTTTTCTTGTTAGTTGTAGAACCATATCGAATATTACGGTACTTAATATCTATAGAAAAATTGATTTCAGAAAATTCTTAACCCTGTTTATTGACTATGTTTACAGTTTTCGCCTACTAAACATACCATACATCTAAGAGAAAAGCAAACGAGAAAAATATTAACTTAAAACACTAATTAAACTTAATTTTTTCCGTTTATGAGGTGTCCTATCTTCTCTCTTCAAAAACCAACGGTAGTCACCCATCATGGCTGGATCCCATCGTCCTTGGTACCGAATTTCCATTGTTTTGATATCTTGGTGAAACCTTCCACCCTGCTCATCACTAACAGCTCCCAAATTTTTAGGACAAAATGACAGATGGGAATGGAGGAAGTGAATTTTTAATGACATTCTGGCACCAAGCGCTTTATAGGCATCTAAGAGTTCATTAACTAATTGTTCATAATTTTGATCCATATTGTTGCCTAAAAATCCTCTTACATTAACAAATGAATTCCATGCTCTGAGTTCCTGCCTGGTAAGCTTTTCCGTAAAATTGACATCGTCCAGCAATTTTCTGATTTGTGGCTTAACAAAAATGCCTTCTTTTAATTAACTGGGGAAAGACTTGTCTTAGGTATTTAAATCCATCACTACCTTAATTTAATTTGAAGAGGAGGCAAAAGAAGAAGGCTTCTTTTGGCCAAATTTTTGTTACATAATGCTGATTTATTGCACGACTGTCCCATAAACAAAGAAAACAACAATATTTTGTAAATACCCCCTGAAGTCCCACTAAAATCGCTATAATAATAATAATAATAATAATAATAAAGGTCTTTATTTGTACATTATGAGTAAGACAGATTTAATATACAGAATCAACAAAAATTTATTGTACAAAATGGCGAGTTTCAGTTTGGTAGATCTTAGAGACCAACCAACTGTTCAGCTAACCATTGATAATAGTAAACCAGTAATAGTACCTTAAACCTAGTGCCTATAACAAATATAATACAAATAAATTACAAAATATTTACTATCATAAAGTTTAAAAAAGAAAAAATAAGTAACTAATTATATCTAAAGATGTAAAACTGTTAGATTGCTAATAAATTGTTCCGCAGTAGCTTACGAAATCTGATCTGTGACAGGTGTATGATGTCAACATGGAAGTCATTTAAATACTTTGCAATGAGGTAGGAATAGGAACGTTCAAACAGAGCTGTATGGTGTGCTGGAATAGTAAGTTTACCCTTAAATCTAATGTTCACATTGTGAACGTCTGTTTGGAATCTAATTTTGTGGTATAGATAGGGAGGAGATTTATCGATAAAGATCTTGTGATATAGACACATCATATGAAGGTAGCGTCGTTGTTCCATTTTAAGCCACCCTGACTCCACATATGCATTACTTATATGATCGTACTTTCTTATCCCAAAGATTAAACGTACACAAGAATTTTGTAATTTCTGTATGCGCCCTGCCGTTTGAGCAGAGATACAGGGTCCGTATATAGCATCACAGAAATTAAGTTGGGATAGAACAAAAGCTTCACATAGTGTTGTTTTCAATTGTCGGTTTAAAACGCGCCGGTGTTGAAATATCATTTTTAGGTTCAAATAAGCTATTTGAAGGCACTTGTTGATATGCTCTAAAAATCGGAGTTCATTGTCTATCGTAAGGCCTAAGTTTCTTGCTGATTTTTTAATTTGCAAGGGATTATTATTAATACTAATGGCATGTGAATACCCATCGGCAAATTTCTCCCTGTCATTCTTTTTGCCAAAAACAACAACAACAGACTTATCAGAGTTTAGAATTAAGTTGTGGTTCTTTGACACCATACTAAAACTCGCCAAATCATAGTTAATAGCAGAGATAGCTTGGCTGCTTTCCTCCGGGGAAAAAGAAAGATAGACTTGTGTGTCATCAGCATAATAATGACTTGTACAGGACAAAAATGCTTTTTGAAAACAAGACGTGTACATAATAAATAACAGAGGTCCCAATATGGAACCTTGTGGCACTCCACTCAGCATTCTAATAAAAGAGGATGTTTTGCCATTATAGGTCACTGCCTGTTCCCTGTTATTAAGGTAATTTTTTAAAAATAATGCTGTATTTTTGGACAAACCAACATAATGAAATATTGCGCACATTATTTCATGAGATAACGTGTCAAAAGCCTTACTAAAGTCAAGTAGCGCTAAAATGGTTAATTTGCCTTTATCTATATTACCAATTATGTCAACAATAACAGTCAGCAAAGCCGTGCAACAGCCATGTCCCCTTCTAAAGCCAGACTGAGTTATTGGGATAATTTTTTCAGATATAAGATAGTTAGACAGTTGGGCATAATAGGCAAAATGCGCAATTGTTGCAAAGATTCCACTTTACTCACTTTTGGAATTGGTATAACCAGTGCCCTTTTCCAAGCAGACGGAAAAACATTACGTTCAATACAATAATTAATTATGTGTGTTATGTACGGTAGAAGAAATGGAAGACACAAGTTAATGGATTTTATGTTCAGTCCGTCAGATCCCGCTGCCGCCGACCTAATCTTTGTCAATGTTTCGACCACTTCATTTTCACTAACAGTACGAAATTTAAAGTCTATAATATAACTATTTAAAGTCTATACTATAACTTTTAGGTCCTCGCATATCTGCCAGCTATACCTATTGTAGTTTATTTTATCCAAAATCGTGCGCATATTTTCATAACTTTATTTCATTGAATGAATGGGCAACTGGTATAGAGGGATTTAAATTTCCATTATGCAATAACACAGCTTTTAAGCTATATTTAGGTGAGTCTATGAATAAGCGCCACTCACAGGGAGGATGTTCAATATCAAGTTCCTGCATTAAACTGTCTGTGAATTTTCCATACTGTAGAATTCAGAAAACATAGCTTTTCTTTTTCTGAAATTCATAATTTTTGTTTCTTTGGCTAATAGATTCCATTCCTTAAGAAATCATGTACTAAATCTTTTAATTCACTTTGAACAATCAAATGTGGCTCGCCGGAACTGGGGTCTGTGGTAAAAGTGGGATCGGTGCACTGTTCTTCTGAGCTGCCTGATGATGCGTTATCTCCATTATCTTCCAAATCAATAGCTTGCCAATTTAAAGGCGCAATCGGCACTGGCAAATGTGCATTATGAGGAACTGGTCGTATGCAAATTTGGATATTCTATATTGTGCTTTGCCTTTTTGGAATAACCTTCAGTCTTTGTCAGGCAAAAATAACAGACGTCAGAATGATTGGTGGGTTCTCGCCATACCATTGGAACTGTAAAAGGAATACTTTTTCTCTTTCCCTTCATCCAATGATACACTACAACTAACACAGCACACATAGGGAGCCCACCGCTTATCTTAATCCCCAATTAACACACCAAAATATTTAAAGTAGGCTTTTTTCCACATTTTCGAAAAATGGCCTGGCTTGTGATTTCACCAGAAATTCTCCACAAATATAACAAAATTTGTCAGGAGAAATTTTGCAACTTCGGCGCGTTTAACTCGACATTCTCGTCTTCACATATACTTGCTTATCGATACACAGAGAAGCACTCAATTCGAAACTCAACAGAAGAGTGATGTTTAACCTTTATTTTATGTCTAATGTTGTAAACAACCCAGTCTAGGTAATTTTTCCATTGTAAAATGGACCCATTTTAGCCGGCCCACAATAAAATTGTTTACCTGCCAATATAAAAGGTCCTAATTAGGCTATTAAAAAATGGTACGTATTAGGGCTTTTCGAATATTTTTTTTATTATTGGGAGGGTATTTCCATTGTGAGAATAATGAGCTGGCTTGTGTTAAAAAAATCTTGTCGGCAAATCAGTCTTGCCTTAATATTGAAAACTGCCACATTGAAAATTTGACGCCCGGGCAAATGCCGGGCTTGCCGTGCCCCCTGCCCTGGAGCGGGTCCTCTATGAACAATGGATACATACATTCACATTAGCCTTCTTTGTATGTGCAGTTGGGTAAAAAGTAAAAAGTAGAGTAAATGCGAAACAATATCTACACAAAATATTACGTACTTCGTTCAGATTGCTAAATCCTCTTCTCCTCATTAGTCTATAAAATCCCAAACAAAGAGTCCTAGAAACACTGAAAGTTTTAACTCGGTTTCAAGTTGCGAGAATATTGTCGCCGTCCGGAACTCGTACAAAGAAAAATTGATCTGACCAAGTCCTTTTACTTCTAAAAAGACTTTTAACGGAAAAGATAAATTGGCGGATTCCCAAGTTTCTCGAAACATTGGGTGCCAAACTTTTGTTTTTTAGTGGAAGCCTTTATTCCGAGTTTTCGCAACAGCATCAAACAATTTTAAAAATAATATATATATATATATATATATATAGTCCGTAAAAACAATGTACAATTATATTTCTTTGATATATATTTTTATTAGTTGAATTATAAAATTATAAAAAACGGTAAATTTCTTTTATCCGTAACTTCCACGTTATAAATCTTTCCTTTCATTAGGAATAGTAAAGTTTAACCCATTCTGTTTCACTATACAGGGTTATTCACGCAACCCGTTCATTAAAAGTTTTTGATGATGCCATTTAGACAAAAATTTCAAATTTTGGGATTAAGGTAAGGTCAAGGGGTACTTCTTTTTTGAAATATTTTCAACTTCCTGTCACTTCCGGTTTAACCAGAAGTTGGTATCAACTTGCTTATTTTAAATGGAACACCCTGTATTTTATGATATTTTTGGATTCTACGGAGAATTTTAATGCTATTTTATGTAGCATGTCCTATACCTCGGTTTAAGCGTTCTTAAGATATTTGACCTTCAACCGAAAATGAGCCTTCGGGGTACCAAATTTTAAAATCTCATATTTTGTAAGTTTTGAAGATATATACTTAATATTTTGCAGACGATCGGTAAATAATCTTAGATTTCTATTTTTTCTATTGAATTTGTCTATTTTTATACAGGGTGTCCTAAATTCAGCGGCAAACATTAACATTTTCAAAGCCGCTAAAGTCCGTTTTTTTTAATGGGACACCCTATAACTTTATGCATTATCAAATGTAGAATTTAATTTTCTATCGAACTGTATTAAGGTTCCCTATACCTATTCGTAACCATTTTCGAAATAATTGGGTTTTATAAAAATATCGTATGTATTTGCTTAAATGTTTACATGTTCCAATGATGAGCCATGGAAAAACAATTGAGATCCAATATCCAATATGACAGATGATTAGTGTGCGTTATTTATCGAAAGCTGTCAGTGATAAACTAAATCTTCTAAATCGAAATGGAAGAAAGAAAACGCTGATATTCCCAATCTATTTTATATTCATGGAAAATGTTATAAAATTTTGGAGAGAACGTGTCGTGTCTAATGAACGCCACCCTGATTTGAACTTTTTGCGTTTTGGCAAGGTTAAAGTTACAAAAAATGTTCCGAAACCAGTGACAAATGCCGAGGATAACGTAATAAACACATTAGCTTATTTCCACGCAAACCCGCAAAGTTCAATACCGTCTGCAGAAAACGGTTTGGGAATTTCTTCTTCATCTGTCCAAAGAATCTTGAGCGAACATCATATGCACTCTTTATTCCTTCCAAAACGTGCAAGCCTTGAGACCTGGTGATGACGTTCGACGAGTAGAATTTTGCGAATTCATGTTTTTGAAAATTCAAGAGGACCCTCAATTCCTTTCAAAAATATTTTGAACCGATGAAGCGAAATTTTCTAGAGAAGGAATAACAAATAGAAGAAACGAACATTTCTGGGCAGCAGAAAACCCGCACGCTTTACGCGAAACGCGTTTTCAAAAGAGGTTTAGCTTCAATGTTTTCGGTATAGTATTAAATGATCAGGTGCGGTACTGTATTTATGAAGACAATTTAAACAGTGATAAGTAGTTGGAAATTCTACGAGGGACGATTTTTGAATTTATAGAAGAAATTCCTATTGGTGAGCTGCAAAATTATTCGTTTCAATTAGATGGGGCACCAGCACATAATTCCGCTGCAGTTTATCTCCAATTATTTCGAATTTTTGAAGATCGCTGGATTGGTCCCAATGGCCCTTGATTTAACACCCCTAGACTTTTATTTATGGGGATTTATCAAAGGTAAAGTCTATGCTTCCCCAGTAAATAACCAACAAGATTTACTGGACAGGATACGAACAGCTTTTGCCGAATTAGAAAACGGACAAATTCAACGGGCCACAGCAACTGTACAAAGAAGAATTGAAATGTGTCTTCAAATTTTATATGTAGTCGTCGAGGTGTGCGGATCGTGCTAATATTGCTCCGACTTTTATTGAATTTTAGTGAGAAGTTTAAGTTGAATAAATTTTTATTGTTCACAGTCGAAAAGGCGATAAATATTCCGATCTGGCGCGGAGTGTTATCTTTCTTTTAATTTGTTTTTTCTTCAAAATTAGGAAAAACATGTCAAACATATGTAAAATCTGTACATCGCAAATAACAAAAAAATCGCCCGGTTTGCAGTGTAAGGTTTCTGTGAATGTTTTTATCACGGAAAGTGCGTTGAGATTACAGCGGACCAGTTGAGTTTTATTAAAGAGAATCCTAACGTACGATGGAAGTGTTCCACCTGCCAAAAAGCGGGGATTTCGTCGAGTAACCACAGCCTATCTTTAAGCGGCGAGCAGGCTTCTAACGTTACCACTCTGCAAAAGCAAATGATTACTTTTATGAATGAAATTAAAATCGAAATAAAAAGTCTTAAAGATCAACAGGATATGTTATTAACGTCGGTGAATTTCTGCTCCGACAAGGTTTCTGAATTTGAAGAATTGCTTAAGAAATGGAGTGAGCATATTAAGGCAATTCAGACTTTAAAGGCTGAAAACCAGACATTGAAAAACAGTGTCAGAGTACTCTCGAAAAAAGTAAATGACCTAGAGCAGTTCTCTAGAATCAATAACATTGAAATTCAGGGTTATCCTGAGAATAAAAATGAAGATCTTGTAAAAACAGTGGAGAAAATACATAACAGTTTGGGCATGCAATCTGCGGATAATTCGATTGAATCTGTGCACCGAGTTCAGTCTTTTAACACATCAACTAACCCAAAAAACATAATTGTGAAGTACTCATCCCGCAAAACAAAAGATGACGTCTTAACAGCAGCAAGAATTAAAAGGGGTTCTAACCGTACCCTACTGCTCGAGGGAATTTCTACAGGCATCTACATTAACGAACATCTTTCTCCAGACAATAAAATACTTCTAAAAAAAGTTCGGGAAGCGTCCCGAGTCAAAGGGTATAAATACGTTTGGGTTAAAAATTGCAACATTCTTATTCGTAAGGAAGACGGTGCACCCGTAAAACATATTCAGCATGAGGACCAGATAGATTTTCTTTAAACGAGCACCCCATTTTTTAAAGCTATTTTACTAAACTAAGGACTTAATCTTCGATTCCTATAATTATTTAAATGTATTTTATCAAAATGTAAGAGGCCTTCGAACAAAAACCCATGAGTTTAAGCTTAATTTAATATCCACCAATTATGATGTTGTGTTTCTAATGGAAACGTGGTTAAAAAGTGGCGTTTCTAACAAAAAGCTATTTAATAACGAATACCAAGTGTTTCGGCGGGACCGCGAGAGCTCCCTTAGTGATAAGAGTGATGGTGGAGGTTGTTTGATCGCTGTTAAGGAAGGTTTGCAAGCTGTACGACGTCAAGAATGGGAAAGTGATGCTGAGGATATCTGGGTTACCATATATACTAAAAGCGAGCGCAAAATCCATTTATGCTGTGTTTATATCCCACCAGGTAATGACTTAGCCTTGGTTTGTTACACAGATAAAATTTACAATCTTTTTGATAAAATTTCCAACGATACCATTTTAATATGCGGTGACTTAAATTTTTCTCGCGTAAAGTGGACCGAAAAAAATAATTGCATTTATTACCTTCCCGAAAGTCTCGACCCCAAGTTTACTATTTTAAAGGATTTATTAGAGTTTTTTGGCCTTTTCCAATTTAATGGCATAAAAAACGCCCATGATCGGGTACTAGACCTTATATTTTGTAACAACCTTTTTATTAAAAACTTAATTAGATGTGATCTTCCTTTTGTGAACGAAGACCTACATCATAAATCAATAGAATTTATATATAACAGTTCCTCACCGCCTATTTTTAAAGGTAATAGTAAAACTTACGTAACTAATTTTAAACAAGCAAATTATGAAACTCTTAATGAACACTTTAATAGCATCAATGGGAAAATATGTTAATCAATACCAGTACTGATCATTCCGTTGATTTATTTTATAATGAACTCTACAAAGCTATCAATGGACATATCCCAAAAAAGAGAATTAATACTCACTTTCCTCTATATTTTAAACAAGGAACGATCAAGGTCATCCAAAATAAAAATAGGGCACACAAAAAGTGGAAAAGGTCAAAAACTAAGCTTGATTATAATCTATTCTGTAGGTTGAGGCGACAAAGTAAAGAAATGATTCGGAATGATTATTTAACATATGTAACATCGATCGAGGCTGACATCCCTAATAATTCTAAAAAATTCTGGGAGCTCGTCTCTCTCAAAAAACGATGTAATAATATTCCTAATTTAATGTATTATAATGATAATAGGGCAGAAGGCCCTGAAATTTGTAATTTATTTGCGCAATTTTTTCAAGGGGTGTTTCAACCCTACAATCAAAATTTTTTCTCACACACGACGAGTACAAGACCAGCGTTGATATCTAATATACGGGTGTCATCGCATGAAGTTCTGGAACTTTTGAAAAATTTGGACGAAAACAAAGGCAGTGGACCCGACGGGATTCCATCGTTTTTTGTGAAGAGATGTGCTCATTGTTTAAACGTACCTCTCTCCATTATCTTTAATAAATCTTTAGTAGAATGTCAATTTCCCAATAAGTGTAAGCTAGCGCATGTTATTCCAATTCATAAAAATGGAGAAAAAAACAATGTATCAAACTATCGTTCTATTTGTAAACTAAATATTTTTAGCAAATTATTGGAAAATGCAGTACATCGTACTTTATTAAACTATGTAAAAAAAGAAATTATCCCTGAACAACATGGTTTTTTTCCTAAGCGGTCCATTGAATCCAATCTAACCTGCTACTCTGAATATATACTTTCCTCAATCGATTGTCAGATTCAGGTAGATTCTGTCTATACAGATTTCAGTAAAGCTTTCGACAAGATAGATCATAACATATTATTACTTAAATTAGCTGGGATTGGTATACATGGAGATCTGCTAAAGTGGCTGGCGTCCTACATATTCAATAGGTCTCAAATTGTAGCTGTAAATGGATATAACTCACCCGCTTACGTGTCTACTTCCGGGGTACCACAAGGATCACACCTGGGCCCTTTACTGTTCCTAGTATATCTAAATGATGTCAAAGAATGCTTTAAAACTTGTAACTTTTTATTGTATGCTGACAATATGAAGATTTTTTGTAATATTAAAAATATAAGTGATTGTCTCTTAGTTCAAAATGACCTAAATGCCTTTTTTAACTATTGCACACATAATAAATTATTTCTAAACCTTGAAAAATGTTGTTTTATAACATTCACAAGAAATTTTCATATTTTCTCCTACGACTCCAATTTCAATGGAACGATATTAAAACTAGTGGAGAGGATTAAGGACTTAGGTGTGATATATGACAAAAAAATGGCATTTAACCATCATATCGATTTTGTTGCAACAAAAAGCAACAAAATGCTGGGTTATATTATACGAACTTGTAGACACTTATCTTCTATACATTCTTTAAAGACTCTATACTTTGCTTACATATATAGTAGATTAAATTTCGCATGTATTATTTGGTCGCCTCAGTACGAGGTTTACAGAAATAGATTGGAAAAAATACAAAATAAATTTTTAACATTTTTAGATTACAAAACACATGGAACGTATAATTTTAATGCAAATATTATCGAACTAAGAAATACTTACGCTATGTTTTCCCTAAAAATAAGAAGGAATTATTCTGATGCTATTTTTTTATTTAAAATTGTTAATGACTTCATTGACTGTCCTAACTTGCTATCTTCAGTATACTTAAACATACCCCCTCGAAACTTTCGAAACACTAATTTATTTGCAAACTGTTTCTATAGAACAAGTCTGGGTAAACACTCCCCACTAAATCGAATGATAACTTTGTATAATTCTGATTTTAAAAATATTGATATATTTAACGTATCATTGGAATCATTCAAAAGAAAAATTCGACTAAGTAGTTTATATTGATGTATAATCCTGATCCTTAAGTAGTATAAGTTGAGCTTTTTTTCTGTACACCAACCTGTAAATCGTAGGTGCCACTTTTGGGCCCTTGGCCTGTTGGCATCTTATTTGTGAAAAAAAAAAATGAACGGACATCATATAGAACATTTGTTATAATTCAATTTTATTATTTTATTTATTTATTGTTGATTATTAGATTGCTATAATTTTTAAGTTCACTAAAACAAGTTTCGAACAGTCTCGAACTTAGTAGATATGGTTAAAAATAATGTAAGCATTTAGCAAATACATATGATAGTTTAATAAAAACCTGATTATTTCGAAAATGGTTACGAATAGGTATAGGGAACCTTAATACAGTTCGATAGAAAATTAAATTCTATATTTGATAGTGCATAAAGTTATAGGGTGACCCATTTAAAAAAACGGACTTTAGCGGCTTTGAAAATGTGAATGTTTGCCGCTGAATTTAGGACACCCTATACAAAAATAGACAAATTCAATAAAAAAATAGAAACCTAAGATTATTTACCGATCGTCTGCAAAATATGAAGATTATATCTTCAAAACTTACAAAAATATGAGATTTTAAAATTTGGTACCCCGAAGGCTCATTTTTGGTTCAAGATCAAGTATCTTAAGAACGCTTGAACCTAGGTATAGGACATGCTACATAAAATAGCATTAAAATTCTTCGTAGAATCCAAAAATATCATAAAATACAAGGTGTTCCATTTAAAATAAGCAAGTTGATACCAACTTCCGGTTAAACTGGAAGTGACAGGAAGTTGAAAATATTTCAAAAAAGAAGTACCCCTTGACCTTACCTTAATCCCAAAATTTGAAATTTTTATCTAAATGGCATCATCAAAAACTTTTAACGAACGGGTTGCGTGAATAACCCTGTATTTGATTCGTACCAGTATTTTACCAGTTTTTTATGCCGCACTTATTTTTTGGGTATGTTTTAAAATAAATAGTTCACTGACTTTTAACACCGCTAATCTCTATCGTCATTCGAAATTCGTACCAGTTAATACACAGGTATTTAATAGCTGTATCATATTCAATTTCGCTGCAAGATATTAATTAAGTCAAAAGATTTTTTACATTTGGCCTCCATTTTACTTCTCTGTCTTGAATACAATTTTACCAGTTTATCTCTATATCTCATTTAATGGATGCGGAAAATTTAAAATGTATCTAATAAATAACTTTTTAGACTGATTTTTTAAAAATTATTTGTTTGGCTGCTATTTTTTTTGCTGCCTTAGATTTAAACCAAAATAATACAGGATGATTCCCCGATTTTTGTGCAAAATTTGAGGTAAATTGAATAATTTGGATTTGAATAATAATTTTTTTAACATTTCACTAAGCCAAAAAATGGTAACATATTCGTATGAATTCAATATGGCGAAACAAAATGACGACCTGTTAAAATATTTGATGTACGAAAATGAAGAAATGGGCCTTGCTTCATTATCGTTGACAAAAGAAAGGATTCTTACCTATTCCTTAATGAGGCAAATAGGTATTTTTACAAATATCAAAGAAATAATCTTTCCCCACTTCACTATTAAAATCAAACCAATAAGTTAGGTAAGTTTAAAAGGAAATTAGTTATGTTTTAGTTATGTTTGCCTTATGTCATCGTCATTTTGTAATTGTGACATTTAGAAAAGTTATTAGTTCAGTTGTTAAAAATGTCATCTTAAACCTGTAACTGTCATGTTAGACCTTGTCTAAATTTAAATCTCTTTAGTGAATATTATTCTTAGAGTTTTAAACTATAATCATGCTTTTAACGCGCTTTTATTGGCTTCATACTCGTCTGATTGTATGTTTGTATGCCTGGTTCAAATCTTGTAATGGATTTTTCACCACTTTCTTTACCGATTATTTTCGAATTTGACATGCATACACTTTCGGATATAAAAAATCCGAATTTTTTTTAATTAACGTTTAGTAATTCAAAATGGCAGCGCCAATACGGCCGACGAATTTTGTTACTTGTGTAGATTAAACTGAAAATTGGTGCCTAGGAAAATTTAAGTGTCAGCATTTAAAAATTCAAAATAGCGGTGCCAAAATGACAATGTCAACGGGTCAGACGAATGAATTTACCATTTGTGGGTATATAAAAATCAAAATGGTGGCGCCAATCTAGCGAACGAATTTTGTCGTTTGTACAGATTCGGCTGAAATATCCGTATCTAGAAGTATTTAAGAATGAAAGTTATGAAAATTTAGTCAATATTTAAGAATTTAAAAAGGCGGCACCAACATAGCAGACTAATTTTAAAACGTTTGCAGATTTGATTAAAATTCGGCGGGTATTTAACACTGCACATCATACATTTTTGTCAACATTTTATAAATTCAAAATTGTAATGCCAACATGGAATTTTAATATTTGTACAGATTTGAGAATACATATCAAACATTTTTAGTAAATATTTAAAACATGAGAGTAGGAATGCCTGGAATGGGAGCGAATTTTAACATTTATACAGATTTGATTAAAAATCGATATTAAGTGTGCAATTTATAAATTTTTAGTAATAAATATTCAAAATGGGGATGTCATCAATCAATCCGATAAGTACTTTTTTAGAGATTTTTAAACATTTAATTAGGCCACCGTTTTGTTCCTCCATTTTGAATTTGTCTCAACATTTTTACCAATTCATACTTATATAATATTTGGTTTTTGAGCAAAATTTGAAGACAGTCAATGCAAAAAACTGCTGCATCGACTTTTATAACATTTTATTAAGCCGCCATTTTGGATTTGTAGTAAAACTTATCAGTTGATGGTCATGTCACACCAAATTTTTCTGTAAAATTTGGAAAAAATGGATAAGCAGTTTTTTAGTAATGTTCTTTTAACATTTCAATAGACCGCCATTTTGTTTAGCCATATTTGATTTTTGCCAAAATGTTATTGCGTCATCATCATATGACCTTTAATTTTAAATCAAAACTTGAATTAAATATAGGACAAGTAAAATAGTTTTCTCTTGCGAGGAAAGTAAAAAAAAGCGAGCGCTATAAAATAAGAATAGAATAGTCAATTGTCATATTGTTTTTCCATGTTAATAGCTAAAATGTAAAAAATAAAACATTTTTTTTTAATTTTCAATATCTAAATCTTAAATTCTAACCAGTTTAGAACATGTTTACGAACACATTTTTACTTTTAATTACCCAAAGAATTACCATTTAAATTCCTTTACCAGACAACACTTATATAAAAAATTGGCCCAACTCTAGTGAAAATTAAAAAAAGACTCGAAATCATCCAAAACTTTATTATTTCCCCATACTTCATTCAAAATCTAGTGATTTTCGAAATCGCAGTACGTTTTTTTGAGCGTGGAACCCTCTTTGGCTATTTTAATATAGTATAGATATATTGTATAAATATTTTAATTCTCTGATAGGAAAAACTATTGTAAAAGTCAAAAAAATCACCCCAGAGTCTTTCTTGTATCATTTTGCTTCTGAGGATTCTCACCCCCGACAAAATAAACGTTCTATTATACTGATTTGGATTGGTCAACACGTCATGTGACTCAAAATAAGTGAATAAGGTATCTTCTATTAGACATGTTTCCTGGAAAAGGAAATCTTGCTGTTTACTTAGTGATTAAAAGGAAATTCCAAACTTAAACGGCCATTTTTTTACAAATTCACATTGCCGCATCATAGTTAGGTCAACTAAAGCTCCTAGTTTCGCAATGTCCAAGATAAAGCAAATAAAATTTATTTATTATATATTTAAAAAATCAATGTTCTTCTAATGTCACCGCACCTTTAGAACGCTGCTTCTTGAAGTAAGGCAACATATAATTAGAATATTTGAACCATATCAACGAATGCACAACAATACATAAAACACACGCAGTAATGGCCCTAACAAAAGCTTGGTATCTAATAAAATATTTTTTAGCAAATTAATTTCTTTAATGTTAAAATTTATTGTAGTTCCATGACCCGCTACTCGTTTTTAAGCCCCGCCGGTCACGTGACCCTGTAACAATCTTTACTGTAGACTATTATACTTTTTTATTATAAGGATCCCTTGTCAATGATAGTGGGATGGTCTAATACGTGAAGTTGTCGATCGGGTTTGCCATATCTAACTAAAATTCTTGTTACTGGTGTAATCTGATCTAAAGCTTTGGGTAATTTAGTTTGTAATTTATTATTTTGCAATAAAAGTAATTTCTTTATACTGCTTAGAAACTAATACTGGAAACACATTACTATTCTTTTTATGAAAATTTTATTGCATCATGTTTAAACATATTCACCGGGTAGTGCGTATTTTCCCCTAAACTACACCGGCCCAAACAGTTAGTGGACCGACACTTCATTGGCCCTAACAGTCGAAATCCCGACAGATTGGAATGTGTGGAATGCGGCGCTAGCGAGCTACGCTACTGGCTAAAAATTCTTTAAATGGGCCTGCTGTGTTGTCAAGTTTTATTGATAAAAATAAATATATTGTTTATCAAAACCACACCATGACAAAATGATGTTAGCGTATTTGCCTGCATTCTAACTTTGAAGTGAAAATATTTTGACTGTTTTTTTTTTGTTTATTATAAAGTATTTGTTTATCACAGGATAATTTCTATTTAATGGAATAATGGAGATTGAATATTGAAAAAAAATTGTTGGAAAGCCCAGGAAGAAGTTGTTACTTGTTTGCATTCAGATGATTTTAAACCTTCTACTTTTAAACTGGGTATGTAAGATAATCTTATTTGTTAGTATATAGGATTGAGTCTCCATCTGTTACTAATGTGGATGTTGTTCCCTACCTAAAAATAAAATAAAGTTTTACTCAAAAGATCATATAAAAATCAACAAAAGCCTTGAAGCTTGAACATATATCTTTTAACTAATTTGTTTTGTGAGCTTTTTGAGAGACACAATTTCATCTTTTTTTGGTGTTTAATTTTTTTTCCCGATCCTAAGCAAATACCTATCTAAAAATCAGTTTTTATCAGTCACATATTGATTAGTGTTTTATAAGATTGTTATGATTTTGCCTAAGCTTATTATTCATGCAGGTACTTTATTAATTGTAATTTGTTTTAGGACCAATGCAAGTCTTCTTGATGTTTCATATAGGTATCGTAGACAAAGCTTAGGAAGTTAGTTCTGCTCATATGTGCATTGCAGATATTAGTGAAGTGTATATTATAGTCATACTTCAGTACTCTTTGTTGCCCTGTTTGCATAGGAAGAAAGAAAATACTTTAGTTACATGTATTGATCCGAGTGTTATATAGCCCCAATTATAGCCTATTCCATCAATGTAATAATTGGGCCTCTTTATTATATGGAAGCTTCAAATTCTGCACCTTTAAATTTACTGAATATGCTTGTCACATAAAGTGGTTCATTTATAATTACTGTTGTTGAGAAAGTGTGTAGTTTGAGAATTAAAAAAGATGCACCATATGATAAATGTAGTGTCAACTTTATTTTTAATTCTATGTTGAATAAATTTTTTTATTGCTGTAAAGTGTATCACATATTTTGTATGTTGATTAAAGATATATAGCTAAAGTTTAGAAATTTGAATAATTTTTCCCCATATTTTAAAAATATTAACTGTGGCCTATTTATATATTTTCTCGAGTTGGTATACCCAATTCAGTAATAAGTTAATTTAGTAGGTTAGTAGCCTAACCCTGGATGTAATAATAATAGCTATATTTTAAGAAATGATATATTTTAAATCATTTTGTGTATTTAATTACAAATATTTGTAAAAGTTATACATCTGTGTACGTTTCTAATTATTGTGAGGCATTTGACACAATCCCTCAGGCTATGCTATTGGACATTGTGGATGGCTATATGATGTGGAGGATCCATGTTGAATGTTTTCAAAATGTATCTAATTATGTTAAAGTAGGGGCTTTGAGTCAGCCTAAAGAAATCAAAATTGGAGTACCATAAGGTACAGTGCTGGGTCCTGTGCTTCTAAACATATATATCAACACTCTTTGTAATCTTGGCACAAGTGGGTAAAGTGGTTGCCTATGCTGATGACTCCATTTTGATTTTCCCCAGTAATACATGGGAAGAAGTATAGGATTTATTAATTAAGGACATAAATAAGGTTAAATGGTTTTTGGATAATTTTAAACTGACTCTTAATGTAAAGAAAACTAATTTATTCAATTACATCAATTAATCATCCAAATTTAATTAAATTAGCATAGATTATTTGAGTGTACTATTACGGCTAGGAAATAAAGAAATAAAAATTTTTAAGAATTAAAAATCTATTCATAAATAAGTCCGACACATTGTAAATGCATAAATAAAACCTACTGCACAAAATGGTGAATGAGTCCTTATATAGCTTATTTTCAGAATAAATCCAAACCTAAGATTATATTAAACATAAATTTTATTTTAAACACAATACAGCAAATATTATCATCTTATGATGTAATCAGTTTTCTCAATTCACAAAGGAGTTGTTTTCACTTGCCTGGCAACTGAATCGGTGTAGTTGGTAAGAAGGCCAGATTTTAACCAATGACTCAGTCCAAGATGATATCATTTTCTTACTTTCTAGAGCTTACTTGTTGGTGATCTTATTACATTATTACATAATGGTCATCCTTGGGCATACTAACAATAAAGAAAATTCCTAATTACTTTCAAAAATATTTACACCTATTAAAAAAAAAGAAATGAATGAAATAGATATGGCACTACTTCGAAAAATAACCAGGACTGGTGAACTTATGCTATTTGAATTTTAAAAAGAAAACGAAAAAAAAACTACATATTATATTTAAATAATGAGCCCATATAATTTAAAAAAAAAAGATCAAACTAAATGCTTAATTGTGGAAGTATATTCCAGCTTTATCTTACACATGTTATAAATATATCAGAAATTGTGCCATTTATGCATTTTTACATTCCGATAAAACTTTAAATTCTATGAATGTCAGTTTTTAAATATTTACAATTGGACAAAAAATGGTGGATCTACAGGCATTTCCTTTATTTTGTTTAGCTTGCCATGTCACAAATATTAATGCAACTTTTAACAGACTTCAAAAAAGGAGGTTATCAATTTCACCTTATGCATTTTTTTTATGTATGTACAAAGATTACTCTGGGATGGTTTCAACAATTTCGATGAACTTTTCAGGGAATATTCGGGATATTGCCCGAGTGGTCCCACAGCTAGCATATTGTAAAAAAGTATGACGCTATATTAAATATTTATTCATCGTAAAAAGCATTCACCATTTTATCAGGAATTTACATAGATATTATATATGGTTATTTGTTAAATATGACTTTTAAGATAAAACTCATATAAATAGAACTAAAAAGAATGAAATAAAAAAATGTATAAAAAAAATAAAACTGACTTCAAAAAATGCACCTAAAATTGGAAAATAATGTTATATTCCATCTGGAAAATTTTAGTCACCAAACGAATAGAGATAGTAAAACTAAACACTCATTACATAAATATATTTTTGTGATTAGGTAATTAAGAATACGTTTGGCTTTGACTTCACAGACACAGGGTATGGGATTCGCTTCTGGGGAGTTGCTTCACAATATCTACTTCAGAAAGCGTTGTTATCCAAACAGAATTATTTATAAAAAATAGAACGGACTTAAAAAAAACACTAAAAAGTAAAAATTTGATATTTTATTCCACATTGAAAATTTGACTTTATGAAGTCATCTTCAAACTAATTCTTAATAACTTAATCATAAACAGATATTTATATATACATATATGGGAATAAAATACTATTGTTTACTTTTAGTTGTTTATTATACTGATTTAGTAATTTTTATTTTTTTATTTCACCCTTGTTAATTTTCTTTATACAAAGTTTCAAAGTATAAGGCCTAAACTTAGGTTAAAATTTTAGACTCCCTGAGTCCATTGCATATGAAATTTTGCCAGAATCACCATATTAACATGCATACTTTTTTCCTAGCAATATGGTGAACGCCATATAGATTGCCTTTTGCGCTCGTGTATACGTGTGGCATCATTCCGATATATTTAATATGTTTGCTATGGGACCACTCCAGTAACATCCTGAATATTCCCTATTTCATCCAAACTGGTCATACAAGACAATCACATACCATTGCTCTTTCCATTTATTTAACATCTTAATTGAGCTCAATAATTTTACTTATATAAGCAAATTTAATTCAATATCTAAATCAGATTTGTCAATAAGATTGAATTCTTAGACAATAAAGAATTTAAGTTACATTAAAATTTCAATTATATTTGTGCCATAAATAAATTCTTATGCATCTCTCATAGAAAACCTTGTAGAGTGTAGAGGAAAATTTAAATGATTTTAATTATCATAACACTTCCTTTTTGTTTGTGTATTTTCTTCTGTTTTTGTAAGAAACAATGTTTGCTTTTTTTCAAATAAATAAAAATGTATGAACAGAAAATAGCCATTAACATTTTTAGACTTAACAAATTACAAAATCAATGTGCAACCTATCAAATTCTGTGGAACTTAGTCTGAAATAATCACTCCTGTCTTGTTGATCTGACAGAAACATGAAAGTTTATTTTACATAAGAGAGAAGGTGACTTAATAAAATTGTTAAGAATTTTAAATAAATTACACAAGTCCAGATGGCACAGTGCAAAATACTCTATTAGAAGAAACACTTTGCTGAAAGGTCAAAGACATCTTAAAATAAATTCTAATAGTTTTATTGCCCTATTCGTGATATTATCTATGTGTTTGGCAAAAGTAAATTTGGAATTCTATAGCACTCCCAAGTCTTAAACAGTATCAACTCTTTTCAAGATGCTTACGTTCAGTGTATAAATAATGTATTTTTTAAACAACGGAAACTTAATTTCTAGAAATAGGAATATCTCCATAAATATCAACACAGGGGTAGGAACGATTTGGTTATGACACTTCACCAAATTTCTTTATTTCATAAGGGTCCTCTAGTCGGATGTATAAAATATATATTACCATTAAAAATAAAATGTATTCAAAGCATAAAAGTAAACCAAAAAATTCTTATTGAAAGAGAATTCTGTTCCCCAGATGATTATGTTAACTTTTATATACAAATTACGTCCTGCTTATGTGTAGAGCCTAGTATGAACTGTTTATTTAAATCACTCAAGAAATAGGGAACATCAAAATACCTTAGGGTTTCCGAGGGGTATTCCAACATCGAAGACACAAGTGTTTAAAATTTTGTAAACATTAACAAAATAGGTTGCCTTTTTTGAAAATACTGACCCAAATAAATTTGTCCCAGGCCAAGTCTAGGGTAAGCACGGCCCTGTATGAGAGTAATAGTTATCTTTTTAAAAATGATAAGTATATGGATCTTTTCATGTGAAATAAATCTTCAAATCACTTTATTTTGCTACCTATTTAACAAATTTTTCTAAAAGTTATCTTTGTAAGAAGAAAATATTTTGAAAAGGAAAAATGCCTCATTATTAAAATATCTAATTATTGTGACATATGAATTACCTCAGCAGTTCTATATTTATTCAAAGATGGACCATGGAACCATTCCTCACTGCTTTGTCTGTCTACTCATAATTTTATATGCAAAGCTGCTTCATTTTTTATTGTTGCCTGGGATTCGTACTCCGATTTGCTAAGATGGAGCCCACTGTGGATGATACATCCATGAATTTACTTGGTTTTCCTAAAAATGCAAACACAAGTATATATCATAATCATGTTATCAACCGAATACAAATGTTTTTGTCGAGGTTTTTCTTTTAACTAACATTTAGTGTGCACTATACATTAAAAAACCGATAGATTGTAGAAAATCCGAAGAGGAACATTTAAGAAAATAGATGTATACGCAAAAAAAGAATCTAGGTGGCTTACCAATATGAAATTTGTACATTACAATATACTTTCTGCTGTCCTAATGTTGATAATCCCTTTAAATTGCTGAATCTAACTTTCTAGTCATCTCGTTCTTGAAATTGCATTTAAACGGGCGAAAAACTGAGAATTCAGGACATATCGGGAATACAGTAAAAGCTTGCATATTATTTCTGCACGTTTCACAACCGAACGAACTAACAATTTACAAGCATTTTTCATCATGTTAGTAAAACTTATTTTATTGTATCCTAACACTGATACGGTCGCAGTAGAATTAATACGTAGCTATTTGCTATTTTTATAAACTAGGTAATTCTTTGAGAACATTTAAAACTTATTATTCAGGAATATTAATAACCTGTTATCAAATATAAATAAAAAAACAATATTACTAATATTGTCGGAAATATGTACTTCACTTGAACAGTAATGCACTTTGGCAACAGTGCCAGAGGTTTCTTACGTCATTGGCGTGCATGTTTATGTATTTCGACGTTTAGGGCCAACGACGAATTCCATGCATTCCAATGTGTCGGGATTTCGACTGTTAGCGCCAGTGACGGTTATGTGTAAGGTAGGTTTGGGCAAGTGAAGTTTAGGGCCAAATACATCGAACCATTCACCGTAATATAAATTGGTATAAACATTGGAGTTCCTGGCTAGGCTTGGCATAGTCGTACGATCGACCTTATACTGTGAGGTAATCTTGGCAGTGGCTAAATATGTAAATAATGAACTCTATTTTTATTCTTTCTCTAAGGTTTAAAGTGTATGTCATTTTATTCACCCTGTACTAAAAATTAAAGTTTCAAATCTGGTGATGTAGTACAGTAAACCTTTAATGTATTCGTTCCGTAGCCTATGAAAAAATAAAATCTGCATGCCCCGTCTCTTTTTAGCAGGCATTTTAAATGTGGGTATATGTAACTGGAATATGGAATATTTAGTAGTGAAAACCTAAATAGAGAGGATAAATAAAATATAAATCAGTGTTCTACCAGTTAAATTATTAATTAAATAAAAGTTTGAATCCGCGACAGGTGCCCTAATATCGAACAAATATATTTATTATTAAAATGCTAAAATGCAACAACGTATAATTTTATCCTAAATTATGTCAGAAAAGTCAGGGTTCCAGTTAAATTTCAAGGAGAGAGGACAAAAAATCTAGGACCGAACTAAGCTCGATCGACACGATTTACCCCAAAACGATGAGATCGAAAGGGGAAGTATCTGTAAAATATAGCAGCGGAACTATCTAAATTGCCCAGGCGCAGTCCATGCTGTCAAAGTTAATCTTTTATCCACAAATAAAAACAAATATTACTAATAAATAAATATACAGCTGAAAAAAATAATTTGTCTTTTTCAAGCAGTAATGCGGAAAGTAAATTACTTCCTACACTAGTGCGCCAAAAACTAATTTTCTGAAATAACGTGCCCACCCCATTTTATTCTAGATATCAGGTATATATCCATATGTATATAAACATGTAAGAAGCTGAAAAAGCAAGTAAAATAATATACATGCATTAAACGCTTAAGTCCGTTTCGTTATCTGTACTTGATTATTAATAATTTTAGAAATATTCTAGCATACCGAATTATAGCAGCAAACGATATTAGAATTTTCTTAAAAACACATCAACCCATCAACTCTTTATTAAGGGTTAGCAAAATAGCTAGTATCGCCTAGGAAACTTGGCAAGTGCCAGTGGATAAAAGAGGGTCTTGGTTGGTTTTCACTTTCTCTCTACCTCTTCGCCTTTATAACTGATTTTTCGCGTTTTCGTAGGAGTTGCGGAAAAAATACTGTAAAGGGATATTACGTATTTTAAAACATTGTCAGAGGAGTTGACGAAGGGCTGTTTTGCCAATATTTCGGGAGACACAATATCAGCATTTTTGATTCATTGCCATATAACCTATAATCCAGACCTGCTTTGAGGTGCTATGGAGTGACACGTAATAGGTGAGAGTATACCTCGCCCAGTTGTTACCAAGCAACTCTAATTATATGCCTGAGTATTATATAAATGCACTTGTTCAAATCATAATTTGTTATAGTTGAAATTATATTGCTTGTTTCTTATTCACCACATCCAATAACATGCGATTCAAAGGTAAGATTTATATTTTTATACAACTTTCCAAAATTTTTATTGTTTAAAGTTTAAGAAATTATTACACTTTCTATCAGTTGATCACAAAGTCAACTTTGATATGACACGGTTGAGGTGGCAATTTTAATTTTTTTCTGACGAAACTTTCTGGAACGATGGCTCTTCCGGTCTTACAGAACCCTATTGTTTTGGGTTAGGTTTCGATTTCATTTGACGATTTTACGAATTTTTTTCGTTCGAAAAAAGTGTGTTTTGAGGTGCTTATATCTCAAAGCGGGTGAGTCCTATCGAAATTTTCCATGAGACGTTTTTCATAGAAAACATCTAGGAAAATAAAAATCTAAATGCATCTCTCTGTCGAAAAAATGGCGAGAAAATAGAAATGCTTAAGAAAACTGAAATGTTTCTGAAAAAGTCATGAAAAATTAATTTTTTAGTTACTTTTTCTTTTTTTATAAAAAATGTGGGCATTTAATGGTCAAAACAAATAATTATGGCACCGTGGAAAGCCTTAAAAACATATACAAAATGGACTATTTAGGATGGGTTCTGGATTACATACAGGGGGTTCACTAACAAGGTGAAATTTGCGCCAAAGTTCTCAGGAGTGGATACATTTTTTAACATTATCCTGTATTAGAAGGAAACTTATACATCTAAAAACTCGTAGGGTATTTTTATTTCGAAACAAAATATGTTTAGGTAGACTATGCCCAAATTTCAAGTTTATAATTTTAAAGGTTAAATTACTGCAATTTTTAAAAGCTCCAATAATATTTCTTTAACTACTCAGCAAGCAAGATCCATATACGATGCGAAATGATAGGTGGCCTTGGTCTAGGTTGATAATAAAATTTTTAGAGATATTTGGCATGTCATTTGTGATAGATGTCACGGCTGAGTTGTGGTTTGTTTAAAGCAAAGATTACATTGTTTACCTCTTCGATTTATGTTTTTGCATTTACGCGGTAAAACTGATTTTTTTTTCAAATAAAAAGTACTTAGAAAGATACACAAAATGGATTGTCTAGGATGGGGTTTGAAATATATACAGGGGTTGCCATTATGAGGTGAAGTTTGAACAAAAAAAACTGTTTTTTTTTTACTTTTAAACTGCTTACATTTTTTAAATAGGGTTTTCAAAACTCGATATAACTTTTAGAGGAGTAATTTATTTTGAAAAATTATTGTGACAGCTTTCAAAAAAAAATTCTGTGTACTTCTGATCTACTTAAAATTTTTATATACAGTTTTCACAGTTCCATGTAACTTTTAGGGGCTTCATCTATTTGAATTTTTTTTTAGATCTGTCAAATTCGGTGCAAGCAGAAGGTTTAAAAGATAATTCCAATTACTCTAAACATTTAATTCAGGAAAACCATACTTTCGATAAGAACTTTTACATGCAGAACGAAAAAGTAAATACTTAATTTACTAGAAAGTCTGGAAATAAACATAAAAATAACAACACATCATTAAACGGTCAATTGGACCTAAATAATTCCCCATTATTAAATCTTTATTAGGCTATAATGGAAAATCCAGAATATTTTACCTGTAAAATATCCTGAACTGGATTCAGGTATTTAAGAGCTACTGTTTGTGTTACACTTGTATTCCAGTTGTAACATCTGATGTAGTCACAGTGTTGGCGAAACAATTGTCACGTGATTTATTTATTTTCGTAAAATAAATTAAGTGGAAATTTTAAACAAGTGAATATTTAAATTATACAGTAAACAGACGCTGAGTCTCATCTCAGTCAAAGTTTATAATAAAAAAAACTAGTTACACATGTTTCTCCCGTTGGGCATAATCAAACTCTCAAAAACATATCTTAATTACTAACTAAAAGCATTTAAATTAAATAAATAAATAGTACCTTTAAAAATTAAACAACACGTCACACATACCACGTTAAAACAGTAAAGAAACAATCATATTACATAATTCAGGGATACTGAAAAACTATGTAATGTTTTTCAGTATCCTTCGAACTATGTTTTAATGTAGTATGTGTGACGTATTGTTTAATTTTAAAGGTACTATTTACTTATTTAATTTAATGGCATTTAGTTAGTAATTAGGATATGTTTTTCTGATAGGTCTGATGATGCCCGACCGGGCGAAACACATATAACCAGTTTTATTTTATTATAAACTTTGACTGAGACCGTGACTTAGCGTCTGTTTACTGTTCTTTGTGATTCTGGCAGGTTTTTTACGAAATGTGTTGATCCCAATTAGAGTACTGGCACATATATTCTTAATGCATCTTATAAAAATTCTGGAATGATTATATTCGATGTACTTTCTATAATAGTTTATATACAATGTACCACTAATAACAAAGGATGCACTTTAGCTTTTGTGCCTGGTATATGCACAACTAGTGAAGTTCCCAAATCATCGATGCTATTTAATGCCAAATTGTATATTGTAGACGTCAGGCTCCAAATACAACGAAAATTGCGGCAACTTCTTGCGTAAGCTATATTTTATCTGGGGCTTTTGCGAGAAATTTGTCGATTTGTTTCCTTGTCAATACTTTCGAGTTTTTGGTAGACATCCTTCACTCTTTCGCTTTAAAAAGGCATTAAGCTTGAAATATTTGCTTATGTCCTGATTATTTATGTTCATCATAACCTTTAACATAGGGTAATTTGACCAAAAGCGTTGTCGATTGCCATGTGTTGGACTTCTATTCAAAGTATGCAAGAAGCATTTTTTCGCTGGCCTCCTTGCAACTAACATTTTTGTGAGCACATCATTTCAAGAAACGGAACGCATGCGTACTCGTACTGTTGCTTTGACTTACCAGGTAATAATTCAAAAGAAGCTTTACTGGTAGCTTCTTCGATTTCCACCGTGAGAAATTCATTTTCTTGATTACTTGCCGTCAATCAATTGTTTTGATTACTTATTTGATGCTAGTTAGTTAATTAGATGTAATTAGATTTAAAAATGGTAATCTTGAGGTTATTTTATCAATTTATTAACGTAAAAATGTTTTCATTTGTACGGAAGCATAGAAAGGCCACGTTTTAATTTCTCTTTTAAGTTTAAATTCGGAATTTAACAAAATTCTGAGTTTGAAGTTAGAATTTAATATAATTCTGAGTTTGAAGTCAGATTTTAGTAAACCTCTGAGTTCAAAGTCGGAATTTAACAAAATTCTGAGTTTAAAGCCGGAATTTAACAAAATTCTGAGTTTAAGGTCAGAATTTAGTAAAATTCTTAGTTTAAAATAGGAATTTAACAAAATTCTGAGGTTGAAGTCGCAATTTAACGAAATTCTTAGTTTAACAAAATTCTGTCGGAATTTAACAAAATTCTGAGTTTGAAGTTAGAATTTAATATAATTCTGAGTTTGAAGTCAGATTTTAGTAAACCTCTGAGTTCAAAGTCGGAATTTAACAAAATTCTGAGTTTAAAGCCGGAATTTAACAAAATTCTGAGTTTAAGGTCAGAATTTAGTAAAATTCTTAGTTTAAAATAGGAATTTAACAAAATTCTGAGGTTAAAGTCGCAATTTAACGAAATTCTTAGTTTAAAGTCGGAATTTAACAAAATTCTGAGTTTAAAGTCGGAATTTAACAAAATTCTGAGTTTGTAGTTAGAATTTAATATAATTCTGAGTTTGAAGTCAGATTTTAGTAAACCTCTGAGTTCAAAGTCGGAATTTAACAAAATTCTGAGTTTAAAGCCGGAATTTAACAAAATGCTGAGTTTAAGGTCAGAATTTAGTAAAATTCTTAGTTTAAAATAGGAATTTAACAAAATTCTGAGGTTAAAGTCGCAATTTAACGAAATTTTAGTTTAAAGTCGGAATTTATCTAAATTCTAAGTTTAAAGTGGGAATTTTAACTTCAGTTCCGACACTAAACTCAGAATTTTGTTAAATTTCGACTCTAAATTCAGAATTTTGCTAAATTCCGATTTTGAAATCAGAATTTAAAAAAAACGTAGCCCTTCTATGCTTCCATACATTTGGGATTTTAATGGTGTTTGTAGAAAAAATAGGATGATATGAGTGCTAAAAGCAGTGGCGGCTCGTGGTGTTTAGGCTAGGGTAGGCGACAACCACAATAATTTCAAGAATAATGACGTTATAAGAAAACGTTAAGCCGCGTACACACTTAGCTGACAACTAAGTTTTATAAATTAAATTTATCCGCCTATCTTTTAAAAGGGCGAATTTACTTATTATGACATCCGTAAAGTTATCAGCCTTCTGTAAGGAGAAGAACAACTTTTTTTCTTTTGAAATTAGCGCAAGTGACGATAAACGTTAATTTTTTATTGTATTGCGAGAATACGTTTTTATTCGCTTTAAACAAGAGAAATGTCTTTCCACTGAGGTACTTGTAATAGGTATGGTAGCAATTAACGCAAAAAGTTTGTAACTTTCAGGAAAAATATTTGCTTTTTACAATAGGTGATGTCCAATGATTTTTTCTGTAGAATGTTGAAAAGGGGGTCAGTTATGTCAAAAATATGTTTATACACAGCGGTAAGAAACGAAAATTCTAAATCGTTCATAAATTTAAGATATCCCTTGGCCCCGTTTATTGACTCAGCCGATGATGATTGGTCGTCAATAATTTTAGAAAAAACTAATTTTAGGCCTTCCCATTCAGAGTGCAAGATTTGAATGATTTTAGAACGGGAAGCCCACCTGGTGTCTGAACTGGAAGAAATCCTCTTTCCTATCGTCGAATCTAAAGTAAATGTCCGTTTTGCAGACTGATGAAAAAATCCGGGAATCGAGGACGCACTTGCGAAAAAAATTCGGCAATTTTTTATATTTTTTGAACCAGTTTGTAAAACCAAATTCAATCTGTGCGCACTACAATGCGTAAACAAAGCAAAAGGAGCATCATCTTTAACTTTTTTTTGCAAACCATTCAATGAACCTGCCATCACACTAGCACCATCGTAGCATTGCCCAACTAATTTTGTTTTATAATCGAAATTGCCTATGACTGTAACAATTAATCCATACATTGCGTCCGCTGTTCTGTCTTCGCTAACGTCATGAAAACCCAAGAAACTTTCTTTGATTTCACCGTATTTATTAACGTACCGAATTGAAATCGCACATTGGGACTTCTCAGAAATATCCGTAGTATCGTCAGCTTGCACTGCAAAAAACAACGACTCTTTTATCTCCCTATGAATTGTATCTGCAAGGTAATCGGAAATACAGGATATCAAATCATTCTGGATAGTTTTTGATAAACCAGAAAAAATATTTCCAATTTTTTTTAAATGTTGTTGTATTTCGTTATCACGTTTAATTAACAGATTAAAAGTTTCCCGAAAATTTCCCGCACTAACGGAATCGCTTTTTTCATTATGGCCTCTGAAAGATAATTCTTGCTTTGCTAGGTGACACGTAACATCGACCAAATAGCTCATTAGAAGTCTGTTTTTTCTCACCTCCTCATTATATAATTTAAGAGACAAAGAAGATTGTAATTGTAGCGCATCCTGTATAGTGCTACTGTTTTTTTCTAACCGCTTTAAACTAAGATAACTGCTTAAATGTTCTTTCGATGATTCGTGTTTTTTTATGGCCGCAGATAAATTTTTCAAATCAGAAAATCCCTGACGCACCCAAGTATTGTTTCTGCCTTTTGCCAAAAGTAAACATGGCCAACAAAACAAATTTTGTTTAAAATAGCTACCACATATCCACTGATGACTTTCGTACCATTGAGCTTTAAACGATCGTGAAAAAGTTTGGCCCTGTTTTTTATCAGGCTTTAAAATATTGAGAAGTGGCGTGGGGCGGCCAAAATAAATAACATCTTTTCGATCGTTTTCGTTTAGACGCGAAAATGGTGTCTCGCACAAAGAGCAAACAATATCATGCACCGGATTATTCGCCATGACTTTTTAAAAATCCATTAAAAAAAAAACAAAGCAACGTAATGTACCTATATAAAATAGAACAAACCGGAAAAAACGCACTTAACCTACGGTCGACGCGACGGTAAATTCATCGAATATGAACCGTCCAACCCCTAAAACTAGCGAAACTACACTTAAAAGCAAAATATTTAATACCTAAATATGTCTATTAGAAACAAATAAAACAAAAATACTTATCCGTTTATCAGGATTTCTTCGTTTTTCTTCTGGCCAATGCCGATAAACAACCAAAATCACAAATTAAAGCACAGAAAAACTAGACGCGGTCGTAAAATAATAGTCAAAAAAACACACACGTATCACCGTCCAATGTTTTTATTTATTGATCGATATCAGAAAACGAGAGCGGTCAGAATGTAAATGACAAAATTTCAAATCACTTGACCGGAAATCCGAACGAACGATAATATTGCATCATGCATACTATTTACGATTTTTACGAATTATAAATGAGATTAATGAGAATAGTAGCAGGTGGCCAACGTTGCCAAACGCAAAATTTGTAAATACGGTTTCGCAAGCCTGAGAAGAATTTCTTTATTTTTCTTGAGATGTACCTAGATTTTGTTTAAAAAACCCTTTCAAAACCACCCTAACAACATTGAAACTGCTTATTTTATTTTTTTTATGGTTTGCAATGTTTGCATTTGTAAGGCTGCCAACCGTCCCGCATTCTGCGGGACAGTCCCGGATTATCTTTTAAGGTCCCGCGTTACAAATAAGGTTAGAAATCGTCCCGCATTCTCTAATTATGTCCCACAAGTCCCGAATTGCAACAAATCATATTCTAAGTTCCCATGTTTATCGGTTTAATAATACAGAGAAGTACCATTTTAAGAAGATTTGATTAAACTAAATTATGTGTTATAAATAAGCCTTAATTAAAAAAAATACCAAAGTGTAGAAACATGTTTCATTTTATTATTATTAAAAAAACCTCACCTAACCTAACATTTATGTTTAATGTCTTTAATTTTTTTGCTTTAGTATATAACAGAATGTTCGGATAATCAATTTAATTAATTAAAAAATTAATGCTGAAAATAAAGAATTTTAGAATATGGTTAATGCGCCTACAACGCATACTAAAATTTGTTGTGTCCCGCATTCGTAAATGAAAAAGTTGGTAGCCTTATGCATATGCATATTTTCTAAAAACGTAAAGCAGTTCAGGTGAAAATTCGAGAATTTGGCAACACTGCCAGATGAACAATATTGGAATCCAATGCGAAGACGTCAAATATTTGCCGAAGGCGGACGATCGTTTCGCCTACTGTAGTAGTTTATTTCGCGTGATTTTCTCTGTATGTCGGTCGCTGGTCGTCGGCGATGGCTGCTGGCTGGCTGCCGTAGAGAACATCTAAATTTAAGCGGTTGGGATATATCGCCTCTAAACGTACATAGGTTTCGCATGTAATCGATGTTTATTTAAATGTTAGGAATTTCTAAGGGAAACGCACGGGTTTTTTCGAAAGTTTTGTATATTTTGTGATGTTAAATGGTTAAATATTGTTTAATTGATATGAGATATTAGATTTTTTGGGCAGTATTTAGGCACGATTATTCAAGGGTAGGCGGCGCCTACCTTGCCTACCCTGACGAGCTGCCACTGGCTAAAAGTGATTTTATTTTGTTCGAAGAGATGGGACACTCTGTCTCCGGCGTCGTGTTCCAAACTTCCCTTCTCAGAACATAAAAAGTCAATTTAAGCACTTATATCATAAATAACTATTAGCTTTTGATGTGTCATAATAATATGGTGTGGTGATAAAGTCCTAGATTTCTCCGTGAAAAGCATCTTAGTTGAAATTTTCGACGTTTCGCTCACAGCAACATCTTTAAATCAAAAGTTTCCATTTCGATTTATAATCACGAAATTGAGGATACTGACAAATTGTTTATTTATGTTGTAACCACGAGACTTCATTATTTCAAAGCACAGTAATCAAATTTGTATCTGTTACTTGCAATAATTTGTCACATCGTGAGATGTTTTAAATTTGCACTTATACATTACATCATTTAGTACTATTGCTCCCGAAAGTGCAAAAAATATCGCGAGACTAAAGGGCCGTAATCCCTTGAACTCCATTCGCGGGATTAAATTAGTCACTTTAGTCCCAAGGTATACCGGGTGTCAACGATATCGTTTTACACGATGCCATTCATTTGCTTTTTAGGTTAGGATATTTATATTTGGGTTAACGAAATATGGTATTAAGACACATATTTTTCATGAAAAAACAATTGAATATTACTGCCAGTTTTTCCGATATCAGAACCAAGTTAAGAATTTCAAATGGAACCCTGTATATTATTTTACATAGTTTGATAGAGCTTAGAATTACCTTTTCAACGACATATCACAAGTTATATTTTTTTTTCAAAATGGCGGACCAGGAAGCGTTTTTTCAAAATTCAATAAGGCGGTCGTTTCCCGATACCGATGAAATTTTGTTTAACAAATTATTAAAATATTAAACAAAATGGGGTTTTCAATGGATTTTAATCAAATTTAAAATCAAATTTTTAATTTATCACAAAATGGGATAAGTTTAATTTTTTCTTTAAAATGTGAATTTTTTCTTAAATTTTCTCAAAGATTTTAAATAGAAAGTTGTATTTATTAAATATTAGTATTAAAGTATATCTTATTAGCTACACGAAACCGCATAACAAGCCGTATTTTTGCTTTTTGTTTTAGAAAAAATTGACAAAACCTTGCCGATACACATTTTTCCTAATACATAACATGAAACAAACACACACATATTATTAATCAGAAAATCCTGGAATATTTTTTATTGTTTATTGATAAGTAATTTTGTATTATTTTGTCATTTTGTGACTGTTGTCTTATTTTAGGAAAGCGAGAAAAAATCAGAAGTAGTATTAATTTTATTTTACCAGTAGATACGGTGCAGTAACATGAAAGATGACTTAACTAAGATAAGTAGGTCTTGGAAACAATTGCATAGGGATGCCATTATAATTTTCATTAGATTTAACCAGAAACGTCAAAAGTACTGTTTTGTATCGACATTTCTGATAACTTTCGTTATATTTTTACACTGAGAAAAACAAAACCGCATAACAAACCGTATTTTTGCTTTTTGTTTGACAAAAAATTGACGAAACTCTGCCGATATACATTTTTCGTAATACATAACATGAAACACACACACCCACACACACATATTATTAATCAGTAAATTTCGGAATATTTTTTATTGATAAGCAATTTTGTATTATTTTGACATTTTATGATTTTTGCTAGTAGTATTAATTTTATTTTACCGGTAGGCTTTCGGATTTTCCGGAAATACCTAGACCTAAGTCAAGAAGTTTAAAAAGAACCCTGTATATTTTTTCACACAGTTTGATAGAACTTAGAATTCCCTTTACATTGACATATCACAAGTTGATTTTTTTTCGAAATGGAGGACCAGGAAGCTTTTGTTCAAAATTCAATATGGCGGCCTTTTTCTAACACCGAAGATATTTTTGAATTATAGGTAGAAATAATAAACAAATATGGGGGTTTTTATTGGGTTTAATGCTAATTTAAAATCCAAACTTTCACAATTAATACAAAAGTCACTCAATTAAATGTTCTATGCGCTGTCCGCCTTGTTCTTGGCATAGTATAACTCTCTCAACATTTTCCGCGAGCAGGTTTCGTAAATGCTGTTCTGAGATACTTTTAACGGCTCGTCTTATTCTATTTTCTAACATTTCCAACGATATTACAGGAGTTGCATACACTTTTTCTTTCAGATGACCCCATATAGAAAAATCTATTTTCTAACATTTCCAACGATATTACAGGAGTTGCATACACTTTTTCTTTCAGATGACCCCATATAGAAAAATCAAGCGGGGTTAGGTCAGCCGACCTCGCTGGCCATCGAATTGGTCCATTGGTTCCCAACCAGTTCTCACCAAATCGTTCATTCAAATAATTTGCAACAATTCTTGAATTATGAGCAGGGGCGCCATCTTGTTGGTAAACTAAATCATCATTTTGCTGCAAATTATTTATAAAATGTTCAATTTCATTTTCGAGAAAGTCCAAATACATCTCGCCAGTTAAAGGCTGATGGAATAATATTGGACCAATAACGCTTAGTCCTACAACGCCTAACCAAACATTAACTCCAAAACGTTACTGGAAGGCACCTTCTCTTACTAATCTTTGATTTTCCTTTGCCCAATAACGAAAATTATTTCTATTAAACATCCCTAGATTAGTAAACCTTGATTCGTCCGAAAAAATAATCTTATGATGAAACACAGGACTTATTCTATAATTATCTAAAAACCAATTGCAATAAATAAGTCGTCTTTGGAAGTCATTTTTAAATAGGTGGTGGTGAATTTGATACTTAAACGATTTAAACCCGTGTTTCTTTAAAATTTTTCTGGCGTTTTCATGGGACGTATTGCACTGTTTGCCTAATTCACGAAGGGAAGCTGTACGGTCATACTCGATGTACGCTAAAACGTTTGTTTCCACTTCTTCGCTTACTACGAAACCATCATTGCCATTAGCATGGACACCACCATTATTTTCATTTTTTAAATGTTGTACTAGCCAAGGATAATATGCATGTGAAGGAGCGTCACGATTCGGAAAGCGTTCCTGGTATAATCTCTCTGTGTCCCTTGAATTTTTGCGACATTTCCCATAAATAAGGAGCATGTCAATTTGATGTTCTCTTGAATAAACCATAATATTTATTTTTAAAACTAACTAGAACTACTTCTCAGTGTAAAAATGTAACGAAAGTTATCAGAAATGTCGATACAAAACAGTACTTTCGACGTTTCTGGTTAAATCTAATGAAAATTATAATGGCATCCCTATGCAATTGTTTCCAAGGCCTACTTATATTAGTTAAGTCACCTTTCATGTTACTGCACCGTATCTACCGGTAAAATAAAATTAATACTACTTGTGATTTTTTCTCGCTTTCCTAAAATAAGACAACAGTCATAAAATGTCAAAATAATACAAAATTACTTATCAATAAACAATAAAAAATATTCCAGGATTTTCTGATTAATAATATGTGTGTGTTTGTTTCATGTTATGTATTAGGAAAATGTATATCGGCAAGGTTTTGTCAATTTTTTCTGAAACAAAAAGCAAAAATACGGCTTGTTATGCGGTTTCGTGTAGCTAATAAGATATACTTTAATACTAATATTTAATAAATACAACTTTCTATTTAAAATCTTTGAGAAATTTTAAGAAAAAGTTCACATTTTAGAGAAAAAATTAAACTTATCCCATTTTGTGATAAATTAAAAATTTGATTTTAAATTTGATTAAAATCCATTGAAAACCCGATTTTGTTTAATATTTTAATAATTTGTTAAACAAAAATTTCATCGGTATCGGGAAACGACCGCCATATTGAATTTTGAAAAAGCGCTTCCTGGTCCGCCATTTTGAAAAAAAATATAACGTGTGAAATGTCATTGAAAAGGTAATTCTAAGCTCTATCAAATTATGTAAAATAATATACAGGGTTCCATTTGAAATTCTTAACTTGGTTCTGATATCGGAAAAACTGGCAGTAATATTCAATTGTTTTTTCATGAAAAATATGTGTCTTAATACCATATTTCGTTAACCCAAATAAAAAAATCCTAACCTAAAAAGCAATTGAATGGCATCGTGTAAAACGATATCGTTGACACCCGGTATAATGTGCTATTGTATGCGAGCAAACGAAAGTAAAGGGGGAAAAAGAGGTGAAACTAACGCATGTTTTTTTAATTTTCAGACTTTGGATTTTCTGTCTGCATTTAGGATAGAAAAAGCTATTTTGTCATGGGCGGGGTTGTACCCCTCTTCTTCTCTGAAGGGAAGTGCCGCTTTCTTATTTTTTCGACGTGCTTTGGTAAATACGCTAAATGTTCTATTTCTTGTTTCAACGCTAAAATATACCGTAGTAAATATTGGCGACATTATGCAAATATCAGAGACATTGTTCATGGCCGCCACATTTCTGGCACTTCAAGGTAATAACTAAACATAAGCATTTAAATAGGCATTTAGGTACTACCTAAAGATAATTTAAATATCAAAAGGTATCGCAGGCGGGGACTTATTTAATAACCTACAAACAAATATTAGTTTTAGGCCGGGAAAATAGAACAAAACTCATTTATGACATGCTATATAGAAAACCACTGCATGAATTGCATCTAAATAACGTTATCTATAGTCCGTTTCAGAAAGTATAGAGTAATAAAACCTCATTAGGTATGCAAAAGGACTACAGGGTGACCCACCAGTAATTTATGCCATTTCCATAGTTTGGCATTGATTTCACTGCAAAATGTTTTCTTTTCATCAATACCACCCGGTTTTGGATCAATTTATGCTTTTTGCCTATTATTATCCATTCATAAACATTGAAAATTGTACGCCAAAGCCGTGCGGTTATATATATATATATATATATATATATATATATATATATATATATATATATATATATATATATATATATATGTCTGATAGGCGCCCCTAGTTTGTGACCTATTGTTAGTGCTGTTAATTCGCCGCTACAAAAACTGGAGAAATACCTTTCTGAAATTATGCAACCAACTGTAGAAAAAGCTGATTCATTTATAAAAAACTCGGAGCATTTCAGTCGAATTATACGAGATATCGTCCTTGAAAAAAACGATATCATAGCAAGCCTAGATGTCAAATCGTTATATCCTAGTATTCCCATCGAAGAAGCATTGGACAAGATTGCTATGAACGTGGATTTCCAGGCACATATAATAGAACTCTCGGAGCATTGCCTCAAAAATACTTATTTTTCTTTCAACGGGCAAATGTATAAACAAATGGATGGTGCTCCAATGGGCTATCACCAGTAGTCGCGAATTTATTTATGATATACTTCGAGAAAGAAGCTATTGAGAAAGCAAGTTTAAAACCCAAATTATGGATTCGTTATGTGAATGACATATTTATTATATGGCAACATGGTCATAGAGAGCTCGAAAAATTTCTGACTCACATAAATTCAATCCACCCCAGAATACAATTTACTCTAGAGTTAGAGGAAAACAACAAACTACCATTTTTAGATGTATTGGTCACAACACTACATAACGGACATTTCGAATACACCGTGTATAGAAAACCAACACATACAGACATATTTTTAAATGGAAAATCACATCATCACCCAGCACAAATTCAAGCTGTGGCAAATACTCTAATATCTAGATCCGTGCGACTAACTGAAACACAGACGAGACAAAACGAACTTAAGGTAATATCTAGTGCTTTAAAGAAAAATGGCTACACAAATCGCACCATAGAGAAAGCTATTAATGCACGGGTTTCCCGAACAACGAACAACAAAAAATATGAACCGGGAAAGCAACGAGTACTCTTACCATATGTAAAAGGCACAACAGACAGAATCGGAAGAATTCTGAGGAAACACAACATACAAACAATACACAAGCCACAATAGGTAAACTACTCGGAAACCCAAAAGATAAAATCAAACTGGAAAACCACGGAGTGTACAGTATTCCGTGCCAGGACTGTGAAAAGTTGTACGTAGGGCAAACTAACAGGCGAATATCAGCAAGAGTGGAAGAGCATAAACTCAGCATCAGAAATAAACAAACAACCTCAGCTTTATTCCTACATCATCAGGAAACCGGCCATAAAATAAATTTCGATTGGAGATTGCCAATATAGAACATTATAAGACCAGAATAATCCGAGAAGCCATAGAAATTGAAAAGCAAGGTGATTTGAATAAAAGGGACGAATCATTAAAACTACCAACAGTATAGAAGACAATAATCGACAAATCTAAAATCGCAAAAACTCAAGCGCAATTAGCGCAACAACAACAGCACCATCCGGAAAACATAAATAACGACCAACGCCTGCGCAGATATAATCTTCGGCCCCGAGTGGGGGTATAAAAGGAAGCGTCGCAGTCACCAACACTTCAGTCTCTATTCGGACGCGAGAAAGAAAGCTTCGAAAATGTTAAATGTGATTTTGGCTAAACGTCAGTTCTTTTGAGAACGACAGTAGTGAACGGATGTACACTCGGAATGAAAACACATTATATATATATATATATATATATATATATATATATATATATATATATATATATATATATATATATATATATATATATATATATATATATATATATATATATATATATATATATATATATATATATATATATATATATATATATATATATATATATATATATATATATATATATATATATATATATATATATATATATATATATATATATATATATATATATATATATATATATATATATATATATATATATATATATATATATATATATATATATATATATATATATATATATATATATATATATATATATATATATATATATATATATATATATATATATATATATATATATATATATATATATATATATATATATATATATATATATATATATATATATATATATATATATATATATATATATATATATATATATATATATATATATATATATATATATATATATATATATATATATATATATATATATATATATATATATATATATATATATATATATATATATATATATATATATATATATATATATATATATATATATATATATATATATATATATATATATATATATATATATGTATATATATATATATATATATATATATATATATATATATATATATATATATATATATGTATATATATATATATATATATATATATATATATATATATATATATATATATATATATATATATATATATATATATATATATATATATATATATATATATATATATATATATATATATATATATATATATATATATATATATATATATATATATATATATATATATATATATATATATATATATATGTATATATATATGTATATATATATATATATATATATATATATATATATATATATATATATGTATATATATATATATATATATGTATATATATATATATATATATATATATATATATATATATATATATATATATATATATATATATATATAGTAGTTATAATATGGGAGCGCCTCCTCCTCCTCCTCTTCCTCTCTCTCATGTCCCTCATTCTTAACTTCCTCCCCTTTTATTCTCATTCGCATCATATTTTTAATTTTTTCTCTTTGTTCTCCCACATTTGATTTTGCATTCTTAAGTCTTATAAATAGGTGCATCATGATCATTTTAGTATGCCGAGGCACATTTACTAAGCTGTGCTCGAGTTGCGTAAAAAGTTATTTTTGAATTTTTCCACCAATTTTGTATAAAACAAAAAGAAAAAATGTGTCAAGTAATAAGTGAATTATGTGTAATCGCGAAAAATTAACTACAACTATCAGACAGTTAAAAGTTAAATATCTCAATTTCTTTGAAGTGATTTCGAAAGATGAATACACCAAGCTGTTTTATCCACTGAAACGAGATTATTTGGAAGCAATTGACTGTTGTGATGATTATTTAGAAGGAATTATAAGCCTTACTACGTTTTTCAATACATTTGGGAAATCATACTTTGTAGGAGAATTAAGCCACCTAATAGAATTTATAGGAGAAGATTGCCAATTTATACCTGCTATTATTGCAACCCAAAAGAGGTTTCAATTATACGAAGATAAAAAACAGGTATTATCAAAGAAAGTTAATCCTATTCGCAAGAGACGTCCCCCTACATATTTAAAATATTATGTTAAATAAATGAAATGGCTGAGTTGCTGATTGCAGTTAAATTATTAGAGGAGAAATTTAGTAATCTTTCAAAAACCTATTTCTCATATTGTATGGCAAGTGGTCCGGAGTGGATAGACTTTTATTGTAATCAATCTGAGGAATTCGTAAAGGCTGCCCTCTGTTGCAACAAATACATTGAAACATTAAATTTTTTTCAACTTATTCAAGATCTAAAAGATATTGGCTTTGGTTACTATTTAAAAGACTTGAAGCAATTTATTGACGAGGATACTATTCTTCAAGAAATTGAAAAGGAAGAATAAATTTAATAATATTTACAATGGAGCAAATGGTTACTGAAATGTATGAAGAGTTTATTATATCTGCTGCATACTTCCAATATTTATCAATTGTAGGCGAAGAAGACGCAGAAGCACAAGATTTGTCAGCATATGTTAATAATATAGATCGAATGGAACAATGTAAATTAGCCGCTAAATTTTGTAATGATTATTTAAAATATAAAAATGAGTATGAACTTTTAAATGAATTTAGAAAATTAGATTTAAGGTATCATATTAATTGTATTCAAACATGGTTGGTTAATGCAAAATAAAAAGGTAATTAAGTTTTTTATATTTTTATTCATTCATAAAACAATTGTCATATAAAAATAACACATTTGTCAAAGCACACATACAAGGTGATTTTGAATGATAGAAGCATTTTGGTTCCATTAGCTTTAGCGCTGGTTGTTCATCTATTTCAATCACAGGCTTTTTAGAATATTTCTGTATAAAATCCTTTTTTTCGCTTCCTTTTACAAAAACAAAATCTGCTTTCTTCGTAAGTGTTTCAATTATTTTTGGGAAATGATGTAATGGAGTAAATCCATTATTCCAATGTATACAATGATAATTTTTCGTTAACCATACCGCCTGCTTGTGACAATCAGGTGAAAGAAACTCCATTGGAAAAGGCCTTTTAAAAATGTAATGAGTCATTTCATAACCATCAAAAGCTGCAAGCTCTTTCGGTATAAATTTATTTTTTTCATCCTTGAATCCTTGAATATCTATAACCAATCTCATATTTTCAAAGCAGCAAATTTTTTAATGAGACTTTTTTTACTTGAATAATTTGCAATTTCTTCTTTCAGTTGATTAATTTTAAAAATAAATTTTTCAATTTGTAGTTGTAGTTTTGATGTCATGACTAAAACTAAAAGCTTTTGAAAATTTCTTTAAATTAAATCGAAATATGAAAATAGTGGGGATAAAGTTTATAATTGTTTCACAATTTTAGTAAGAGGGTTGTAGCTAAATAATTTGTCATGTAAAATAAGACAATAAGCAGAAGTATCTTTTTTAATTGCATTGTGTGTCTCAAATTCAATTCTCATTACTACGGATCCCGTTTGAATTGTTTCTTTTTGATGGGAGCAATCAATATGTGTAATAGGACTAATGTTTTTGAATTGTTCAGGATTAAAAATGGGTTCATTTGGAACACCATAGTAAGACTGTCTAAAGTTGGCAAACATTTCGTATAAAGCAGAAAATTTGTTTTCTTCGAAATTTAAGTACAAATCGTGATAAGGATATCTTTCAGAATTTAAATATACTCTAATATTTGACAAGGTAATATTGTCAAATTTACTCATATCTTTAACAATTTTCCCTTTTCTGTTTTCTTGAAAGCCAATCACAACATGACGAGGAGCTTCTAGTTTACTAGTTGTTTTTACCGGCCATGTGTGACGGGTTGTTTCGGTTAGAGAAGAATATTCAACAAGTTCCCAACTCCTGAATCCTATCAATATATCTTTATTTGATTCTAATATTTTTGATAGAGCAAGTTGTTGTGGCATATCAACTAAAATGTGAGGAACTTTCCAATAAATTTTATCGAAAGTAACCAATGGAGTGTCAGGAGCAGTAACAAGGTGTGCCGGATCTTCTTTGAAAATAACACCATCTAAATCATCAGTTGATCTAATAAGAACCAATTCCTGTTTCATATTCATAATAATTTTTCTGTAATCTTCAAAAAATCCTAAAAGCATTTTTAGTGGTATGGATACGGAGAATTTTCCATCATTATCAACTAAAATTGTATCACCTTCTTTCCGATGTGGAAACCAACCTGCATTTTCCAGTTTTAAACTTTCGTTGGTATTGTGAGAAAGGTAGCTTTTTAAGGTTGATGCTAATCCAACATTTCTTATTGAATCTATAGTAATTCCGTTTAGTTCATAGCGGATTTCTCTGAACAAAAAGGCTATACCATTGTTAATAAATAGCAATTCTTTCTTATATTTACCTTCTGTATTAGTTAATTTTCCTTCGATATAAAGTAAACTATCTGATGGTAGAGTGTAAGCATCGAGTTCTTGAATTGGGATCCTTATTTCATCATTGTAATCGAATTTTGAAGAAATATATGGTTGATATGTGTGAAGCTCAGAACTGACGATGGAATTGTCTACATAAAGCTTTTCGTTTACGTTTAATATGTTCATTATTTTAAAACAGTGAAACCCAAGGATGTGAGAAATTTACGATTATCTCGTCTTAACTTGTTGGTGTTGGATTTGATACTGAACTGTTGTTTAGGCTTTTTCTTTTTATAAGTTTTTACTTTGTTGATAGTGGTAGGGGCAAGTCTCATCCCAAGGGCTCTATTATATCTAACAACCATTTTATATTTCACTTGTTTGTAAATGCAACCTTACTGTTATAGTTTCTCCTCTAAAACTGATAAGTTCTCCGTCTTGATCAACTATTTTAACTGTTATATTGTTAATTGCTTTGACGCTAACTGGAAAATACAAAATGGGCAAAGGAGATTCAACTATTTTATACCCTGGAGCTACAGTTGGATAAAACTGGTGAATAATATGAACAGGTTTACCATTATTGTAAGAACCGACACAAATATTACAGTCAATACAAATAGCATTCACCTTAGTTATTTTTGCAACATTATCTGATTCTTCCTCTTTCATAGCTTCTAATATCCTGCTATTAAAACCCAACATTTTTCCTATCGAATCTTCCTTGGTAAAATCAATTATTCTACTACACATTAAAAAAGTTTTTAGAGTATTAACATTTGCTTTTAAAAGAAAAAAAATTTTTTCATTCGGAAATAAATCTTCTATACTTTCTCTTATGTATGTTTCTATATCTGTAATGTCATAAGTTCCGTCGGGAATAACAATTACTTTATTATCTATATAAAATTTATTATATCCTTCTTTTATATTGGGGATAGTCATAAACGTTTCAAAATCAGCTAAACCCAGGTAATATTGTTTTTCATCCTCTAAATATATGGGCGGATTAAAATCAGCAGACAAAACAGAACTGTTTCCTGATATGGCAATTGTGGTAGACATTGCAGTTTATTTATGAATGAGATATTACAATAAATAATGAGTTTATATATTTTTTTGCAAAAATTTTAGGGATAGTTGACCACAGTTATATGAATTAAATTTTTGTTTATTTTCATAAGTATAAAATACATCCACTTTGCCATTCGAATTAAAATATTTGAGAAGTTCTAAAGGTGGTTTTAAATTTCCATAACTATCAAAATATATTACATTTTTGTTATTTTTAATATAAGCAGTCCAATGAGATCCTTTATTTTGTTTTTTATCCAAATTTACAATACCACATTCTTTCAGATTAATTTTTTTTGGAAGTTCATCGAGCATAAAAACACCTCTAAAGCCAGTTATTTTTAACAGCTTTACATATTTAATAATATCATTGTTCGTAAGTGCTCTTTTTGGAAAACTTATTTTGAGTTTTTTTTTTGTCTGATTGCTTTCATTTTTACGGATCCTCCTTTATAAGGTCTAATAAATAGTCCCTTTCCTTTATATGGTCTAATATATAATCCTTTACCTTCTTTAGAAGCATTTTCCATTGCAATATTATGTCTATGTATTTCTTCTAGTTGCTGTTTAGCTGCTTTAGCATCATTTACTGCCTTAGCAATTCCTGCCGCGCCTCCACCTAGTGCACCCAGGGCGCCAAGAATGGGAAACAAAAGAGGTAGAAATCCTCCAATTTTTTTGGGTGTTCGAATGATACGTTTTTTTCTCAATTTAAGTTTACCCCCTTTTGTATTTTTTAATCCCAAACCGAACTTTCTTTTACCCTTCATTATTCCTGCAACACTTAAAGCTGCAATTTTTTCACCAATAGAAGAATCTTTAGCTTTTACCCTATCCCAGGCTTTTTTTTCTAATATTTGGTCAGATATGTGTCTTTTTGATAAATCTTCAGTCTGAGAGTAAGATATATCATGTTCTTTGCAAGCGGAATCCAATGGATTTACACCAAAGTCACCTCTAGTTAATCTTTTTTCCAAGTTGGTGCCGGGACCACAATAATTATATCCTGGTATATGAACTTCGAAAGGTAATTTACTAATTAATTTATTTACTAAACCAGAGCCTTTTCTATTACGTCTTTTAATAGTTTTTTTCAACTTATGACGACCCACAGTCATTGAAGTTCTTTTTATACTAAAAACACATTGACATTTTTCTGGTATAAATACTTTTACAGCTAAAAATATTTACTAGTGTGATTAAGAATGAGGATTGAAAAACAAAAATTCTCATTACCAGTAAATAATCATGACGAAAAAATTTTAAGTAAACAGTTGAGAAAACATGGTGACTTATTTTGCGGTGGTTCAAAAAGAGGGCTTATAGTTGGTTGCAGTGGTAGCGGTAAGACCAACGTTATGCTTACACTGCTCGAGCATCCTAATGGAATTAGGTTTGAAAATGTCTATGTTTATTCAAAGTCATTAGATCAACCAAAATATGAATATTTAAGGAAGTTGTTAAAGCCTATGAAAGAAATTGGATACTTTGAATATGATAGCGATGAGAACATTATTTCACCTCATGAGATAAAGCCAAATTCCGTTATCATTTTTGATGATATTCCTTGTCATAATCAATCTATTATTAGGGACTATTTCACGCATGGAAGGCATAGAAACACCGATTGTTTTTTTATTTTTCAAGGATATTCCTCAATCCTTAAACGTCTAATTCGAGAAAATGCAAACTTATTAATTTTATTTAAACAGGACTGTTTGAGTTTAAAACATATATATAATGACCACTGTATATTGGATATGACATTTGATCAGTTTAAAAATATTTGTGCTAACTGTTGGATGGATCCATATGGCTTTCTTGTAATTGACAAAGATTGTGAAGTAAATCACGGCAGATATAGGAGTAAATTCGATTCCTTTATATATTTATAAAAGTAAAAAATTTGCAGTTTTATTTCATTTAAAACTTGTACAGCATGGATAAACGTTTAGCTCGAGAATTAATAAAATCGAGACAAGCCGTGAAGCAGAAATATCAAAGCTTGAAATTAGCTACTTCTACTGCTCAGTCCGAATTAGAACAAACTTATAGACCAATAACACAACCACTTAAACAGCTAATTTCAAGTATTGGTAAATCCGAACCATTCGATTTAAAAGAAGAAAGAGTTTATAAGTATGAAGAATTCAAAACACCTACAAAGCTTTATAAAACATCAACTCCGACGAAAAATATTCAGAAAACAGGAAAAACTCCGTTACTCCCTACAGAACTACCAACATTTTTAAATGACAGTAGTATCACTTCTTCCTCTCCTGTAGTACAACCATTGTCATCAACTGTTATAGCAGAAACTTCAGATCCTTCTAGTGACACAACAACAAATTTAAACTTGTCAGACATATTGGAACAAACTAGAAAAACAATTCAAACCTATGTTGGTACACCATCATATAAAGATTACTTAGCAGATTTTCATGAATTACCCAGATCATATATTGATGAGGGTGTGAAAGATACACAACATAAATTTGACCATTATTACGGAATAGTTCATGACCTCGAAACGGATAAGTTTTCTTTTGGTTTAACACAGATACCGGTAGAAATTATTGGAAAGGACATTAAAGTGGGAGGAATAACGTACACAGGCACGCCAGGTTTATACGAATTGCTTTTCAAAAAAGAACCGATAGGTTATAAGAAGGAAGATTTAGATAATTACATGAACATTCTAGCTAAAACAAATGTATATCGTAGGAATTTTGATTCAAATGAACAAGTTCAAGGAAATACATCACACAAATATGTTACAATAATAGGACCATATTTACAAAGAAAGGGGATTACAAAGACAAAAATCTTGCCAAGATTAGTTACAGCATTTAACAAACCACAACCTCCGTTTAGAACAACTAGAGCCAAATCTACAGGAAAGGGATTAATTTTGAAAACAAACAGATCAAATACAGACTATGTATACTGGAATAATGTAAACGAAATTGTTGATAGGCTACGTTTATTAATTTCATCAAGTGATGCGGGAAATAATGCTCATAGTAACGAGATTATCTCTATTATTGAAGAATTAAGAGAAGATAAAGTAATACTATAAATAACAGATATCAAATATAATCATATTTATTGTTTAATGAAAGCTCAACATGACAGTTGATAAATTTGGACGCCATATTTCAAAACAAAATCAAGAGAGAATAAGTGACATTAATAATTTAAAAAGGAGATTAGGTGAAAATGAAACAAATAATGAAATCTTTGCTAAAAAGCTTAAGGTTTTTGATGAAAATTTTTTAAAGTATGAAAACCAGATTAAAGTATGTTATACCTCAATTGAAAACGTTAATAAACAGTTGCTAACGCTAAATCAAATAAGTAAAGATTTGCAATTTTTAAATGAACATGTTAAAAAGGAAGACAAAAAATTAAGTGATGATATCAACAAAATTAATAAAATAATGGAAACAAATATAAGAGAAGTAATAATTGAAAAACACAAGGAAAAAATTAAACAATTAAGAACTTTTATAAAAAGGTTAGATGATGAAAAAAAAAGAAATCAAAATAGCATTCTTAACAGTAGAACAATTGACCAACTCACTTTGGAAGAAAATCAACAATATATTTCCTTGGAAAATATAATGTCCAGTGTAATTAAGAAATTAGAACAAGAATTAAATAAAACAGAGGAGGAATTAAAAAATAGTGATAGTAGATCAACTACTTTCTTAACTGGAGAGATAAAAAAATCCTTTAATGCGTTAGAAAAGGAGATTACTAAAATTAGTAAAATTTTAAATGAAAAAAGTTATACAATACAAATTGATAAATTGAATGAATGGGAAAAAACATATAAAAGTTATATTTCGAATTATTACAAAACATAGAAAGTGAACTTCCTTAAAATTGAATAAACAAGTTTGTTGTCATGACAACCGTTAAACAGCAAGTCGTTAATGAATTACATAAACCTGCTAGAAAAAACTACAAACGCAGAAGGGTGGTAGTGAAAGGGTTAAATGATCTTTTTCAAGCTGATTTGGTTGAAATGTTACCCTATGCCAAATTTAATAAGGGATTTAAATATATCTTGATTACCATAAATGTATTTTCTAAGTATGTTTGGACCGAACCGTTAAAATCTAAATCTGGAAAAGACGTAACAGCGGCAATGAAAAAAATATTAATCAGTGCAAAAACTCCACCAAAAAACTTGCAAACGGATAGAGGAAGAGAGTTTTTCAATGTAAATTTTCAAAATTTGATGCAACAATTTCGAATTAACCATTATAGCACGTTTTCCAATTTGAAAGCGAGTATAGTAGAAAGAGTGAACAGGACTTTAAAGAATAATATGTGGAAAATATTTAGCATTCAAGGAAATTACAAATGGTTTAATATATTAGCGGATATTGTAAAAGATTATAACAATACAAAACATTCTTCAATAGGAATGAAGCCAAAACAAGTAAATAAAACAAATGAAAATAGAATCTTGAAATCTGCATTTACTCATGCTAAAACGTTAGATATAAAATCTCCAAAGTTTAAAGTGGGTGATCACGTACGAATAAGCAAGCATCGAGAGGCATTTTCAAAAGGTTACACACCAAATTGGTCAAATGAGATATTCCACATTAAAGAAGTTAAGATGACAAACCCTTGGACATATTTAATTCAAGACGAAGATAATCAGGACATTCTGGGTGGTTTTTATGAGCAAGAATTACTAAAAGTAAAGCATACCGATGTGTATCTTATTGAGAAGATTTTGAGAAGGAAAGGAAACAAAGTTTATGTGAAATGGTTAGGACTTGATAAAAAATATAATACATGGATTGATAAAAAAAATATTGTTTAATTAAATTGAAATTAAATTTTAGTTAAATTTGTTTTATTTCTGTTCCTCACTTTATGCTTTAGCTGATACAAATTACAAAGTCTTAATGTGCTAATTAATTTCAAATAAAATTCACATTTACTAAACTAAAATTTTATTAAGTAAAACATCAAATACAATTTTTATTAAAACGTGTCAAATATATTTTATTTCTATGTTCCTCAGATAATATCGAATCTAGAATAAGTTTACAATCATTTATTCTTTTTTCAAAACGGAGTCTATCTAAGTACCACATCTGAAAGTTACTCCTACGGGCTTGTCTGTAAGCAAAGCTCCACTTCACTAACACATGCACCTTATTGTTCTCTTCCAGAAAAGATATTGTTTTCTTCGTAATATTTTCTTTTTGATCCATTTTCATTGTTTTCTTCGTAATATTTTCGTTTTGTTCCATTTTGCTTCAATTTGTTTTCCATTTGTTCAGGATATAAAGCAAGTAATTCCATCATAGTTGAAACATTTTCACTGTTAGGATTTTCTGTTGGACTTATTATATTATAAACATGCGTACACAAGTCGCCACAATCAGATGAAATATTATTTTGAAATATTTTGAAATATGTATTGAATTCTTGCCTTTTAAGTATAGATAATCTATAATCAATAATTTCCTTTAATCGCCACAAATTGTCCAAAGACTCTTGTCCTAAGTATATGAAGTGTGGGCCTTTTGTAATTTGTAGAACAGGGGTATCATTTATTTTCTGAACCTGCAGATGAATGTTGTTTATATTCACACTGGTTTGATCAACTTGAGGAAAGTAGAAATTGTTTACAATAATTCCTTGATGAACACAAATGTCTTTCCAATTTTCTTCGGTTAGTGCGATTGAAAATCCAGTTTTTCCACCAATTACAATTTTTGGAGAAAAATCATTTAAACTAATGCCAACAAGAACAAATTTTGACAAAGAATTATTTAAAAAATAAATTTTTGAATTAAGAAGCGTTTCCAAAGGTTTATGAACCACGGCGTTGTTCATAATGACTAAACGAGACTGAAACATATTGTGTTATTCTTGTACTTAAATATTCTCATCCCCACTTTCTTTAAAGTTTCGTTTAAAATGGATTAATGAAAAAATAGATTTCCAGTTTGAAATTTATAATAAAGATAAATAATTAAAATGGTAATGTATAAAAATAATGCAAAGTTTAATGTAACACTAATGATGGAAAAGTAATAATTTTTGAATCCGTCATAATAATTGGTACAGTTGGGGGTTAAAATTTGTAACTGATTATTTTTAAACTCTAACCTTTCTATCCAATTTGTATCAAAAATAGATCGATTTGGATAATGATACAAAATTTTAAAAAATTTACTTGCATTTTCATTTCCATTTATTCGTTCCATCCAACTAATTGTACTATTGTTAATTAATCCAATTTTCATAAATTTACAATATTTACTTAGAGTGACGTCTGTTTTATTAGAAAAACATATTTCACACTGTGTTACGCCAGGGGGATGATGAACATAAAAAACATTTTGGAAAATAAAATAAAGAAGAATAAATTGAGATCTACTGATAGTCATTAAAACAAATTAATAATAATATTCCAAATTTATTAACATTAAGCAGATACTTTCACCACGAAAGCAAAAGCAGTTGTAAAAAAATAACAATAAAATACTTAATTTAAATATATGTAAAAGTTCATAAATAAGGATATTAATAATACTATATAAAATGTGTAGCTTGAAGACTTATTTTGAATGGTTACAATTATTCGATTCCTATTTTTCCATAAACAGTTATTTAAATCACAATTCCTAGCAAATTTCTTATGCTCCACAATAGGATCATCATAACTTAACCAATCAAAAATTTCAATACCACAATAAAAACATTTACAAATATCATTGATTGAAGTATAGTAAAAGCCAGCTCCAGCTAACACTTCTGGTCTCAATTTTCCTTTCCATTTTTTAAAAGTGGAAAGTCGTTTTTCATATGTTTTAAAATAACTGTTATCAATTTCTTTGTCAAAAGTTTCTAAGCACATTTTGTGAAAGACTTATGAAGACTAACTTTGGTTTCAAAAACAACAAATTTAAATACCTTATAATATCTACATAAATATATCTAAATCTTCATGTTCTGCATTCCATTGATACAAAGCAATATCTTGGTGTCCCCAAGCTAATGTATTAAAACTATAGGGAATTTTATACCGCTTATCATCTTCGGAACTCAAAGCCAATTTATTAATTAACTCTGTAAAAATTGTATGTTGTCTAGATCGAAAAACATACATTGAACAAAAGGTTTTAGAATGATTTTCAACAACATCTTTATAATGAATAAAATCCAACTGCTTTTTAATTGCACTTTTTTTAACACCTTTTGCTTTTTTTGTTAAACTGTTTTCCGTTTTAATACAATATGCTTTTGCTCCAGTACCAAAGAAAGTAGTAATGGGTTCACCAGCATATTCATCTTTGAATTTTCCTATAACTGACTTTGTAATAGGCATTTCATGAATATTATTAAATTCATAATTAGATGTGTCAAATTTGTGAATATTTTTTATCATGTCAGAATAAATATTTGGAGTTGTGACTTCTAAAATGAACGAATCGGTATCGGTGTATAAAAGTGAAATATTTTCCTGATAAAGAGGTTTTAAAAAATTATAAAAGAAATCATACATGACAGTTTTAGATATATCTAATATTGAGAAGCCTACATATATTGGTTTATTGTAAGTAACTTGAATCTTTTGCATTTGAATAGCTACCAAGTTTTCAGAAAATATTGTTAAGTCCTTGAAATATGGTTTTGCAATTAAATTCTCAGCACCATCTTTTCTTCTATTTTTTTCCCACTCTGTAACAAGTCTTACGTCAATTCTCCTATCAACATTTTCCATAGTCTTGCCATAAATACTATTATTTGCCAACTTGTAAGTATTACGATCAAATTCATTCTTTGAATCATTTCTTAATCTTGAATTCAAGTCTATATATTTTTTCAACCAATCAGATTGAGAAAACTGTAAAACTCTATGAACTTTAGTTAACTTGAGTCCATGTTCCAAACATTGTTTTAATAATTGATAGTGAATAACATATTTTGATTTATCATTTAAATTGGGTATTAATTTTATGCATTTAGAATTTGGCGGTTTAAAGTTTTCTGGACAAAACGGAAAATCGTTATGATAGGAATGTAGACTTGTAGGATATTCTAAATCAACTTCTAAAACATATCCCTTATTAGATTTTTTAGAAATATTCATAATATTTAAATCATTGATTTCTTTATCTGTTAACCAAACAAAATCTCCCGTTGGAATGTGCTGTGACATTGCATAACCATACAAATTTGTTGCATCATAATAAATTATGTATTTAGTTGGCTTTAAAGGATCAAAATTTAAAAGAAATGGATTATTAGCTTCAGATTTTCTACAAATGCAAGAGCTCACACCACCGCGAACGCTTTTTTTGAAAAAGTGTATCATATCTGGATCAGTTAACAATTCTAACTCTATTCCAGTATAACGCAAACACGCCTCCCAAGATAAACCTGGAAAAGTGTAAAAATGAGCTGGATCGAGCTTATATGTGGATAAACAAGTGCTTCTAAAATTTTCAAAAATATCTGCCAAAAGTAAAGTATCAGAGAGTAAGTAAACGTCGGAGTATTGACCAAGAGATTCACATTTAAACAATTGCCAAACCTTTACAGCTCTTTGGTATTCTGCATCACTGATGTGCTCATCCGTTAAAGTATTATAAAATTGGTCTTTTTGAGGTAAAGTTGTTTCTTCTAATTTTAAATAATCATCAATATAATTGTAAGGAAATACACCTTTTTGCCGAATAAGTTTAAATCTTTCTTCATCATTGAAAATTTTTTTTATTTCCTTACATTGTTCATCTTTTAAGCTTTCAGAGAGTTTTGATAAAGAATGGGATAGAAATTGAAAAGAATCAATAAACCTTAATGATATATTTTTTTTCTTAGCCTTTTGTGTCTTTTTATCAAAATAGTTATCCACATGAATAAGCTTTTCAAATGAAATATATTTTTCCTTGTTTTGTGCGATAACTGTTAGTTGTTCTTTGTTTAAGCATAATTTTTTAAGAAATAGATGAGAATCATAATTACGCAAATTATGCAATATAACTGGAATAAAGTTAGGTATTCTGTAATTTATGTTGCAGAGTGAATGAGCTGGACCTCTATAAAGACCGGTTATATGACAATGATCTGCAACCCTGTCATTTAAAAGAGGTTTATTACAAATATGACAAACTGTTTCATAGTTATGATAAATTTTGTCCAGTTCGTTCAAAGGAATCATCTTTTTAGGAGTCTTTAAATATTTATTGTATATGTTATACACATCTCTTTCTAAAGAATTTATAAATAATGTATCACAATTTTGACCTCTATATTTTTCAAATTTAGAATAATTATCGTCGAATGAACATTTAATGTAATAGGCAAATGAATGTGGAATATGTTCATATTGTTTTAAGGTGTATGAAGTATTAGGATTTTTATCAACATTGTCATTATTTAAAGGCTTTAAAATGCATTCAAAATCTGCATACACCACGAAAGGAACTTTCATTTGTTTATGATAATTTACAAATTTCAAAATATTATCATATGAATAGTTTCCAAACTTATCTTTTATTAATTCTTTAGAAGGTAGGTTAATTCGTAAATGATCACAATCATAGCTATTGTGTTGTAATAAATTTTCTTCTGTAGGGAAATATTGTAAACAACCATCGCAAATATATTTTTTTCCGTGATGTTTAGAAATTTGTGCAGAAACTAGTTTTGATAAATCTTTAATATAGCAATAATGAAAAGTTTTTTCATCATCATCACTTATTAACAATAAATTGACATGTTGATTTTTTTTATTCGATGAATAATAAAGTGGACCAATTACTTCATACCCCTTTTTAGGATTTATAATTTCTAATCCATATACATTAATAGAAATGTTATTTTTTTCTTCAAAAATCTTAATGTTCTTTAGCAACATTGGAAATTCTATACCTGACATATCCAAAACAGAAGAGTAGTGTGGGTAGGATGAAGTTTCAAAATCTAATCCGCTTGGTTGGTGAAGAGCAGACACAACTGCCCAGGCGAAGCAAAAGTTGTCATCATTCCTAATGTTGATCACAGCTTGACGTCTCTTGATCTCTTGAGGAAGTTCGATAAAAGATGAGGCTCTCAGCGGATTGTGCTTGTTAACATTAATTTCCAAATGAAGTAAATTCATCAAAGCCCATCCTGCAACGTAAAAATTAAAAAATTACTTTTTTTGTTGCTGTTGTAAAATCGAAAATAAATTCTTTACCTGAATCTCTTTCTGCAAATTCGTCAGCTTTCTGGTCAATAATGGTGCAGATTTGCTCTAACAGTTCTTTTTTCTGATATCCCTGGCAAATGACTTGGAACGGCGCATTAAAAGATTTGACATCATAGCTGTCGCTGCTGGGGTTAAAATAGAAACCGAACAGTTCCATATTTAGCTTGATACATTTATGTTTCTGCAGTTCTTGATCTATTAGATGTGCAATTTTGTATTCCAAATGTTGAAAATACTCTTTCACATTTATGAAGTTTTGGTGTGAGGAAATCCTATAAGATATTATTCGTTCCCTGAATGCTGACTTGATAATTTCAACACCTTCCTCCAAGCCTATTTTGGAATTGTTCTTGTGCACACTAGATCGAAGATGTCCACCCCATAGACTTTGGTTTATATTTTTCTTGCATTCTTTACAATATTTTACAATATTTGTAGAATCTATAAATTAAGAAAAAAATATTTTACAAAATATAACATGAAAAATAAAATGTTCTTACCTTTAACAAGCTTTGGTTTTTTCAACCAACTGTTGAGTTTTGTGGAATTTCCGTTAACATGTTTTTTATTATGTCGCAATAAATTATCCTTTCTAGTGAAGACTTTATTACATGTTACACACTTATGCATTTCTGAAGTTTTCTGGATAATAATAATAATAAAATTAATATTGTGCATTTCTATTTAGTTATAGTCAAATTTTGAAAAAGCAATTGCATTTTTGAAGTTCTTTGTATAATAATAAAATTAATATTGTGCATTTTTATTTAGTTATAGTCAAATTTTGAAAAAAGCAATAGAAATTAATTGACTTTATGAATCCATTTCTTCAAATGAGTCAACTAATTTGTCAAAGGCCTGTTTAACATAATTCACCGTACTTTCGTCTCCCTTTTTAATTGTGATCAAATTAGTTAAATTTTGAATAGCGAAACCCAGACACTTAAGGTTTGCTATTTGTTTTTTATTTTTTTTATTAATTTTAAAATTTTTTTTAATGATAAATGATGGTTTCGAAATTGAATTTTGTTCAACTGGTGAATTATTAGGAGAAATATCCGAAGTTAAATTTGCATCAATTTGTTTTTCTTGCGGATCAGAATTTACAATAGCAAATGGTGAATTAATAGAAGATATAGCCGAACTTAAATTTTGATCAATTTGTTTTTCTTGCGAATCAGAATTTACAATATCATATGGTGAATTAGTAGGACAAATAGCCAAACTTAAATTTTGATCAATTTGTTCTTCTTCCGAATCAGAATTTTCACTAAACAAAAAGGGAGAGCAAATTGGTCTCGGAGAATTAATTGGCGATTTTAATGTTAAATAATTTGTATTAGATTTTTGAAAACAAACAATATCCTCATCGCTAGAATTTTGAGTTTCGTCAATGTCATTCAGTTCTTCAAGAGTTTGTTTAGTTTTTGTTGTAATTAAGTCCGATTTGTTGTCAATAATGTCATTAAGATCGTCAAGAGTTTCTTGTTGACTAGCTGTAAATAAATATTTTTCGTTGTTCTGTTTGTTGGCATTATTTTGAACTTGGCTATTATAAATAATTTCATTCAAGTCCTGAATAGTTTGTTGTTGACTAGTTGTAAATACGTCTGTTTCATTGTTTTGTTGGTTTGCAAAATTCTGCATTTGAGTACATGTGTATAAGTCAAAGTCATTGTCAATAATTTTGCTACTCGATGCCAAAAAATTGTCCATTATGAAAAAAAATCGTAATAACAAATAAAATGCCACAAATGTACATAAAAATGTCACCAATATATATAAGAATTAAATCTTGCCAAATAAAAATGTTAGAAATAAAAATAAAAATTGAAAAATTACCAAATAAACACAATGTAAACACCAGAAAACTCGCGAGCTCTGCACAGTGTGAATGCAGAAATCAATTGCATTCGTCTCTTCGCTGAGGCGATTTTATATGCAAAAGTTAATCACATGTGTCCTACTTAAAGTTGAACGACAATCTCTAAAAACCACTTTCCCAAGCCGATCAACTACCTTACCCCCCTCCCCCCTCCCCCCTCCCCCTTCCCCCCTTCCCCCCGGACCCCTTAATTTCCGAGACTCAAATCCCGGCTCCCCAATTTCGGGCTACCCTCTTCAGGTTAAGTTAAGTTAGGTTAGGTTATGTTAGGTTAGGTTAGGTTAGGTTAGGTTAGGTTAGGTTAGGTTAGGTTAGGTTAGGTTAAAAACACTTTTTTCTCTTCACTCTCAGTTTTGTTCAAATTTTTTAAAACAATCCCATTATTTTCTTCTCGAACTAATGGTATATTTTCTTCTTGAACTCCTGGTATAATTTCTTCGAGGCTCTGAAGCGGAATGGATCGATTTCTTTCTCCAACTGATTCACTCATTTTATTTTAATATTATTATTAATAGATTTATTCAACAGATTTTTTTCTTTTAACAGTCACTCGTACCTTAACATACTAAAATGATCTTGATGCACCTATTTATAAGACTTAAGAATGCAAAATCAAATGTGGGAGAACAAAGAGAAAAAATTAAAAATATGATGCGAATGAGAATAAAAGGGGAGGAAGTTAAGAATGAGGGACATGAGAGAGAGGAAGAGGAGGAGGAGGAGGCGCTCCCATATTATAACTACTATATATATATATATATTGATAAAATAATTAATATTATATATTATTATACAACAATTAAATTATAATAGGTTATGTTCTCCTTCTGTTTAATCACATGCTTGATTGCTTTTCGCCAGTTCTCTGGTGTCACTTCCTTAATTTCTTGATCAAACAGTAACCTACACATCTTTCGTTTTAAATGTCGTGTTTTGCCTTCCTACAAGTCCTTTCACTTGCTCCCATATAAGTTCTGTAGATTTAGTTCTCAATAATATGGCGGTAAGCGCGACATAGTTAGGGGAAGTACAGACAAAATGACATGGTATTTTAATATTGCTTTATGAAAACTTACTATAAACAGTAACAAACGCTTATTATATGTAACAGTTATCTTTGATACATTAGCCTTTCATGTAAGAAAGTTTAAATAATGTAAAGGTACACAAACTTAAAAGCTTAATGCTAAAACCTAACTCAAACCATACCTTGTCCATACTGATTGGACAAAATGACTTTAACAGAAACACATAGTTCACAAATGAACATCTTTGTTCGTTTTTGGTACATCAGCGCAAATTGCATGAGCCCACTGTGCACATTTTATACAACTTAACCAGTTCTCACCAGGCTTTGAACGGGAATATAAGTCGTTGCAATAAATACAGGGACAGTCGTCGTCATCAGTTTGCGAAGCAAATGGATTTGCCTCTTCATCATCCTCATTGTAATCAAATACTGTTCTAGTGGCCTTTCGCTTTCTTTTTTCAGAGGTGATTTTAGGCTCATTTTTGGCTTTTACTTCCTCCATGTTCGGTGTAGAAGTGAGAACAAAATGCGTTTTTTGCTTCATTGGTTTTCTCTTCCCCTGTCCTCTAAATAAATTTCCTTGCGGAATAGGAGATAACATTTCAATCGGAACGAGCAAAGAACTTGTTGATGGTTCAGGATTTTCCTCACCTCGAGATATTTCATATGGTATGATGGGTGCACTTTCAGAAAATGAATCTTTTGATGGTCCAGGATTCTCTTGACTATTTGTGCTTTCATCTGGTACGGTAGAGGCAATTTCGTTATTTTTAGAACTTGGATTTTCTGTTACCTGTGTGAGCGCAAATTCAGGAGGCATTATTGGAACATTGGTGGTCTCAGCAGGCTCAAACATATAATCTGGAAAGATATCAGGGGCAACAGGCCAGAGACCAGTGTTTTTAAATCCTTGGCATGCATTTTGCACAGTAGCAGCTTTGCCATAGGCCTCATTAAATAAATAGCTAATTTGTAGATGAGTAACTACGCGACCTGGATGAATCTTTAACCATTTTGATATTTTCTGATTGAAGTAGGTTTTTAATGGTTAATAAAAACATACGTCTCAAGGTTGCATTCGATGGGTGCAATGATGTGTCAGACATAATACGATTATACCATTCTCTTTAGCGTATGTCAATGATTCAAATCCTTTGTGACTAGCATGACCATCGACGACGAGGAGCACTTTTTCATCGACACTAGCCTTCGCATAGGTTTGAAAATGCTTCAACCACTTGAAAAACACATCTGTGGTCATCCAGCCCGACTCTTGTGCAATTCCAAGAGAGCCAGTTGGGTCCCCATCCAAAAGCTCATTTTTAAAATTCTTTCTAGGGAATATTAAACATGGAGGTATGTAAGAGCCGGTTGCATTCATGCAACACACAACGGTGACATGAGATCCTCGCTCAGCACTTGTTAAGCAGCCGATTTTGCTTCCGGCCAGTTGTTGCCAAAATTTTCTGTGGTTTCTGAACAGTAGACTCATCTACATTATAAATCCTATTGGGTGAAAAGTTGTGAGTATCCAACAAATCTTAATATACCTTAAAGAATTTTTTAACTTGAAGCTTATTGAAAGCCTGAGCCCTAGCCGCTGAAGTCGGTTCTAGTTTACGTAGGGAAATATCTTTATTCCTTTTTAAAAACCCAGTTAACCATTCCTGTCCAGCTCTTTGTTTTTCTGCATTGAAAATATGGGAAAATTTATTTTGTTCGGCTAACTGAAATGCTAACTTCTGAACGTCTTTACGAGTCAAACCAAAAAGTCGTGTTTCTAATAATTTTAAATGATTAACTAGCTGCCTTTCAATTTCTGGAGGAAAAGTAGGTTTGTACCTTCCTAGTACTTTACCAGTTGGATTTAATGTTTTGTTTTTTCCTAACGCGTGTCTTTTCAGAGTCGCCTGAGGGACACCAAACGTTTTGGAGGCTAAAAGCCAACCCATTTTATTTTGCTGAACAGCCTCAATTGTCATTTTTCATTGACACGTCGCTCCAGGATTGTCGATTAGATGTTCTTTTATAGTTGCGCGGCATTCTGGCAGTATGGTCTGTAAGCCAATAAATATAATCATATTTTTGGTCTATATAAATTATAATGGACAAAATGACATACTATGTCATTTTGTCCGAATAGCACTATGTCATTTTACCCATATTGGATATTTAATAATTTTACATTAAAAATATGCATTAAATGTTATCTATTTACGAAAGTAATCCAGCCATGTCATTCCATACACTATACAGAATTGATTTAAAGCAAAATGAGTTGACTAAAAATCCAAAACTTACCGAAAATAAGAAAACAGAACCACACGTGGATATTTTTTTTAGCCCGGTACACCTTCACTATACGACTGCGTCGGTCTAACTGAACTTTTAATATTACGCTCTTCGCAGCTTATCCAGGAACCGTTTGGAACACGTGACATACAGTCGGTGGGGCGGTAAATAGCGCGAATTATGAAATACGGGTTGTACGTCATTTTGTCTTTATGGGTCATTTTGTCCATACTTCCCCTACATTATATTTTTCTGCTACGGCATATTTCATAAAACGATTTGTGTGTAAATTTCCTATGGCTAGTAGTTCCTTCTTTATTCAATTGGGTTCAAACTCAGTACCTTTGGTAGTTATGCAATCGTGTACATTTAAAATAAAAACTTTTTCACTCACTGATAGAGGAGAATTATTAGAACATCTTTTCGTTGGAGTGAATGTCGCCATTTTATTAATATTTTTATAATGCTGTTAACAGTGTAATAAATGTAATCTATAGAGCAATAAAAACCGACTAGGTATTTATTTATCATTTATTTATTAACATAAAGGACATCAGCAGACCCAAAGGTACTGATTGATATCCACAACTTAACTGTATAAATGGTGTACAAAGTATGGTGGGAAATATAAACAATATCCTAAAATTTACTTTCTAAACTAGATATGTAAGGTATGAAAATTCAGGTAATAACATAGTAGGTTTTTACATAATTTTTTATCGCATTTGGCGAATTACAAAATATGTCAATATTAGCATATCTTTTTTTAACATTGTAACATTCTATTAATAGGTTCGTTTTTACCGATGTTCGTTCGGGAAAAAGTTACAAAAACAAACTGTTGTTTCTTAATGTACGGTTCTGAGTATTAAAAAAAATTGTTCTAATATATTTGGGGAGGCAACAAGATTTGATATTATTTTAAACAGAAATAGAACATCATATTGTTCAAGGCGACCTTCAAGAGAGCATTACTATTCTTGCGTTTCTTTAAATAATAAAAATCTTAAATAATCATTTTGCACAATTTCTAGTCTATTTGTAAACGGCGTGTATTGTGGATTCCATACGACGCACTGTGGGCCACAAATACCCTAAACTATTTAAAAAGTCCAAAAATCATTTTCGTATTTTGCTTTTATTTATTATCACAAATTGGTTAAGTAGGCCATGAAGATTCGGAAACAAGTGTAACAAGTCGAGTGGTTGTCATAAATAATTTTCAAAGTTTGTTGTCAGTAATATTCTTGTACTGTTATATGATATTTTAATAGTTTTGTCGGCTAAAAATCGAGCAGTTATTATAAGATAATTATCTTTTTACAAAAATTAAAATGCAAGAAACCATCGAAGGTGAGTTTTTATCAATTTTTGACGCTCATAAACTAATTCTTAAAGACAACCAGATCATAATCAGCATTCAGCTTATAAAAAAATATCACAATAAACTATTTTCTGACTTTATTAAGCAATATATTAAAATGTTAGCATTTGTTAGGACTACCATTACTATTAAGAGTTGTACTAATATCTCATAATGTTTGCTGTATAATAAAATCCTGCTCCTAGCTGCTCCTTTTTCAAAAAAATATTTTTTTAGATAACTAAGTATATCATTTTAATTTTTATATTTTCTGAAAACACACAAGCACACAATATTCATATATGTAACTCTCCTAATAAATGACTGATTGCAGTGAAACAAAAAACATTTTATGAAAAATAGATTAAGTACTTACCCAATTACTAGAAATGACCGCCATTTTGAATACCAAGATGGCGGCCAAGTTCAAATACATCGCTAAGTGATTTTACACTTTCGTTGTACTTTTATTTCTCTATTTCTGAGTTAGATATTCTTTTTAACAAATTTGTAAAATATGGCGCTTTTTTTTTAGAAATTAGACATTCAATTCAGATAAAATCACTATATGAATTCCGTCATCAAGAACGTGCCATAGAAGATATCTTATCTAATATTTTATGTGCAAATTGTCGAGATCAGAACCAAAAACGGGTAAAATCTTTGGCACATAATTATTTCGTTCAATTCCGAAAAAAATGGCAAGCGGCCAATAGAAACGCAAATAGGTTTTTGACAAGTCATGCGGCATGGCTGGAAACAAATATTACAATAACGTGCACCAAGCCAAAAAATTCTACTTTGGGTCGACCAAAGGTACCATTTAATAGTTTAAGTTTTGGTGGAAAGTACAAGAGAACCGAGAAACTGCGAGAATGTGAAACCGATAAGCTCGTATTTGCTGCAGAAATGGGTCTGAGGGGTTCCGGCAAGCCAGCAGCTGCAAGTCTATACATTTAAAAGTATTAAATAAAAACAATACAACAAGTTCACCGCTCCAGATGTCTCCAGAAAAAGCACTATCTTTGATAATAGATACAAATCTTTCCAAGCGTCAGTATCAACTCTTAAGAAACAATGCAAAAGAAAGTAATGTAAACTTGTATCCATCATACAATATTGTAAGAAAGGCCAAACAATCTTGCTATCCAACAGAAATCACTGCTACTGAACACTCTGTCTCTGTCACATTACAATCTTTACTGGATCATACGGTATCCAGATTGTTCTTGGCACTTGACCTCTCCTCCGATAATTTTCCTCAAAATACTAATACATTTACTTTGCTGAATAGGTGGGGTTGTGATGGTAGCTCAGGGCAAAAAAAGTATAAGCAAGGTTTTCAGGGTGAGTTTTCTGATACTAATTTACTTTTGTCCTGTTTGGTTCCGTTAGAATTATATTATAAAAATTTAAAAAATGAGAAAGTTCTTGTATGGCAAAATCCGCGGCCTTCTTCCACTGTTTACTGCAGGCCTATAAAAATGCAGTTTTTAAAAGAATCAATTCAAGTATCTAAGACTGAAAAGTATAACATGGATACAGAAATACAAAAATTGGTCGAAACTCGGGTTGTACTGAGTGAGCATATGTCTGTTAACATAAATCATAGTTTAATCATGTCAATGATTGATGGTAAAATGGTCAGTGCTTTGACAGATACATCTTCTCAAACGTGCTATATTTGTGGGGCCTCACCGTCACAAATGAATTCCATAGATGATATTTTAAAGAGACCGATTAAGGAACAATATTTAAATTTTGGTATGTCTACGTTACACGCGTGGATTCGCTGTCTTGAATGTCTCCTCAAAATAAGTTACAGGTTAAGTTTACAAAAATGGCAGGCTCGTGGAGAAGATAAAATAAAAATTAAAGAAGAAAAAGAGAGAATTCAGAAAGACTTTAGAAATCGTTTAGGTATAATTATAGATCAAACAAAACAAGGGGTGGGGACAAGTAATAACGGTAACACCGCTCGAAAATTTTTCAAAATTTCAAAATTTCTGCCGAAATAACACGTTTAGATCAAAATTTATTATATCGTTTTTTTGTAATCCTACAAGTAATTGCCAGCGGACTTAACATTGATATAAACAGTTTTAAATCGTATTCCTTAGAAACCGCCAAACAATTTGTACATCTGTATCCATGGTATAAAATGCCTGTCACTATACATAAAATTCTTCTCCATGGAGCAGAAATCATCCAATCATGTCCTGTGCCCATTGGTCAATTATCGGAGGAGGCTCAAGAAGCTCGAAATAAAGAATATCGACAATACAGGGAACATCGTTCAAGAAAAATGAGCAGAGTGGAAACTAATATTGATATCTTCCACAATTTGTTGATTTCTTCCGATCCTTTCATTACAAGTTTACGAAAACTTAAATTGCCGGTAAAGAAAAAACTCGTTCCAGAAGCATTAAATTTGTTAAAATCATTTAATCCAAATCCATCATCTTTAAACGACCGTGACAGTAGTGACAGTAGCAGTGATTCTGAATAACTGTCGATATTATTTGCTAACAAATGAGTTTTATTCTATTGTTAATAATATCGTTTTATTTGTTTGTTCTTAAATAAATATAGTTCAATTTTTATACCGTTCCCCCGTTTTGACCTTTGACAGCCTTTAATTGACAATTATTATGTCAAATTTTAATATAAATATGTCAATAATGTCATATTTTGTCATATGTCAAAAGGGGAACGTTAAAAAAATTGAACTATATAAGTTTATATAGTGTTCCTGTTATAGGTATAATGATAAAGTTTAATTACTGATACTTCTTTGCCGTTACGTCATGAATGTCACCAAGCGTCATCTTATGGAATTCATCGGTTGCCATATTATGACGTAACAGCAAAGAATCAATAATTAAACCATAGTTAATATTTATTTGTTTTACTAGGAATAAAAGTCTATGAAAAATAAAAAAGTTTGTCAACTGTTAATCAAATTCTCACACACACTGGTACTAGGTTTATAAATATATAAATTATATAAAATTATATAAAATATAATTTAAAAATCGTTTCTGAATTTTGGTTATTCTTATCAAAATTATTTATCAATACATTGTTAACTTCAGTCAATTCAAACGACTGATCTGTTTTGTAATATAGATATTTTTGAGATTACAGAGAAAAAAAATCAATTGTTCATTATTCAAATACTTATGAAATTTTTTTTTTGTCATTTAAACATATTTCGAGTTTTTCAAGATCACAGGGTCCCTCTGGCCCACTGTGCGACGCCTGCATAATTTAACTTACTATATACATATGAAAAGTATAAACTTTTCATTGCTATTATAGATTGAAATTGTTTACATTGCCTAAGTATATAGCCTAGTATTTTATTAGCTTTAGATATAGCATAGTGTACATGAAGTGAAAAAGTCATCTTTCTGTCCATCACAACACCCAGATCCTTAATTGAGTCCACTTGTCGTAAACAATCATTATGAATCTTATAATCAAATTTAAACAATTGGATATTTCTAGTAAATGAAATAAAGCAACATTTATTAACACATAAAACCAGTCTCTTAGATTGACAATATTCGTAGAGACGATTTAGATCTTCTTGAAATAACAGACAATCACTGACATTTGGTATATTTAAGTAAATTAAATCGGCAGCATATAAAGAAAAATGACAAAATTTAAACCATTTATCTATATCATTTAGATAGATTAAAAATAATAGGGTACGCCCGAGGTTGCTGTGTAATAATCAGATTTATGACCGTTTATAACAACACTCTGGCTTCTATTAAAAACATATGAGGCCAACCAACGAAGGAGGTCGTTATGCACTCCGATCTCAGCCAGCTTACACATTAAGATGTTATGATCTAGTTCAAAGGCCTTGCTGAAATCGGTGTACCGGAATCTACCTGTACTTGTGAATCAATCGAATTCAAAATAAAATCAGTATATTGCAAAATCGATTAGGAAAGAATCCGTGCTGCTCCGAAATAATACTTCTCTTGAGAGTATTTAGTAAGTATTTTTGGACAACGCATTTAAACATTCTACCGAATATGTTTAATTTAGAAACAGGTCTATAGTTTGACACGTTGTTGGTATCTCCATCTTTAAATATCCATGCAACAAAAGCTTCCTTCCATTTCGATGGATAGTTACACTTTTGAATCGAATTATTGAAAATTATGGTTAACGGGACGTACAGCGCTAATTTCTTTAGAAAGAAAGATGGAAATCCATCTGGTCCGCAGTTATTAGCATCTAAATCTAACAAAATCTGTAAGACTTCCTGTTCAGAAATTGATCTTAAGTTATCAATATATAAAGAGTTGTCTTTGTGATTATGACTTATTTGGCTATAAACTTAAAACACTTAAAAGTTGGCAAACAAATGACAAACAGCAGGGCCTTCTGACATTTTGTCAAGTAAATACATCGAATTTTGTATATTTCGATTTTTATTTTTTGCTGATACAAAGCGCCAAAACCTTTTACAGTTTTTAGGAATATCGTTTTGAATTGAAGTTAGATATGCGGCATAGTCCTTTCTTATTCTTCTTTCTTTTTGCTAAGCGCCGCAAGCTACAAAACAACTCGTAATCTAGCGCCAATTTAGTGAGTTTCCATTTTTTATGTAGCTTTTTTTTTCATTTACAGACTTTATTGTCCTAAATGTAAAATATTCTGGGTAATTTGAATATATCTTTTTTTTAGGAATATTTACATTAACTATTTTATTTAGGGTTTTATAAAAAGTATTTACATATCGATCTACTCCTTTGGAATTCGTGAAGAGATTACGCCAATCAGTGTCTCGAATTGTAAGATTTGTCGCATCGTAGTCTCCCTTACGAAAATTTAAAACACCCTCACCATTGCACTTTTTACTCGCACTGGTCTCACGGTCACGACGAAACACAGTGATTCCTCCGTTGTAAGGTGAATGACATTGGAGCCGTCGCTTTTGCGAGCAAAAATGTTTCCTCCCTTAACCCACACGTATTTTATATTTTTCTTTCGAGCTGTTTCTTTGGATTTTTTCAGTAGGGACTTATTTTCTGGGGAAACATGTATAGCCGTTCTGCTAGACCATTAATATTAATTTGGCGATTTTCGGTGGAAGCTGTTAAAATTTTAGCAGCTGTCAATTATTATTATTATCTCGCAACTTACGGGACGAGTAACTGACAATAATATTCTTTGGGTTGGCGTTTTTCGGTTGAAAGATTGGACTCTTTGAGCGTATTCGATTTTTTGGGGTTCTACCTTTGATACCAAGTACTTCATGAATTTTTTTCGTGACGCCAAGAGGTCTTCGTTACTTTTTTCAGGTATCCCTTGAATTTCAATGTTGCTGGAACGGGAAAATTGTTCTAAGTCATTCATTCTTTTAGTGAGCATCTTTACTTGCTTATTTAAAACTTGATTCTCGTGTTTTAGAGTCTCTATAGCCTTGATACTTTCCGATATGGAGGTATGCGAAAGGACAGGGATTTAAAAGGATCTTTATTATTATTTCTATAAACAAAGTTTACCTACGCCTATGGACGACTCCGAAATTTAGCCAAATTGTCTGCTTCTATACATTTCTGAAAGAGACTATAACAAATATACTTCCAAAAATAATTAAGAAAAATATACAGGGTATTCCTAAAGGTCGAGTAAATATTAATGGAGTGGTTCGAGGACGCTTTCAGTATTTTCGAAACAGTACAAGCTAGTTAATTAGGATTTGACAAAATTGCCTTGGTATCAAAGGCTATATTTTGATACTATTCAATAGTTTATTTTAACCATAGGCGTAGATAAAAATATAATTTTTTATAAACTTTTTTCTTAAACTTTTAGTGTGTATTTAAAGCTTCCCTGTCCAGTTTATTGATTTTTATTGTTTTTTAGCTACGTTACCACCGAACATATTATGTTTCTAACAATTCACACAAATACGTAACAAAATAGTAGCGAATAGTCTATCTTAGCTCAACTCCTCAACAAATTTTATAAGCCCTCGAAAAACCCCTGGATTTACCAACAAAGCCGTTGATAGGCCACGTAGTGCCAGCTCGAATGCCCAACAAAATTTTACACAATCTATAATTTTGTTTAAAATATAACGATTTTTGAATATATTTTCAAGCTGTGTCTAGTGCGAATATCAACACTTCCGACCGTAGCATAGTTCACCGAACATTTGATGTGATCTGCAGAAAACGCATCGTTTTGTATTTTTTCTATTAAGGGTTTTAAGTCTTTAACAGCGGCTTTGCACCATAATGAGTCTGACAAGTCCTTAGAAAACAACGAACAAACATAACAGTAAAATGAGTTAGAGACTTCACAACCACATATCCAGTTAGCTAAATCCTACATACTTTTGCGAAAGTTTTGATGAACCTCTCTATTTTTGTCTTTACTAGTTTGTCGTATACTAAGTTCTGGCAAATTGCGACCACTTACCTAGATTCGGTTATTTTATCAAAATTAAGTTCGTTAGCACTCTTTAGTTGTTTAATTTTTTGCACCACCGACATTTTATATTATCTACATTAGCAACTCAGAAGCTGACGACCACCTTGAAGATGGTTATTTTTGCTACTATTTATGACTTGATATGTCTCACTGAGACGTGGCTTAAAGCGGATATTTCAAACAACGATATTTTTAATAACAAATATGTAGTTTTTCGTAGAGATAGGAGTTA